>CM033471.1:125035954-125635954 GCA_019447015.1 Hymenochirus boettgeri | reverse complement strand
CAACCAATGTTCTGGCCAATCTGACCAAAAATATCAGCCTTGGCCTTAAAGCTTGCAGTTACTAATCAACTTTGTTAGCAACAAATATTGATGCGTAATTGTTTAATCAAAACATTAAACTCAACATCCTTTCAATGTAGTATGGAATTTTCTTCAGTAACTGCTTGAAACTGCACAAATATGAAACCTTTGTTAAGGAGGGAGACCTCTCCTTTCTTATAAAAAAAACAGTAGGCAAGGGTGAGTTAAATCACTGGTACAATAGACAAATGCATGTCTGGGAGACACCTTTCAAAGAAATTAGCAAATGAATGGTCTTAGGCAATTAGTTTGGACATTCCATACATGTATGATCAAAACATGTAACTAAATCCTATGATTTATACTATAAGCACTAGCTCATATACTACTGTACTTTGATACTAAAAGGTGCTTGGGAATGTTCATTTTTTTTACTGTTTGAACTAACTGGAAACTATGGCATTTAAAAACAGTTATGACATGACTTCACACCATTGCAGAGTACTTTAATGCAAACACCAGGATAACCCAATCCCTCTTTTCCCTGTTAACTTCTAACTTTAAACCATCTATGTGCTGTACAATGTTGTGTTTTATTCCTGCAGATTTTAACTTGCACAAACAGCTAACATGTAGTTTTCTAAATGGAATAACATTTTAAAGCCCCTATGTCTTATAAAGATGCCAGTCACCCTATTCTCCATTTTCCATCTTTAAAACCCAACATCTTTCATACCCTTCGACTTGTACACAATGCCATCCTGCACACACAGCTGATGAATGAGAGGCAGTTGAACAACCACACTGGACTTTTTCCCTCATTCTGCAGCCCTTTCTAGTGTTCACTTAACCTATTCTCTCTTTTTTCCACATCTCTTTTACTTTTTATTACACACAAGGTTAGGTCTGCAGTAAAAATAAGTCTTGATATGATGCTATCTGTGGTTTTTGGTTGTTTTTTTAAAGCATCTATCCTCTAAATCTACATTAATATGCAGTTTACATTTTTATTTCAAGTACTAACCTAAGATTAACCTATAAAGACGTCTGTCATTGCTGATGAGTCATATGTTCAACAGTGAATAGGACTGTGCAAGTTTTAACGTGGCATGTAAAGTTTAAAAAGTTCCTAAGGCAATTTTCTTCTGTCTGCCCTCCACGACTTCCTTTTTCTATCATTTCGGTATATGGCAATTGTAAAAAAAAATCAAACCTTTATATATGATTTGTTATATTTTTTTTCATGTACATATATTTAAATATGAGGATATTAGATGTCCCCAGAAGTTTAATGACCATATAAAAGTATGAGCATTGACCATTTATACTATTGTGTGGCCTCTGTAACTGTATTTTTAATACAGTCAATCAAACCTGTTCCCTAACACTTCATGTCTGCGTCTAGGCTCCCATTGTTTTAATCCCCTTTTATACTGACACCCTTTGCACTTTCTGATCACCTCAAGGGGCTAGAACTGCAGGTACAATAAACTAGCAAAAGGGAGGGGATCTGGGCACCTGTAACCCCCCTAAAATCAGCATGATCATCAAAATCATCTACTTTCTGGACCCTCGCCACGAAAACTAACAGTAATCAAATACCAATGAAATTCTAAATACAACATTTATCACATCTAGTTATGAGGCAAACTATTGTGCTAAAGGTAGGGCTGGCACATGTTTTAAATTTACAAGTATATTTGCAAAGAACAGTACATATCTGCTTCATAGAGTTTAGCACAGCATGAGTCAGAGAATAGTCCATACTAGCCCTGATTAGGAATATATAAAGACACACACCATATATTTATGTTATGGTAAATCCACTATTAATGATTCTCTATAGACTAGCTAGTCCATTTCTTTAGATTTCAGACATTATAAATGATATGCTGTGCAAATCTGCAGATATTCTAACTAATGTTATTGAAAACACCCAGCATGTTTAGTACCTGGCACCATATACATTTTTACTCAGAGGCCATGACAAGATGAACTCTGACCCCAGCTAAAGATGTTTAAAGAGTTTGACAGTTGTAACGTGTTGAGGGAATAGAGGGCTGTGATTTTCATTACACATTGACAATATAGCAAAACACAATTTAAAATGTCAAATAAAATCTATGAAAATGTATACAAATGTAGAAAGTTGCTAACCATCTGTTTGTCACTGATAGTCCACTTAGGCTCATATTAAAAAGATCCATGTACTTAGTCACTTTATAGTAACAGACAAAAATATGGCATTGCCTGTATAACAAAACCTCAGTTTTTCCAAGAAAGTGAAAAGTCTTCCACATCATATAAGATGTATCAAACACGTATTTATAAACACTTCATGTTGGCATATGTTGAATGTGTACAATCATGAATTAATAAACTTGTAAAGTGGCCAAGGCATGCTGATTTGGAATGAAAAGTTTGCCTTATTAGTTCTGTCCTGGATGTAAGCAAATCATTTATTTAAAATTGTTTTTACCTTGACGTTCTTACCATGAGACCAAAGCGTGCTGGAAACCTTTCACACAAAATACAATTTAGAAGAAGCACTGGCGGAATATTTCATAGAACACTTGGGTTTCTATTTCTCAGTGTAACTATTACACCATACCACTTAGGTTTGCTTTGATCATGTCTGCCAACCACATTTATTGATTGACTTGCAACCAAACCATTGAAGCTCAGAAAGGTTCATATTCATCATGTTTAATTATTCATTCACATAAGGGCCTTTTACTAAAAAATGCATTTTTACTTCAGAATAATACATTTTATAATCTCCTCTATATATTATTTACTACATCGGTTAAAGACCAAATATAATTATTATATTTGGATGAAATAAAACCAACAAAAATATATTTTTATACTTTGGTAGAAAACCCCCAAACCCCAAAATCTTTACTGAGCCAAAATTTCAGGATAAGTGAGATATTCAGCCTGATCTAAGCACAGCAAAGCAAGGTCTCCCAGCTCTTCTGGGTAGACCCACAGTCACGCTGTGACGGACGATGTCACGCCAATCACTATCACCTCTATAATAGTTGAAGCTCAGGTGAGTGTTTGCAAACGTTTTCTGAGCTTTTAGTACAATCGGGGATACTGGGGGGTCTCTATTCAGATCAGGCTGAAAATCAATAAAAATTAAATTTTTGGGATGGACATGCCCTTTAATGGATATATTCATCCACCAATGAAATTATATCTAAGTAAACACCCCCCAAAACCACAATAGTTAGAAAGTTGACAGAGGTAGGACTAACCTGTTACCCTCTGCCTCTAACCAGAAAGAGGGGTAACGAACATTGGCAGTTTTTCATTTAATTACAATAAACAGCATCACAAGTAGTCCTCATGTAAAAACAGGAATGTTTATTTATCTCTCCATATATAAATTTGCAATAGTGCCCAAAATTACAATGTTAAGTAAGTTATAACAATTGTATTTATAATGTAATCATGTGTATGAATTCCATCTAAAAGTGCACCATATATCAAAGTCTAAATGAATAAGATATATGTCAAATAAGTTCCAAACCACTGACCGCACTTACCCCTCTCAGGACCAGATGCCAAGAATTACAGTGCCGGAGACTACCTTCCCCTATCCAACATCACGTACGTAGTGTTTGCCACCACACCGAACAAATTGGCTATGACTTTATTGTCGAATACTGGAATCCACTAATGTACTCAAGACAGGCACAGGCAATTATAAAAGTGTGACCTCTGGCTCCTGATGAACTCCCAGTCCATTAGATGTCCTCTGGCCTACTGGAGACCTTATTCCCCTCATTCCTTCAAGTTCTGGATGCAAGTAGTGGATCACTGCACCTGTGGTGCTGGGTGGGAAACAGCTCCTAATCCCTGGATCCTGGCGCTGGGTCTGTAGATGGCAAGGTAAGTTATGGTACACAGTGGAATATAAATATCATAAAATAGAGTGACTAACAAAGTGCATACACTCTTAGCAAGACATATGCAATATAGTAACCGAGGTTCAATAAGGAATACAGTATCTAGTCCAAATTTAACACCCTCCTCTTTAACCCTACCTAACCAGAGGAAGGCAAAAAAAAAACCAGCTAAGAAAGGGGAAAACACCTTCCTGACTCCAAATGGCAATTGGAAAGTATCCCTGGATCAACAAGAACTACAGTATATCTATTAATACCAGTAATTCCAATAATTTTTTAGTTTAAGAACTTATCCATCCCACTTTTAAACCTTTTCAATGAATTTGTCATTACCACATCTGCTGGAAGGCAGTTCCACAACCCAAATATTTTTTTCTTCTAATCATAAAGAATGTCAACGAGTCCTCTGATAAAATTTATAAGTGAACAATACACCAAGTTTATCATAATTAGAGATCATATCCCTGCGTAAACACAGCTCTCCAATGTTAACAGCCCTAACTTGTCTAATCTGCCTGCATAGTCAAGCTCCTCCATTCCCTTTATTATTTTAGTTGCCCCTCTGAAGTCCTTCCATTACAAAGATGTCCCTTTCATTTATGGGATTCCAAAGCTGCACCCCTATTTCAAATGAGGCCTTACTTACCAGTGCCAGTGCTGGCATTTTTTGCTATAGCTAAGTTTGTCATCTAATATATGGCATAGGTGGCACTAGGGTGGTTAAATCCCAGATGCATCACCTTACATTTATCAACACTGAACCTCATCTGCCACTTTGTTGCCCATTTTGATAATCTATCAAAGTCAGCAATTGCACATCCTTTGAAGTTTTCAAAGTTCTGCAGTTTAAGTGTCATCAGCAAACATATATCCAGTAACAAAGTTTCCAGCACCTTCCCTATAGTTACCAGCTGTGTCACGACCTCCTTTTTTGAATATTGGTATTACAATGGCTTTTTTTCCAATCCAGCACATCACCAGACAAAAATTAATCTAAATTAATCTAAAATAGAGTGGTTTAGATAAGCTGGACTAAGCTCTCTTAATATCTGAGGATGTTTTTCATCCGGTCCTGGGGCTTTATTGATATTAACTTTGTCTAATTGTCTAACTGTTTAGCACATTACCCTTTCGGCGTCCTCTATAACCCTCTATCCCCTTTTTAAAGGGGATGTCCACCCTAAAATAAAGTTTTCTTAAAAACACCTTCTAAACCTAGGTTTTGCATTATTCCAAGTTCCAAAGATTCCCCTATAGAGACTTACCTGACCCGGTCCCTTGCCACTTGGATTCTGCTCCCTGTTCCTTCGAGCAAAAACAGGAGCAGGGGTTTAACAAATATGGCAACAAATTGGCAGCACTCGGCTTCACTGGCAGTCCATGTGGTGCGTACCGTTCAGAAAGGTTACCTCCCAAGTGCTGGTCTACGAGTATAAAATGAAGAATAGATGTAAGGAATTATTAGTGAAATTAAAGAATGTTCTTTATTTGATACATATTAAAAACAAAATATACCCCTCAGCAACACATCATTTAATCGTGATCCACCCGCAGGAGCGGGGGTGTTTCTGTGTTGACAGCTGCTCTACTTCTGGTCGTGTGCTGTGAGGCATGGGTGTGGGACGTTGCGCCTTTACTGAACCTACACAGAGTCTTTGGCTGTGTGGCCCCGAGAGCAGAGAGGATGTGGGACCAGGCGGGTAAGGAACTTAGGGAATCTTTAAAAACATAAGTATAATGTAAAACCTAGGTTGAGGGGTGTTAAAGATTACTAAAATATCAATTACTATGATATTCTTAAAAAAAACTTTTGGGGTTGGACTTCCTATTTCATTTTCTATTTTAGCTAGTTTAATTGTTTTCTTGCACTCCTTACTTGTGATTTATACTCCATGTAAGCCTGATCGTTCCCTCTGATTTCACAATTTTAAAAGCCTTTTTCTTATAATTCCATTTCTCTTTTTCCACTTGTTCCCTAATGTATATATTTAAAAATGTAATGGTTTTATATCCCTTTAAAAACAGTCAACGTCTGTTCAGTATCCTTACTTTCCTAAAGTTTAAGTTTTTGTTAACCCAGTGCACTAGTTTTTTGTAACCTATTAAATGACACTATATCATGGTCACTATTCCCTAAGCTTCCCATTACCTTCATCTCCAAAATGAGCTCAGGGTATTAACCAATCCAAAAACAGCACCTTGTCTAGTAGGAACTTCTACAATCTGGAAAAGAAAACGCCCATTAAGAACTTGATACCTTTTGAGGTGCTGGCAGTTCCGTTACTCTACTCCATCTATGTCAGGGTAGTTATAATCCACCATAACAAAAACATGTCCCATACCACAGCCTTCGCCAACTGCATAGAGATTCATTTCCACCTCCTCACTGGCATTTGTGTGCTTTACATACCCACACAATTAATTTACCCACCTTCTTGCTTCCTGTACACAGCTCCCCCCATATCGTTTTACCTCCATCTATCTCATCTTTTAAATTCAGGGGCGTGTTTGGACGGGGGATTTCTGGTGCTTGGAATCCCCCCTTTCTGCCTGCTCAGTGCAGTCTGCTGCTTCACTTCTCCTGGTGCCCATAGACTGGTACATAGATTGGTACATAGATTGTTACATTGTCAATAGAGCTGTGAGTGAGAAGCAACATTTGTAGTTTAAAAAAAATGTATCCATCTCGCCTGTGATTGACATCTGCCTGAGGTAATGCTGACTTGGATTCATATTCAGTACTTACTGTACCTACTGCACTGTGATGGAGCTATTGAGCAGTAATAGGGACATTAATAAATCCTGGAGGTGGTTGTATAGCGACTGTCAACATTATATTCTATAATAGATCTATCTATCTATCTATCTCTATTATCTACTATCTATCTATCTATCTATCTATCATCATCTATCTATCTATCTATCTATCTCATATATCTATCTATCTATCTATCTATCTATCTATCTATCTAATCTACACACAGAAATGATTGTTTCATATATTCTTTAAAGAATGATCAATGCGCCCATACATGGTCGGATGTTATTTCTCCTACCTAGTAAAGGGAGCAGTATGGAAATTTCCATCTTGCCCGATAGTGACCATATCACAACAAAATTGAGCAATTTCTGTCAAATCCACCGTCAGTGTCACAGCTCTGACCCAGTATTCCTAGTTACTTCACTGCCCCACCATTCTAATGGTTTCATATAACAGTGTCAGACTGGGCTATTGGACCCCAATCAATATTATATTTGCCTTTTTTCAATAATAAAATATCTCCCTCATTCCTACTAACTCCTTATAGTATAGATTTTCCTTTTTAACTGTCCCTTTAACTCTATCTAAATTTAATTTTTTTTTTCTGTTTTCATGGGTGGAAGCGCCTTCACTGTGGGCCTTCCGATTCTGTTTAAAGTAAAGAGGGGGGTAACCCTTCCTAGCAGTATGTGTTGATACGGCCGTGGTAGTAATGTGAGTATGTGGAAAAAACCAACCCAAGCACGGGGAGATCAAACATTCTTTTGCAGAAGTAGCTGTAGGTGGTTTTGGACATAGCACCACAGACCATAAATGTGGACCAATGGGCCACCACACTGCCTTTACCTACTGACTGCCACCGCGATTGCACTTAAACTGCATTAAGCCAAGATCTGGAAACCCTGTAAAACTATAACTAGGCACCTTATCTATATAACCCACTGCATTTAACATGTGATGGGCACATCACAAAGGGCACCAAACACTTTGCTTGAAACAAACTAATGGAAATATAAGGGAGATGTGTCTTTTTAGAAATATCCTGCACCTTTCAGTAAGGTTAAAGGGGAAGATTAGACTCAAACAAGCTGTGAACCTACTGTACCAACACTTTGAAAGATGACAGAAAATCTGTAATCTGTTTAATATACCGTCTGCGGCTCTGGATTGTCTTTCAAAACTCAGTTACATAGTAACATAGTAACATAGTAATTAAGGTTGAATAAAGACATACGTCCATCAAGTCCAACCTATTCACCCTCTTTATATATATATATATTTTTTTTTAACCCTACCTAACAGTTGATCCAGAGGAAGGTAAAAAAACACCCAGCTAAAAAGGGGGAAAAAATTCCTTCCTGACTCCAAACGGCAATCGGAAAGTATCCCTGGATCAAGCAGATCTATATGCATTATACCATATTCTCAATATTTTTCAGTTTTAGAAACCTATCCAGGCCTTTTAAAAGATATTCAATGAACCTGCCATTACCACATCTGCTGGAAGACAGTTCCACAGTTTCATCACCGTTCTCACTGTAAAGAAACCTTTCCTAATGAAGATGAAACTTCTTTTCTTCCAACCTTAAAGGATGTCCACTGTCCTCTGATATGACCTATAGTGAACAATGCACACGAGAGTTCATTGTATGGGATTAATATTTTGTATAAGGTTATCATGTTCCCCACGCAAACGCCGCTTCTCCAATGTAACAACGCCCTAACTTGTCAATCTGCCTGCGTATTCGAGCCCCTCCATTCCCCTTATAATTTAGTTGCCCTTCTCTGAACTGCCTCAATTTCCAAGATGTCCCTTTTGTATTTGGGATTCAAAAACTGCACCGCATATTCCAATGAGGCCTTACCAGTGCTTGTAAAGAGGGAGAATAATATTTTCTCTCTTAATCTATTCCTCTCTTATACAGACAATTCTTGCTAGCTCTAGCCGTTGCCTACCTGGCATTGTTTGCTACAGCTAAGTCTGTTATCTACCAGAACCTCCAAATCTTTTTCCATTACAGATGCCACTTAACAAAGAGTTATTTATGGTGTAGGTTGCACAGGGATATTAAATCCCAAATGCATCACCTTACATTTATCAACATTAATCTCATCTGCCATTCTGCTGCCCATTTTGATAATCTATCCAGGTCTGCTTGCAGCACTTGCACATCATTGGAAGTTTACAAAGCTCTGCATAGTTTAGTGTCATCAGCAATACTGAGAGACCTTGCTCTCAATGCCCCCTTCTAAGTCATTTATAAACAGATTAAACAGAAGCGGCCCCAGTACAGAACCCTGAGGCACTCCGCTTAGAACTTTAGCCCACATAGATGTAGCTCCATTAACCACCACTCTCTGTTTGCGGTCCAATAACCAGTTCTCTATCCATGAACAAATGTTTTCTTCAAGGCCAACAGTCCTCAGTTTATACATTAGTCGCTTATGTGGCACAGTATCAAAAGCTTTTGCAAAATCCAAATATACCACATCCATTTCTGTGCCTGAATCTAACTTCTTACTCACTTCTTCATAAAAACCAATTAAATTTGTCTGGCATGATCTATTTCTCATAAATCCATGCTGACTACTACTAATAAGGCGATCTCTGGAAACATGATATGATCCCTTAACAAGGTTTCCATCACCTTCCCTACCACTGATGTTAGGCTTACAGGTCTATAGTTTCCAGGCTGTGAACAACTACCTTTTTTGAATATTGGTATTATATTGGCTTTTTTCCAATCCAGCGGCACATCCCCAGTCAAAAGCGAATCTGAAAAGATGAGAAACAGTGGTCTAGATAGAACTGAACTAAGCTCCTTTAAAATCCGAGGATGCAATCCATCTGGTCCTGGCGCTTTATTGATATTAACCTTGTCTAATTGTTTCCGTACCATATCCTCTGTTATCCAATGTGAAAACTCTTCATTTCTTTCCTGCATATTATTACAATCCCTACTGTAAGGACAAGGATTCTCAACAGTAAAAACCGATGTAAAAAAATGGTTAAGCAGATTAGCCTTTTCGGTATCCACTACTACCACCTCAGCTCCATTATTTAATGGTCCCACATTCTCAGTCCTCATCTTTTTACCATTTATATACTTAAAAAACATTTTGGGGTTGGACTTGCTTTGTACGGCAATCCGTATTTCATTTTCTATTTTAGCTAGTTTAATTGCTTTCTTGCACTCTTTATTACAGCTTTTGTACTCCCTGTAAGCCTGTTCTGTGCCTTCTGTTTTCAAAATTTTAAAAGCCTTTTTCTTTTTTTCCATCTCCCTTTTTACCTGAGCATTAAGCCATGCAGAACTGGATCTAATTTTTTTACACTTGTTACCTAAAGGTACCGATTTAGAAATGTAATAGTTTAATATCCCTTTAAAAGTGGTCCACATCTGCTCAGTATCCTTACCTAGAAACAGTTCCCCCCAGTCTATGAGCAGGAACGATTCCTTTAACAGCATAAAATTAGCTTTCCTAAAGTTTGTTAAGCCAGTGCACTTTAGTTTTTTGCAACCTATATTAAATGACACTATATCATGGTCACTATTACCTAAGCTTCCCATTACCCTCATCTCCAAAATGAGCTCAGGGTTATTAGATATCACCAGATCCAACAATGCATTCTGTCTAGTAGGAACTTCTACCATCTGTGAAAGAAAATGCTCATATAGGAAATTTAAGAACTTTATACCTTTTGTGGTCCTGGCAATTCCCCTACTCCAATCCATGTCAGGGTAGTTAAAATCCCCCATAACCAGAACATGCCCCATACCAGCAGCCTTCGCCAACTGCATATGGAGATTAATTTCCACCTCTTCCCCGGCATTTGGCGGCTTATAACATACTCCAACAATTAATTTACCTACCTTCTTGCTTCCTGTACACAGTTCCACCCATAATGTTTCTGCCGTATCGTTTACTCCCCCATCTATTCCATCTTTTAAATTTGGCTTCAATTCCTGTTTAACATACATACATACTCCTCCTCCTTTCTTATTAACTCTGTCATGTCTAAATAAGGAGTATCCTTCAATATTTACTGTCCAGTCGTGTGAATCATTAAGCCATGATTCTGCTATACCAATTACATCATACCTTTCCTTTAAAGCTATTATTTCAAGTTCGCCGGTTTTTCCAGCCAGACTTCTTGCATTTGTAAACATACATTTTAGATTATCAATTGATTTACTTCCATACATGGTCGTACATGCCTCCTTATCCTCTATGCTCCCCCCTCACCCTTCTCCTCCCTCCGTTGTGTTAATAGCCCCCTGATCCATAACTTCTCTATCTACCCGTGTAGTTCAACGTTCCCTCCCCCCATACCTAGTTTAAAATCTCCTCCAACCCCCTAGCCATCTTCTCCCCCAAAACAGCTGCACCATCACCATTGAGGTGCAATCCGTCTCTACTAAAGAGCCTGTAGCCAACAGAAAAATCAGCCTAGTTCTCTAAAAACCCAAACCCCATCTCCTTCACCACTCTCTTAGCCACGCATTTATACTCCTGAGCTCCCGTTGTCTCCCAAGCACGTGGCTGCGGTAGTATTTCTGAAATCACTACCCTGGAGGTCCTTGCTTTTAACTTGGCCCCTAATTCTCGGAAATCATTTTTAAGGACCTCACCTCCACCTCTAACTTTGTCATTGGCACCAATGTGAACCAAGACCGCCGGGTCACTCCCAGCCCCACCCAATAATCTGTCTACCCGATCCACCACATGTCGAACCCTAGCACCAGGCAGACAACTCACTGTTCGGCATGCCGGGTCTTGGCGACTGATTACCCTATCTACCCTTCTACCACTACCACCTGCCTATCCTTCCTAACCCCCAGTTCTCCCTCCCTTGTATTGGAGATGGCTGTCCCCTGCGTGCTCAAGGGAAAGGCCCGCTCCATACATGCTGCTTCCGAGCCATCGTCCTCCACATCTTCGCCTAAAATGGCAAATCTGTTGGTATCGACCAGCTGGGAAGAAGCGTCCCTATCCTTCCGTCCCCTACTTCCCCTGGTGACCCTTACAAATCTATCTTCCTTCTCCACCTTATCTGCCCCATCTCCACCCTCCAGTTTACTGGCCCCTGCCAGTACCTGTATTTCCCCCAGATTTGCCAAGCCCTGCAATGCTGCAAGTTTACCCTTTAGATTCTGGACCTCAGATTCCAAATGGGCAACCCACTCACATCTGACACATACATAGGTCCCCTGGGGCGGCTGCTCCAAGATACCATACATGCAGCAGGATGCACATTGCGTGGCCCCAACAAAACTGTCCATACTAAACAGCAATACACAGCAGAGACACAGAGACAGACTGCACAATGCACCTGATCTGCAAAGCCACCCAGACCCAAACACAATGCTTACCCTTTACCCACAATGTCACTAGAACTTCCCGCCTAAACACTAAAAGTGACCTTCACACTAACCACAACCCAAGGCAAAACCACAACCATAACCTGTCTTTATGCACTATATGGGTATACATATGGAGAGTTCTGCCTGGCGTTATCCCCATTACCCATATAGCACATACACGTAGAGGTTTCTGCCTGGCAGTATTCCCATTACCCATATAGCACATACACGTGGAGGGTTCTGCCTGGCAGTATTCCCATTACCCATATAGCACATACACGTGGAGGGTTCTGCCTGGCAGTATTCCCATTACCCATATAGCACATACACGTGGAGGGTTCTGCCTGGCAGTATCACCATTACCCATATAGCACATACACGTGGAGGGTTTTGGCTGACGGTATCCCCACTACCCATATAGCACATACACGTGGAGGGTTCGCCTGGCGGTATCCCCACTACCCGTATAGCACATACACGTGGAGGGTTCTGCCTGGCGGTATCCCCAATACCCATATAGCACATACACGTGGAGGGTTCTGCCTGGCGGTATCCCCAATACCCATATAGCACATACACTTCTGCAACAACATGCATTCAGGCACACGCACAACATGTCCACGCCCCCTGGTTTTGTGGCAACCCCTTATTGGTTGAGACCAAATAATGAATTTAGTTTAAACTCCCTGTACTTATTACTATCAAATGTTTTATATAGACAAAAGGCAAAGTCAAAGCAAAGTTTATTTTAATTCTTTTTATTAAGGTTTAATCAGATAGTGGTTGTTGTCTTCTTTTAGGAACTGGGGTGGGTTTAAGAGTAGTAGCTGGATGGAGGTCTGTATCTTCCTTTCATTAGATTGTCCCAATCAATTTTCTATGTAACAGGAAAAAAATTACCAGAATTAAACACACCCACAAATCCCCGTTCTAACCAATCTTCAGATTCCTGTGTTATGGGCGGATCCAGGGTTGCCAGATTCTGCTGGTGGTGACGCCGGATGGGGTGGGTTAGAACAGTGGATGGAATGGAGAGTGGGTATGTCAGGGATGGAGAGGTGGTGTTTAGGGCAGGGAAGGATGGGGAGGGGGCATTTTGGGACAGGGACTTCCAGTTCCATTCAGAGGACGGGATTTCAGCCCTGACAGCAGGACTCGTGATTTTGTCCAAATTGGAATGCCTGGAAACCCTGAACGATGCTCATGTCTGAAATCCAAACATACCTTAAAGAAGGGACTATCCATTATTTCGTCTGCCCCGCGACTGCTCGCTCCAAGTCGTTGCTTCCTGTTCTTATCCAAAAGCTACAAAAACAAAATAATTTGTTACCCACAAATGTCGTTCACTTCCCAGGAGGTTTAACGGTAACAGTTTCAGTCGTGTAACTTACTCTATACAATATGGATTTGGTGGCCATATTTAGTTCCCTGGGAATCATATGCTTCATGTTATAGACAGAATATCTGAATTTCTCTTCAGTCTCTCCATTGAATGGCAACTAAAGAAATAGAGAAATATCCGATTAAATTGCATTCCACAATTCAATTAATATGGAACCAACCAGGCACAAAAGAAACATCAGTATATTCTAGACAAGAGAATTATTTGTAGGTGACCCTTGTTAGTGCACATGGGGCCACATGACCAACTGCCCCGTGAAATATTTTGCTCTATTGGGACAAAATATCATCAGAAATCATCCACTAAACCCACATTTTCAGGGATTTTACATAAAAATGAATGGAGTAATGTTGGTAGTAAAACTGTTTTATACTTACATAGCCAAGTAACATTTCAGAGATAATCATCCCTACAGACCACCAGTCCACCGATCTAGAGTAGGGTCCATTTCTGTACATCTCTGGAGCCAGGTGCAATGATTCTCCACATCTTTGTCCACATTTAGATACAATTTAATCACCATAGTCAATCCCTTAACCAGAAAAAAAAACATTCCCAGTTAATATGTCTCTCTTATGTCTCTCTTATGTATTTGTTACTGGTTTTTATTTTAGACCTGCTCATAGGGACGCACATAAATATTACCAAGCAGTTAATGGATCCAGTTATATTTTCAGGTTACTACACTGAGTGTAGACAATCCTCATAAAAACTGGTTTAACTTACAACAACCAACTCTAAATTGGGAATTTTCAGATTTGTTGCATTTGTTTTACACCAAACAAAACTAAGCTGAAAAATAAAACCTAAACTGATATGTCCCATTCTATGGAATTGTACCAGGAACCCTACCTTCCATGCAGAGCTCGAAGTCGGCTATCTTTAGGTATCCAGTGGCAGAGAATAAAAGATTTCCTGGATTCAGATCTCTGGGGAAGAAAAAAAGAAAATATTGAGAATAGATAATAAGTTAATAATAAATGTATCTGTTGTATTAAGTTAGTTTAACTAGACTTAATGTTTAGTTCTTGAAGACGTTTCACTAGTCATCCGACTGGCTTTCTCAATTCAGAAAGAAGTCTTTAAGAACTAAAGTTTCAGTCCAGTTGAACTAACTGAATACAACAGATATACCATGAACAATGATATTGCTATGTGTATGGCCACCATACACAGCATACACTAACTGCCACTTCCATGGAACCAGAGGTTGAAGATGGTGGTAGGAGTAGTTTTTTCTACCTCCCAGTAAATTATAGATTATAGAAGTTGTTTTCTGGGTGTAGTTACCCTTTAATTAAAGTTCCATTTGACAGGAAACCTTATTTTACTTTCATTTCACTGTTTTTAATCAACTCTTTGCACACCAGTTTAAACAACCTCCCATTTAACCCCTTCAACCCCCTCACACATTAATGTTATAATATGACCATAGCTATTAAAATAAGCATATCCCCCACGTTTACATTGGTGCTTACCGATGAATGATCCTGTGTTGGTGTAAAAATCTCACTCCTAGGACAAGGCAGGCCGAGTAAAATCTGCAGGTATTAAAATAAAACCTTCATTGGTCAATCTAATAAATCCAACTTATTCTACTTATTACGAAGTCCATATAGTCACTATACCTAACCTTCCCATAGCGCTCTGTGTCTGGGGGCTATTTACATAAGGGGCCATGAAGATTTTATTATTCTGCTTAAAGATTACGGATAGCCATTGACATTATTATCCAGTGTCATTTGTAGGAAGAAAAACATATGAATTAAAGGTGGTCTCTATGTTAAATGTTCTAAATGCAGAAATCCTGCAGCAGTTATAGCTGTGGGTAGGGAATCCGTCATTTCATCCAGTTTATTATTTATCCCTTTACCTCTGTTCGACTGTGAGACAATAGGTTACTGACGGATGGTCACCAACATGGAATACTCACACTGCCATTTCATATGACATTGGACCTCTGGCCCAGTCCATGTAGGTTTTCAAGTCAAGCATGGGAGCGAGTTCTAGAACCAAGCCTTCATGGTAAGGGGTTTGAAAGGAGCCATCATATCCGATAATGAAAAGACTTCTTTCTCTTCTGTTCAGTTGCAGGATCTTCTTCTCTGTCTTGAAGCTAAAAAACAAGATGAATCCAAATTCACAAGTGGAAAGAGTGCAGCTGAATTTATATTATTATAGAGAATCAAGGTCAAGGTCAATTAAAACAGAAATCAATTGGAAACGCTACGTGTACGGTGTATCTTTACAGTACTAATACGTAAACTGGAAGGTCTGTCACTATTTTATCCAATGGTATTACCATTTACCACTTACCATTTACATGCAAGTTGGTCCTTTAGACTTATTTTGCTTCTAATTTTTACAGCAACTTGGTTTCCATCTTCTTTATCTTGCACCAGGAAAACCTGCAAACAGAGAACATTTCATGACTTCCCCTGTATAATTTAATAAGGATGATTATTATTATTGACTGAATGCCTCACCTTTCCGAATGCCCATTCGCCCATCCAACTGCAGAACGCCAACTCATTGAGTGATAACAATGGGCTCTGCTGAGCACTGAAAGAAAAGAATAGAGAATTAAAAATGATTGACCATTAACCTATCATTGAAAACGGACGCTAGTACAGCCCTTATAAAGTTGGACAGCCCTGTAATATTGTTTTATCCTGATTGGTTACAGTTTCTTATTAACTTACGCCAATTCACAAGGGTCTGGCTGAGGTCTTCCATTATTATATTCCTGTTGCTTTGGTACAGTCTTCTTCAGGGGAGGAGAAGCAGGTCTGGCAGGCTAAATGTAGAAATAAAATGCTATTTATTGCAAAAATCCACTAATATGATAAATTACAACACACAGGTGTCATAATGAGTTAAATTGAATGTAACAGTGTGACATCAATGTTATAGATTTTATTTACTACAAATATCAAACTCTAATACAATAATTACTTCATTTGCATGCAGTTGTGTTGGGGAGTATTTATTGTCCTATGTAGCAAATTGTTACTGTACAATGGTGATGTACTTACCATAGAAAGATCATCATGGTGGATAATAATGTCTTATGATTTCTCTTTTACATTTAAAGAATCTGCATTTGCAGTATTCACTGGAGAAGAGAAACCAGCTTTAGTTGGCTCTGGATGACATAAAGCTGTAAAAGATACATAGATATATATATATCATAAAACAAGTAGCCATATTGTTAGATTTGACCATAGATATGGTGTCTGCGTTGGGCCTTATTTTTCAGTCCCTCACCTATCTGGCAGTTACCAGAGATTAGTCAGTCTATGGAGCGGTTCTCTAGAACCTGACCCTAAACAGGGCTCTACAAATATTAAACCTGTACCCACATGACCCGTAAACCTGTTACCCACAATCGTCTTGTGACCCACATAAACATATTGTTTACCCAAACCGACCCAATGTAGGTCTCTAATAAAGAGCTATTGAATTTGATGTGAAAGGGTATCTGTAGTGAAAAAATAACATTAGATAATATGAGGCGGGAGACTGTACATCCACCTCTGGTACTTAATTACTTTCCGTGATACGGATGGTTAAACTTGCTGCAATGACAACCCAGCTCTGTATCTCCCTCCACTTCTCTAACATGTGCACATTGACACTGTATTGGCAGGGCTGCCTATGCTGCAAGTTTTGCCATCAGTATCGAGGAAAGTAGGTAAGTAAACACATTTTTCTTATTTGAGCAGATATGTTATAGTGATATTTCTTGGTTAATCGAGCTCAATTTTACTGGAAACCCCACTTAGATCTGTGCATATAGAAAGGTCATAAATATGATAAGATACTGATAACAACATAGACCACCAATTCCCCTTTACTTTACCTGTGGGTTCCTCTGCTTTCCACTCTTCTTTATGGTTCACATTGTGCCTTGCTTCCTTTCCTGCAGGTTCGGAGTCAGAGCCATGAAGCCTTGCCTTGACCACTGCATGTTAAGAGTCAGAGCTGTCAAGCCTTGCCTCGACCTCTGCATGCTCAGAGTCAGTGCTGTCAAGCTCTGCCTCTTTCTCTGTGGGATCAGTCAGTGCCATTAAGCCCTGCCTCGACCACTGCAGGATCAGAGCCAGAGCCATCAAGCCCTGCCTCGACCACTGCAGGATCAGAGTCAGAGCCATCAAGCCCTGCTTCGACCGCTGCAGGTTTGGAACACTTGCTACCTGCTGTCTTCTGCACTTCCTTCTCAGGGTCGGAATCTCTGCATTTTCCACACTTAAGAACTTTCTCCAACCGACGTTTCAATCTTTTCCATCTGGAGATTTTTCTCTCTGCAGGGACAACCTGTCCCACAACTTTTATCTCCATATCTACACAGAGGTCCATGTTTTCCTCTGGGACGTCCATGATGTTTTCCTTGGAATTCAGTAAATCAGTAAATAGTTTGGTAAAATAAACTATAAATGTGCTAGACACTGTACTGTAGTGTGTGTTTATAAACTTTCTATTGGTGTCCCTTGATGGGCCCTACAGGAATAGGCCCAGTACAGAGGTAATCGGAGAGCCTTATACCCAAACTATGAGCCCTTTACTTTAAAGGGCAAGTCCAGCCCTGAAATAAAAACTTACAGGTAAATCACCCCCCAAAACCCTAAACTGTAATAGTTTCAAATCTGAAATATCTAAGTTTAACCTGAAATCCTGCACAATGTCCTGTTGCCCCTGTTTCTGCTTCCTGGTTCTTCCAGTTAGCAACTGTCAGTTATGGATTTGGCAGTTGACATCACAGCCAATGAATGAATGTTAATCCCCTATCTGCCTCTTCTGAGCATGCCCAGGCTCAGTACAGGCTCAGGACAGATTTCTAAATTGCTCAGTTTCTATGAGGCCTCCAGAAGCATAGCAGGCATACAGTAATGAATTTATAGGATAAACTATGATATATCAACATATTTTAAAGAGGCTATTCTTTCTAAAATATGAGTTGTCCTTTAAACTAAACATTAGATTCCATGATAGGAAAGTTAAAATGGGTTAACCCGGGGGCTGCAAGTTCTGAACAATTGTTACTTATAGGGGGTTTGGGGGCTCAGACTTCACAGAGCCATCTCTATAACTTTCTGTCCTTCTCCAAATAATGTCTCTTTGTGATATTTAGTGCTAATTATAAAGGTAAATTATTATCATGTACCCATAACTTCAGAATCAGAATCTCCAGCACCTGTTCACAGCCAGGTCCCCCAAACAACCAGAGCTCTAAATTTGTAAATAAGATCAGGGCTATGTATCGAGAGCCGTTATCGGCTATTTGTGTCTTAAAGTCATGTTAACCAATGTACCAAGCATGTACTGAGCTGTTAGCGGCTCTTTAAGACGTAATCTCTAACGCCAGCAGATAGCTGGTGTTAAAGATTCACAAAAGGCCAACTACACTCACAGAGCCACTATCAGCTCAGTGCATTGCCTAAAGGGGGCCATAGAGAGAGAGAGCGATCGCGACTCTCGATACATAGCCCTGGAAATATTTGTGATTTTGCTTGTATTAGGCAGTTATACAGCCTAGAGATCAGCCCTTGCGGACCCTAGGTCAGTGCACAGCCCTCTAGGCGTTTTTCATGTTGACCAAGTCTTTTAGATTATCATTTAATTTACTTCTATACTTAGACATACATGCCCCCCTTCCCCTCTCATCCCTCCATTATCTTATTAGCCCCCTGATCCCTTACCCCTCTATCTACCCCTTTGTAGTCCAACATACCCCTCCCCCATACCAAGTTAAAAATCTCCAACCCCCTAGCCACCTTCTCCCCAAAAAAACTGCGCCATCATCATTGAGGTGCAGTCCATCTCTACTAAAGAGCCTGTAGAAAAATCAGCTCGGTTCTCTAAAAACCCAAACCCCTTCTCCTTATACCAGACCCTTGCCATGCATTAATACTTCTAGCTCCTGTTGCCTCCCTAGTGTAGCACATGGCTGGGGTTTTATTTCTGAAAACACTACCCTTGAGGTCCTTACTTTTAATGCTCAGAAATCATTTTTAAGGACCTCTCCACCTTCTCTAACTTTGTCATTGGCACCAATTTAAAACAAGACCCCCTGGACACTTCCAGCCCCACCCAATATTCTGTTTAAATGATCCAGAACATGGCGAACCCTAGCACCAGGCAGTAAACACACTGTTCGGCATGCAGGGTCTTGGTGGCAGATTATTTAAGATGACGGTCCCCTGGGTGCTCAAGGGAATGGCCCGCTCCATACATACTACTTCTGAGCTGTCTTCCTCCACTTCTTCACCTAAGATGGTAAATCTGTTGGGATCAACTAGTTGGGAAGAAGCAGCTAATTTGCTGGAGCCACAGATCTCTCCTAGCTCTCCTATAGGTATGGTCTACAGATCAGCTGCAAAAATGATCCAGAGTGGCACTCCCAGGTTAGTATACAGTTACACCACCTTTTTTCTATTGCACACAGGGATGTAGGAATATTCTCCATCAGAGAAGCTATCACTGGAACGTAATCCCAGGGTAAGTTCCCTCCATCCCTTGCCTGCTCCAGACTTTTTAAAAGGAGAAATGGTGACCATAGACGGAATGATATTATTGGCCGATTGCAGCCAATAATATAGACTGTAACAACTGACATCACAGCCAAATATTGACCTGCTGCATGCTCTGCACATGCTCAAGCTTATAAAAAAACTCTTTGAGCAGAGGGAGGAGGCAGATACCTTTGCCAGAAAGGAATATAACTTATTAAATATCTGGTTACAAATACATATAATAAAATGTTAAAAATAGCAAGGTTTGAGGGCAGATCATTCGAAAATCAAGGTGCTTATTGTATGGGGTATAACCTACAAGATTGGAAAAGTTATTAAAAATACTTGGTCATTTTTAAAATTTGCTGGTAAATATGGCAACATTTTACAAAAACCTCCCATGTTCCGTCACAAATTGGGTAGAAATATAAGGGACCTCCTTTTCCTTACAGATCACCTAAAAAGTCCTACCACACCAATGATGACCGACATGCGATCGCAAAATTAATGGGATGTCGGCCACATAGAAGAACGGGAGAGGCTGTTCCGGCAGTATCGGTCAAACGTTGCAGGAGTGCTCGGTTGGGTATGTAAAATCATATATATGTATGGCCACATTTATTTTCAAAGCTTAGAGGGACCTGCTAATTAGGTGTTTGCCATTAAATGATTAAGCCAATTCTGTTTGGCACCACTCATGGCTGGCGGATTGTATGTACTGTTCAAAACCTTTTATTCTATTCAGCAGATTAGTGTGGATGGAAATTAAGAGCAGCTCCCTTGGAGAGGTGTCAAGGCACTATGTCTGAATCCTGGGTGGAGGCAAACAATTATTCTGTTATTCTGCTTTCTCATGCAGTGAGACACAGACCTCCAGTAGTGCCAAACAAGAGAGTGATTGCCAAATTTTTATTATGAGAGGGCTTCAATGTACATATATTAAAACATAAATATGTAATTATTCGTTACAAAGAGTAAAATCCAAGTTAAATTCAAGATTAAACCTGGAAAAAGGCCATTAGCGATAAAACATGTAAACAACTAAAGCACAAATGCCAGAGAACTCTGTGTATACACAGTCATTTTTAGTACTGTTACTTGATATGTTGCAGAATCTTAAAGGAGAATTTAACCTTTTTTTAAAAAAAATTCGAATATAAAAGCTTTTCTCCACAAAACAATATTGTAAGATTCTAAGTTGCTTTAACTTACATGTGAGAAATAGATTCTGTTACTAAGAAGGCTTTTTCATGCCAGCACAACTTTCAGCCCATGTAGTCTTCAAAGAGCCATGTCCCCTGACCGCAGTATTCACTGTCTCTATGCACAGAGTATTTTCTACACAGATGGAACACACCGATATGAAAGTCCCTGATAAGAGTTTAAAAGCTGTGTGTTTCCCTGTGGTTACCAACCAATGTGAACTGCATACTGCTTTCCCGGGGACATAAAAAATATTTCATATTCAGCCTATTTTACAAAATATAAAGCTTTGAAATGTACCTATTTACCTTTCATGTGCTGTGGTGGCTCACCTGCTAAAAATCTTGTTTAGAAACACACAGCCCACAAGTTAAAATCCCCAGAGTTAGTTTTATTTTTTGTTCCCATTATGTTAAATATAAAAATGCTTCATGTATTAGTGCTTCACATATTATTTCTGTTGGGTTAGGGGTAAACGTTTTGTTTTAGCAAGAGAGAGTACACGGGATTGCAAGTTGAATTTCCCAGACTAAATTAAATGTATTTGGAATGAGTTTGTTCTGTGTCAGAGAAAGGGAGGATCTCTATGCTGCTATATGATTGTCTGTCAGCTTCTAGGAAGCAAGGTTGAAACTTCCTTGTTTTGATCTCCCGGTAAGGTGAGCCACAGAAAAGGGAGAGGTGAGATAGAGCTTGTAGTATATTTGTGAATATATAATATTGTGATCATTTTGTCTGGAGTTTAGTTCCCCTTTAAGCTTTACTATTAGCTACTCCCTTTTGTAAAATCAGAGGATATAACTCACTCAATGTCAGAAGAGCTCCCATTTCATAGCAACCCTTGTATGAGTACATTTTAGGTCAGACTTTCATGGAATTACTTATAAAGTTTATAGTCACACCCCTCATCATCAAAATTAGAATGGAAAATATGTGGCGGTTCTACTGAGCACTGGTAACTGTTCCCATAAACATGAAAAGATATTTTTTCCATGGGAATGTTCTCAATTTTGATTCAAGTTTTGTGGTGGTAACTGAGTCTTGTGTGTACTTCACAATATTTCTAAAATATTGTATTATAATAGATACACTTGAAGCCAAAGTTTATGGGGCAGATATTTTGAATACAAAAACATTAAAGCTCATATTTTCTTATAGTGTATTTTAGATAAATTCCATTTTTGTAATTTGAGAAAGAGCTGATCTGGATGAAATTTGGCAGTCTAACAGCAATGCATAACATTTTAGTATGTTGGTAATCAGTCCTAAAAATAACTACTTTTCACAAACTACAGATGTTCTCATATATTTCAGGGTTTTTACTTAAAAAGGAAGGAGGATTAAAATACAGTGGAAAATGTGAATTATGTATTTAATGTTTATTAACTGAACATCCAACATTGTTTACATCCTAAACTGCATAGTATTCTCCCGCAAAGTACTTAAAAAATCTTTAGTCTAAAATACATTTTTCTCTTATAACCTAGAAATTGCTAGAAACCCCAAGAAAATCATTAATATTTTATGAATAAATAAAAAACGTTAAGACAAAACTTGTATCGGATCACATTTTATTTGTTATAATAATAGAATGTCAGAATTACTGAATAGCCATATAAAGCACAAATGCACGGTATTCTTTAGCAAAATCTCTCATATTGTAAATACTTTATATATTTATATATTTCAAATCATTATATAGCAAACTTCTAGCCAAATGTACAGTAGAGAAAGTATGCAGAAATTACTGCAAAACTGTGCCCACATTTCCTGTTTTAGGGGCCAAATACAATAATCAGGTTCCAAATGCATGTCCACGTGAAAATCCCCTTTCTGGTCGACATGGCTTTTTAAAAGAGGATTCCATTTTCAACAGTTCATCAGATAGCATGGGTTTTACAATCACTTTTACAATACCGATTTATATTTCATCCCTTACTTGGTAGAATACTCTCGGTTCATCTCAATACTTGGTAGAAACCCCCATAAACCCTTAAATAGTTTTACTTAGAGCCCAGAGGTGTAGGTGATGTGAGTTATTCAGCCCATTCCATACAGCGATAACTCAGCTTTACAGAGGCACATCTTAGCTTCAGTTGTGCTCAATAGGCACACCTCCGGGTAGAGGTGCTAGTCATTGGCCAGGACTGACAGGTCTACACAGAACGTGCTGGAAGACCCTGCTATGTTGCAGCTCTAATCAGGCTGAACTATTTCTTCACCAGCACTTGCTCTGTAGGTAAAAAAGGTTTTATGGTTTGGGGGGTTCTACTGAAATGTAAAATGGAATTTTGGGGGTGGACATGCCCATTAAACAAAATAAGTCAGTTTTGACACTTGAAAGCCTGAATTATTTTTACATTGCATCCTTTAACTTCAATATATAGACAATAAAAGAAGAGGCACCCATGGTGATTTCTGCTATCCTGTATTTCTTGGCAAAAATAACCTAAAATATTTCTTGCTGTGTGTAAATGGGTGTTTTTAATCATAAATAAAGTGAAAGTGGAGATGCAGAACCTGCCTATGCTTGACAGGATGTTAAGAAATAAGAATGGAAATCTTCATTTGAAGCCAATATTGCTTCAGGGGCAACATTCTATTCAGGATTAACTAGTAAGCTGCAATACAGTAACAATCTATGTATTTTTCACACAGATAGCAATGATAGTCTGTTTGTCCCAAACTGTGAAAAGATATACAATTTTTCCAAACCTACTGTCAATCAAAACATTGCTATGAAATTGTTTATAGATATATTCTTTACATATAACATTTATTCAGTGCATTGGTTTAATAAACTTCATAATTTACAATATGTCCCCCTATTTTAGTTCACTATAATTCAGGAAAGAACAAAATCCAGGAGCCAGATACTTAGGAAGATAAAATCAATTGTCCCATATCAATCACTGGTTCACAATTTTGTAAGGTTGGACAGGGATCATCATAGTTTTAGATAAAATTTATCTCATCACAATAATGGTTATTTCTGGAATTTCTACAATGAATGCTCAGGCCAAAATGTCATTTACAAAAATGCCCTAACAAACCACCCTCCCTCCCGTTATAGTACCCAGGGTGAGAAACTTAACCGCTAGATCCTCACCCCTGGGTGTCCTTTAGTTTGCCAAAATAATGGCATGAAAGTTTGTCTCCTAGTGTTTTCCCATTGAAGGAGTCCATATGAACCCCCATATGGCGTCCATTTAACTACTCAGCAATATCAGACAGTCTAGCGAACAAAAGTTAGTTGGACCTTTCACAGAATATCACATTTCAACTTGAGATCTGCTCAAATAAAATGGCCAATGGTTTGACTAGTACTTCTGACTTTCAAATGGAACTGCCTTAATTGGTGTAGCATGGGCTGCTTCAGAGGTTGTCCAAAAAGCTCCTAATGTCACAAACAATTTGGTCACACCTGCTAACATGCCAATACATTTTATAGTATAAAAATGTATAACCTATTTAGACAGATTCTCTTCAAAGGTTTAGATTGAGACACATATTTCCTTTTACCATTAGAATAGCATTTTCTAATTAGGAAGAATCCAGTGGCAACAGCAAGGAATGTTACTAATTTTATTTGATCATCCAGGACCACATAATAAGGATGCCTTGAGGATCTATCTGGAAACCATTTTCTTGACAATTTATAATATGTTGGTGTATTAGGAATGTTCACTTTGTATCAACTAGCACTCACCAGCATTTCAAGACAGCAGAACAGATGCATATTTGTCAGTCCAGTGTACAATATTACACAATCCTTTTGACTGTACAGAATGAACTTTTTCTTGATCCACAGAAACTGAAATAACATTTTTCTGCATTTGTATAAAATGTATAGTCAATTGATTAGCTACACAACTTTAGAATTTGGGACACATTTTCCCTTTTACTAAAACGCATATTTCTTAAAATAATATTCCAAGAGTTTTTCTTCAATCGATTAATGTTGTAAGATGCCAAATTGACTCTCAGTACTAAGACAGACATATTGTAAAAAGAACCCTTAAGTAGAAATTTAATTGTGGTCCAACTGCAAATTAATGCTAGAAAGACAACGTCCCATGCTGGAAAATAAGGGAGCAACAAAACTATCTGTCATGCCCTTCCATATTTTTTTCACAGAAGGAAACACCATAAGACAGGACTTTACGAAAGGCATCACGATCCTGTAATAGGGGAAAAAAACAGTTTCAGTTACAATTATAGTGCCATAACAACCCCCATATCCTTTACTCTCTATCATAATTTACTCCTGGGTGAGAGGTTTAATGCTTCTACACCTTCCTTTTCCTTGAGAAAGTTCCATGTTCTTCAAAAGTCATGACAAGAGGAGAATATTACAGATAAAACCCCACAGTGCATATCAGTTTTCATTAGGTTAAGCCTGGAAGGTCCAAAAGCAAAATATTTTTTAAATAAAAATATGACTTTGTAATAAAATAACATAGGAGGTAGGATTTAGCACTCCCACTACACCTGTTACAGTTGGTTGCTTTGCTTTTTGTGTTTGTAATAGAAGGAGAAGTTGGGAAAAAGTGACAGACACAAGTGCATGTAATAGGGTACTTCTGTAATCACACCAAGAGAGTAGTTGTAGCCTCTTAACAAGTAATGCTCATAAACTTTGGTAGTAGATTTATTGGTGCATATTAATCATATCTGATACCTAGGATAGAGTTTCACAAAACTTGAGCCAGGGGTACAATGGTGTGAGCCTGGGGTAATTATTTTAACCTGGGTACAATTATGTAAAACTGGTGTACAATGTTGTGAACTTGAGGTACAATTTTAAAAAGAAAGAGAAAGCTAAAATAAAACTTTTCACACTTTTGCCTTTATACAAAAGCACATCAGGGCCTGCTTGGGAGACACTTGTGTTAGAGCCGTAAGAGCTCACTGATGATGTCAACTTCTGGATAAGGCCAGCTTTCGCTCTTTCTTTTTGGTTATCTATTTTTGTCCAATCTAACACCTCCCCTGCTTTTAACTAAGGCGTAATAATTTATTTATATACATTATAAAAGCCAGTGCCCTATCTAAATTTTTTTTTCCTATAGCCTGGGGTACAATGGTATGGTGTGACCAATTGTTTTTCGTACAAAAATCAATACAGTTATTGAATTTAAATCTAATCAATATAAGATAATGTTATAGTCAGGTTCTATTACAATTAACTCTGTTAATTGTATAATATATTCATTTTTGGTAACTACACAAGAATCCATAATTAAGAACACGGGTAAGGTGCAAGAGAAATCTGCACATTTACCACATACATATATACCATATACCATGGTATGTTAGTTCCACTGTGCACAGTCAGACACACTATAGGAATTCCAGGGATTTTAGTTCTACAAAGTGTTTCAGTGGAATTTAGTCTGTGTCCTAATTCACCACCATAGTCACTCTAACTACACTGAATCCTATTGTCCGGGGGAGCAGTGCACATATTCTATATTAGCAGCCAGTCCATCACGGAGATGCTACTTACCATATGTGGATACAGCTGAACACCACAAACACCAGCGCCAGTAGGAAGGCCAAGGGCACCGCCAGGACCAGGGTGAGGACCTTGTATATCAGGTACTTGCTGATCTCAAACAGTGCAGTGCTGCACACCCAGACCTTATCGAAGCTATGTGTTGTACTTGGTTCTCCGATCACATCCTCAAATGACACCTAAAAAGAATCAGCCCAAGTCCATTAAAATCTTCCCACATGTAGACACCCCCCCCCAGAATCAGTACAGAAACGAAAACAAAAAAACAAAAAATAATGAAATACAAAAAAAACTGCATTCGGTTTGTGCTTAATAAGTTCAACAATCATCTTCTTTGCTTTATCATCAAGAATTTTTTTTTTTCAACAAATTGCACTTTCCATTGGAATTTTAGAAAGTTTATTATGGTGTTATACATGATAATTTCATGTTACAGGATTGCTAATTTTGTTAAAAGCTCACAACTTTAAGGACATTGTATGAATAAATTACATTTTGTGTATTGTTAAAGTAACATAATTTAAGCTTAATAAGGAAAATATTTTTGCCTATAGTCATGTATTAATAGCAATGCATTGTTTAGTCCTTCCAAAAGGAAACATATGGCAACACATAAATACTCACAGAAAATTCACATTTTTATGGTGGGCACTGGCACTGGAAAAAAGCCCTAGATACTATGATCCCACTGGAAACTTGGAACTTCATTTAGGACTCTGTAGCAAAAACTAATAAACACTATTTACAAAGTAAATGGCTATATTTTATTTTCATTGGTATTTTAGACAGAAAGGTTCCATACTATAAGGTCCTAGACATATGCTGGAGATATGGAGTACAAAAATGTTCTCTTTCACACATATATTGATCATGTCCATCTTGATGCTCTCTGAGCTGCAGTCCAAGATCTTTTGAAAGAAAAGTATTTGTCATCTGCTACGCTCTCTAGATGCTTCTTTATCCATTGTAAGCTCTTTTCATTGAAGCAATAAATACGGAAACTGTGTAAACTACTGCCCCCATAAAACAAGGTGGGTCCCTCACCTTGCAACAATAGATAAACTGGAAACACTAATCCTAAAACATTGATGAAAAGGGGAATTGGGGGGGGGGGATATTAGATAAAAGGATTTTTTTATTTAAAAGAATACTCTTACTAAGTTCAACCAGCAGCATCAAAGCTTTAAATATAAGGATATTAATGCTAAATATTAGAGAACAAAACAGCAATAAAGGGTGCCAGACTTAAAGTATTGAAAAATATGCATTATAAAATAATTATAATATAAAATGTACTAGAGTATATCTACTGTGTAAGTAAATATATATATAATAATATAATATTATTATAGAGCAGAATGGTTTCTGTATGTAACTTCTAACAGATTGGTACTTTCACCTCTGAAATCAGCATAATAATCAGTAATTTTGCTGGTTTCTGGTTTTTCAATGTTCTTTGTCCTTTCTTTTCAAAATGAATATAATAAAACTGCCTTGAGCTCAGCCTTCATATAGAGGTCAGGTAAAACCAGCCAGTAAAATCCTGACAGCTTTGAAAGCATGGAGACAATTGTGATGTGACCACAACCTATGAAGGCCATGCATAATTCAACTTACCTCTGACATTCTGGCAACTATCTCATTCTGTGATGGCTATTATGCCCTTAATGTTGAGTGTAAATAATGATCCCTCCAGAAACATCTAGGGAATGTCTGAAAGTTAAAACTGCCCCTCTTCTCAACTATTGTTTCAAACAATCAAATGCATCAAATGCAAAAACATTTTAACGCTGAGCCAATCTACGGATAGCATTTCAGGCTACAGTGACAACTGACTAAACTAGAAAAAAAAAAATTCCACAAATCATTGGTGGAGTGCTTAGAGGGCATGTAATTGTCCTAAATCATTTACCAACTAATCATTAAGCTATAAAGATTCATTTCCACTTACCTTAAGGGCCATATTTTAAAGGCGTAGTATCACTATTTTGTTTAACCACGTCACGATTAGCATAAATCTACAATAGAGGTTGTAAATAGATATGGGTCTTAGATCATGGCAGCGATCGTAGATTACGCTTACCCATACAATACCATCTGTTTCCAGACAGAAATGCATGCAACAGTGTATTTTTTAACAGACCAATCAAATCTGTAGTAAAGTATAGGGAATCAGCCACGGTCATGGAAACATGTCAGTCCCAAATGTTCTACCTATACTTAGTATAGGGAGAATGCTCGGGACTGTGCGTACCCTCATGAAAATATCATAGATTCTGGCTGACATTTTTCAGAGATTGGTACGGTGTACCCAGCTTAACTCTTAACAGATTTGTGTTTCTAGAGCACAGTCCCAATCTAATAAAGAAATTCAGAATTTTGATCCCAGAGTTTCAAGGGGGAATGGCACCTGAAACAAATACCTCTAATGTTGTCCCCCTTTGTCATCACTCCTTATGGACGGGGCACCCCTGCCCAGAGCAAAAGCAGTGTCTTCCATCATAACACATAATTATAGGCTGAATGCTATTGGTGTGCTCACTGTTTTGAGACAGTGAAGCGAATTTACCCCTGGGTACTATTAATACTTATTAGTATTGACACTCCACAAGTACTGACATATTCCATGGCCCTTGGCAGGCTAATAAATGCCCACTTATGAGTTTGCCACCTCAGACCTAGCGAATTTGAAAGGCTGAACTTAACGCAATAAAGCACTTTCGCCATTTTATAAAAATGTTTTAGCGGTTACCACAGCGATGTATGGCAAAAGCAAAACGTAGAGGTCAAAATTTGGCAAAAAGGTGTCGATAACAGAGGCGAAAAGTTTAACAAACATTTATAAATATGCTCCTTAGTAATCTGCAGGTCCAAAATTTAGGAGGAAACACTATACCTTCTGTTCTGCAGTAAACCTGGGCACTCAGCTTGAAGTTCCTGTGGCAGGTATTTATTTCTGTTACTCCTGGTTTACAAGAGTGTAGTCAGGGGGTCCTTCCTTCTCCTCTGGGGGTGGTTCAAGATGACTTGGGTTTAGGTCAGGTAACACATTTAAATACTATTCCATTAGTGGGCTGGCAGTCTAATTTAAGCACCAGGACAGGACTAGCTAACCTAGTGCACAGGTAGTTCCCAGTATTTCTGCTACAAATGCTCCTGGAGTTGTCTATGTGTATCTTCAACCTCATGGCCGTGTAAAACCAACCGATCTAACGAGCCTTCAGGCATGACTTGTCAGTTCATGAAGCTATTTAAATATGTCACATGTGCTACTACCCCTTTAGGTTAATCTGACTCAAAATATAAGATTTTAAGAGTAATATGTAGTTTCTTATCATTGCTGCCTACAGCTAAAGACTGTAGCTAAAACATACAAATTGGTTACAGGCATATTGCATTTATGAAAATATATTATGTTCTGGCTCTCCTGATGCTGTGCCTGGGTTTGTAAGCATCTTGATATTATTGTAGATGCCTGCAAATCTTTTGGTGTTACCGCATGGACACCTAAGATTGTTGATGATGGTTTAGGCAAAAGATCAGTTCATAAGGAAAAGGTGTAGGGAAGCAAGGTTGTAGATCTGTGGCTGGCTAGGTGACACATAGGGCAACCCCATAGCTTCTTTAATGCAACCTACAAAGTTAAGGAATGAATGTGCTACATGGGGGGGGGGCAGTCTCCATCAATTCGCTGTCCAAAAAGATTTTCCACAGGCAAGGTCCATCAGCACAGCAAACCAAGTTTTTTCGAAGACCGATAACAATAGTGAGACAGGCAGAGTTAATGCCATTTAGAGGGTTTATCCAAAGGCCTGAATGCACAGATGCTTGAGTTTGGATTCACTCAAAGTTTTCGATTCCCCTTTGAATGCAATCTCCAGAATACTTGTTGTAGATAATTTCACAGCCACAGGGTATTGTAAGAGAAAAGATTTATAAGGAAGTGGGCAGAGGGTCTTTCACCATTTGGTTTGGTCCCACATGTCATACCATTCATTTGATAAAGCACTAGACATGCTTCACTCTAGTTGTAGGGGGTCAATTTTAACAAAAGTGGACAATAAATTGCCATTTCGATTACTTCCGATTTATCCGACATGCCATAACTGGTTGGGCTTTAAATTGATGGTAAATTTTGTTATGATAAGTGCTCCTCATGGGTTTCAGTCTGTCGTGCTATATTATTGATTGTTTTCCACTTTTCTGGAGTGGGTGGTGTAGGAAGATGCAGGTTCCCCATTGACCCTCAATTATCTGTCCGATTTTTTTTTTTTTTTAGGCACTGCAGACACCAACATCTGTAGTAAATCATTAAAACCTTTCTGTTTATGGCTTCTAAAATCTGTGTACCATTGCTTGTGATGGTTCTCTTCATCCAGGTATGGTATATCTGTTGTATTCAATTAGATCAACTGACTTGAAAGAACTAAACTTCAAGTCAGTATCTAATTGAATACAACAGATATACTGTGTACCCATTGTTGAAAAAAAAATCTGTCTATCCTACCATATGTATGCAATTTTAGGAATCACAATAGATTCACTAGCTATGGATTTAGGCTTCCCCTGGATAAGATATAATGCTGAGATGTTAATTAAAAGTGCCCCACAGAAAAAAAAACTTACAGTTAAAGAGATTTAGTCTTATAGGCCATCTAAACTTTACAACCAGGGTAATGTGGGGGGTATTTAATAGAACCCATCAAGGGAATCTCTAACCCACCTTTCACGTCAGGCTATCCTGGAGATGAGAGAAGATTTGTTGATTTGGGATAATTATTTAGACCCATTTAATGGTAACATAGATGGCAAAACAAATTGTGAATAGTGACTTTTTGGAATTCTTATGGACACTGGCGCCTGCAGTGGTTGTGTGGGTGTTTTACAGAACAGATGGTTTGCAGTTCATTGGCCAAAAGGGTGGATAGGGAAACAGTGGATGGCATCTAGTAATGCTAGAATTGATACCTGTTTATGGCTTTATGCATATGGGGAAAAACATGAGCAATAAGTGTATTAATTCTATATTCAGATACATGGAACCATATGAAGAGGATTGCAGAGAGATGACAAAAAAGTGCCCCAGTGTGTACCCAGCCTAAGCCAGTTGTATGGTGTCTATTTCTTGTCTGCGAGTCTTTTAATTAATCTTATAATAGTGCAGCTTGCCTAGCCCATACATACCAACTAGAAGTAGGCTGAACAGGACATGAGGAAACATGGTAAAAGAAGAGCACTACAAAAAAGAAAGGGATTAAGCTTCTGTAGATCTAAAAATCCCAAAAACGTGAAAGGCAAGTCATTTTTTTCATAGGCTCCCTTTAAAGGATTATAAAGTAAAAAAAAGATTTTGCCACATCTTAAATGAAAACTTGTAAGAAGAACTTAATTGAGGGGTGTGTGTTGCTGATACTTCAATCCAGTACTTGTTTTGCTCAGTATCCCCCCTTCTGACTAATCTGAAATTTCTGACTAATCTGTGAGGGCAAGCATGCTCAGTAATTACTATGAGGCAGCACTGGGTGACGGAATTTTATGTTTATGAGTTATGATAATAAAGCACTAAATTGACAGCACAAATGTAAAATGCTTCAGATTCGATATTTAAAGAAATAGGGGACAAGCCAACAACAAAACAAAATGATACAAAGATAGTCAGGAAGAATTATAGTTTCCAGAAAATAAGTAGTTTAAAAAAACAACATTTTTCCAGTTGTTTCCCAGCTGCAAAAACAGTTAACACTCTCGGAACACTCTCACCTTAAGAATCATCAGAATGATCACTAGAAATGCCATAGAATTTATAAAATTTTACAAATTATTCTCCTGCTACTGATTTGAGAGTTTAGCTGCACGCATTTAGTATTTAATGCCAGCTATAGCTATTACCAGAATATAGGTTCATCTGGCAAAGAAAATGATCCATTCTAGTCGAGTACAAAAACTGCAACTAAGACGCACAAATTGGGAAAAACTGAAACATAGAGCATTATAAAAAAAACATATTAGGCAAAAATTACCACGCACACGCGGCTGTGAAATAGCGTTATGCCGTATTTAAATGGCGAGCGCTATTGCCGTGATTGTATCAGCCCGATGTTTGCGGTAATTTTAGTCCTGCGGCGATACTGCACTTAGCGCATTGCGCTAAGTACAGTATGCCGTGAAGGGACTTAAAATCCCTTCCCGATGCCTCTTCTAAGGGGGCGGGGCATACGCCCGCCCTCGACCCCCACGGCAGTGGCGACCACCGCCGCCGCTTCCCAGCAGCCCCTCCCAACCCCTTCCCCCGTGCGGGCAATCTCGGAACAGAGGCTAGGAGGGTGCCGGAGGGGCCGCAGCAGGTGGTGCGACCCACCCGCGTGCACCCCCATCCCAAGCAACCCCTCCAAGCCCCCTGCCCCGCCGCTGGAGGGAGGGGAAGGGCCGCTGGGAGGGGTGGAGGCACCCTCCAGCGGGGCCCTGAGAAGGGACTTTTGGGGCTTATGGGATCCCGCAGCGCGAACCGGGGCCCCCCTCCCTGGCCCGTAAGGGCCCTTGCGGCACTGACAAGTGCCTTTGGCGGGGTCACCCCCAGTTGTCTTCTTTTCTCAGTCCCGCGACCTCAACGAGGCGATGTTGCCAGCGTCTTGATCGACGCGAAGTCTTCGGGCTGGCGACACCAAACTCACTCAGGTCGCCGATGCCAGGCAGACTCACTGCGGCGCCAGTGAGCCGCTGGACCGCCGGCTCAGCGGAGCAGATGTTGCCAGACGATCTTTCTTCTATCTTCACCTATCTACTGCGATGCACTGAGTTCCGCAGCAGAGTGCACCTCTTTATATAGGTTGCAGAAAAACCTAATCCATTCTGATTGTCAATTTTAAGCTTGTTTGCATCTTACATTAACCATCAGATTTCTAGAAAGTTCTGAAATCTGATTGGTTAATGTAAAGCATGTAAACCAAGCATTAAAAAATTGACCAATCAGAAATGGATTAGGGTTTTCTGCAAACCTATATTAAGAGGTGCACTCTGGAGGGGGGTGCTGGCGGGTGGTCGCGACACATGCTGCGGCCCCTTCCCGGCAGCCCTCTAGCCTTCTGTTCCGAGATTGCCGCGGAGTATCGGCGCGAAGGGTTAACGCCTCGTTAACTTTTCGCGGCCATTTTCGGACATTAATTAATCGCGTTAAACGCGATTTATGCGGAAAAGTCAGGGAAAACGCGAAAAAGCGAAAACTTAACAAGCTTTATAAATATGCCCCATAATGTGGCAAAGCAACAAATACTACATTCTATGTATGGGAGAATTAATCATGGAAGGGATGGGTTTCTCTTTATCATTTAGTACCTACAAATAGACATTTTTAAACACACATGGACATCATCAAAACAGCAATCCTTTTGTGCTAATTCATTATTTTGTGTCACTGGTGTTTCTAAGGAAAAGGAAAGGCTGTGGTCACCCATTAGAAGCAATCTACCAGCCAATCAGTTACACAAATACTATTTGCAATGTATACAAACAAAGGAAAATTAGTTAAATATCATGTCTAATTATTGGTGCAGAGTAAAACAACACTCGTTTAATCATTTAGTTAATTTAGAAAGAATTCATCTGAAAGCAGATCTTCCATTAGTGTTTGTGTCCCTAAATCCACAATCACGTTAACTTCCTGCATGACACACCCACCTTACTGAACACTGGAAGCATACAGAAATTAAGTTGCCACAGTGAAAGCAGGAAAATGACATTTAGGGCAAAAGGCAAGTGTAAAGTTAAGTTTTATACAAACGCTAGATAATTGTTGGCCGAAAAAGCCAACAACAACCACTTGTGTGGAGGATCAGCTAACAATGTTTAGCGAACCATCTGTGGAAGCAATGATATTGGGTACACTTGCATGTTCTCCAGTACAGCAGTAGGTTACTCCTACCTCCACAGTACAAGCAGTGAAGTAAATGCACAGATCAGCTATGAACAGAAGTTATTACAAAAACGTGTGCTACATTTTTCGGACTCCTTATCATTTTTTGGCTTGAGAAATGACGACTGGTCAGAAACATGTAGCAAGCAAGTTATATGCTAAGCCATAGGTGAGTATACACTATTTCCAATCCAGACACTCTGGATGCCCAGATTTCTATACTATATAGTACAAAACAGGCGAGCGGCTACTGCAAATCAGATTGTCTGCATGGAAATTGGTAAATACATTTCATTTGGACGACTGTTTAACTACAAAGCTTTAAAAGTAGTAATACATGGGCATTATTCAATAATAATAAAAATATAAAGGAAGAATGATCAAGAGCAAAGGAGCAGTAACTAAGAAATGCACTATCCATGTGTGGGTGGGCCACAGGAATAGGTGATAATCTGTTTTACCCTATGCAGGATGCTAACCAGAAAAGCATAGTAGATGGCTGATTTCCTAAATATTTAAGGGTATATCCACCCCCAAATAGAAAAAATAATAAGTTGTAGGAAATACCTCCTAACCTACACCTAGGTTTAAATTTTTCAAATTAGCCCCAAAGGTACTTAAAATACAAGCGTGTAGGTGTGTATGCAGGAGCGATATCCCTATCCACAGGATACCGTTCTGATCTCCCCCACATGCAGGACACCACTCTATTAAGCTGCACCAGCCATCAGCTGCATATAGTTAAAAGAAGAAATGAGTGATCTCCGAATTAAGGGAAAATAAACCATCTTTATTAACATATATTTAACAGGTAATATACTGTATACCATTAGAAATCATGGGTATCTGACGCATTTCACGGTGACCTTCTGCCTCCTCAGAGATACAAATGGTACTTACCAGCCTTTGTGCCCTGTTTCTGGCCTCTTACACACGGAAGAGCAGAAGGTGCGGACCTGGTTGGGGGGATTCCCTTTCCTTAATCATTTTTTTGGGGTCTGAGACGTGATGCTTAATAAAGGATCCAGAGGGATTCCAAAACCTGTATAAAAGCACCTGCCTATGGCCTTGTGCTCTATATGGTCAGGGAACTCCTTGGGGGCATAATATCTTTATATTACACTGTAAGGGGCGCATTATCCCTTATATAATATATTTAGCTCTTGCAAACAATGAAAAAGGGCCGTTTAAAATTGGGAAGATACAAATGAGGAGCAGCATGACTGGTTGGTTAATTTATTACAGCATCAAACCTTTCTGTCCTGGGAACAGATAGGGCAACAATCACGATAGGGCAATAATCATGCACTAGCATATGTTCTCGTTACCATAACATCCATAATAATTTGGTGTGGAGATATTTATGTAGGTTCTTATTCATCCAGTTATGGTGTATCTATGGTATTCAGTTAGCTCAACTGGATTAAGTGTATCTCCACGCAAACTATAGAATACATAGGCAACGCCATGTATATAGCTTAAACTTAATCAGCCCAGATTACTACCACTCGTTTCTTGTCATGGCTCTTCTGCTACACACAAAATAACTCTAGTGCCAAACATTCTATTGCATATTGGCTATAACTCCATAAGTGTTATGTTGTGCACCGGGTGCACGGACCGGCATCGGCGTCTGTAATGGCTGAGAGTTATGTCAGAGTCCATGAAAGTGGGGGGGGGAGGAAGAGAAGGGGGATAGCTCCACTGTCATTTTTTTGGGCTTTTATCAGGCTCTGCATGACAACCATAAGGAGCAGGCACTACACATTTGGACCAACAGTTGACAAATTTAGTGGAGGGGGGTTGACGTGCTCTTTAGGTTAGTTTAAAGACATTTGCTAGTCATCTGACTGTCTGTCTCAATTTAGAATGAGTTAGATTGAGAAAGCCAGTCAGCCAAATGTCAGAACAAAAATCCAGTTAATGCAAACTGAATACAACAGCTATTTAGTATGAAGTACTAATTTAAGTATTTTACTAAATTGGCAAAGATAAAGAGGAGTCATTTTTAAAAATAAATGTAAACTTTGCTGATTTTACTTTTGGTGAGTATTATTTGGAAATTTGCAATTGGGTTGTGTCAAATTAAATTATAAATCATGTTTTTTAAAAAGTGAGTTATAGGGGCAAGTATACAAACTTGGTAAAATCCTTACTTTATATAAGAATATTGAAGATTTATTGTTTTCTTGATCCTATATAATAAGATAATTAGAAACCTGTGAAAACATAATAGAACAAGATTTTAAGACATGGGTTGAGCATGACAGTAGGAAATAAATTTGCTGCAGTTAAAATTTTGCGATGATCAATCCTTTGATCTATTGAAGACTACAGGATTGGCTGTGTTTTGATCCAAGCTGACTGAATTTGCCTATAAATCAGTTGGGAGTGATTGGGTTGGGTCAGTTATAACAGGTTAATTCAGCCCAATCAACAAAAAAATCAGCTGTGGCAGTTAAACTGTGCTGAATTATCGGCCATGTGTACCAGCCCTAAAGTATTGAGAAAGAAGTGGAAATAATTGCAAAGTTCAACTTATAATTACTTTGTTGAGCAACTAGAAAAAATGGTTAATTAGTAATTGACCAGCATATTTTATTTACAACTGCACAACTTTAAACAACTTTGTATTGTAGATTGTAATATTACTTTTGTAATACACCGTACTGCCCAATATTAGACTACAGATTGGAATATAAGATAATACAAGCACTCCCAAAGGAAACATGCTCACATTAGCTCAAGGATTGCCCGGGTGCCTATGCCCCAAGCCTGTCACTACCGGATAGACTTCCACTTCCTCTAGCATCCACCCAACTGCAACAAGATCCAAAATACAAAAATAGCGACACCTGAAAAGGGTTTCCATACCCGAAACATGTGTGGGACTAAATAAAAACAAAGCCTGTATTGCAGCTAATTCTTCTTTCTGTTGGTTTCTTCACATATATTTTGATTTTGATGACTCACCACTTCTTTTTTATTGGTTTTGGTGCCGCTTGCCAAAAACCTTCGCGTTCAAAAAGTCCAACATGAATCATAGGGACCTTGTAACTCGGGAAAAATTAAGCAGTCATCAATGATGAGTAAAAAACAAATGTTAATTGAGCCACATAAATGCCACTAACACTTTTACATGCGTTTCGGGCAGTTTCAGAGTCAGTAAACTGCTTTATTATGACAACAGAAAATCACATGGCAAATGTTTGTTTCTCCTTGAAAAAGCTGTGCAAAAATTGTGGGATTTTAAGAAAACAAAGTAACAATGCTCTTTTTGTTTAGTGGATTTATTTTTCACTGTGTCTTTACCAGGTAATCTAGTGTTGCTCCATGACAAATTGTGCTCAGCAGTTCAAGAAACTGTGTTTCCACAACCATTTTGAATCAATTTAAATATAGTAAGGGTATTCATATGGAAATTGTCTCTAAATCAGATCTGTATTTGGTCTATACAGTATTAATATTTCTGACTAGCCATAGAATATGGGCTGTCATTAGACAGTTTTGGGCTTCCAATTTTAGTACTGTACAACATGATCAAATTCTGAGGATCGCTTGCTAAAGTTATACAGTATCTACATGGAATATATAAATATATTTCTATTTATATGTAAAATACATGTACCAAAATTGATAAAGGTTGAGACTGATTTCCAGCCAATCAAAAATTAAAGGGGAACTGTGACCTCAATACAAATTCCCTCTATTATAAAGAGAACACTCTTACCAATATCTAGGATTGCTTCTAGTGCAATCTAACCAAATGTATACAGTATAAGAGGGGATTCTTCCTTCTCAAACTGAGATATGACATCCCCAGTAACATTGTTTTCACCCCTTCGTCGTTGGCTTGAGCATAACACATTGTATTCTATTGCTGGAACAGAGGGAAGATGCACATTCCCATGGTATAACCATAAGCACAGTGGTTTATGGTTAGTACTGATGCCTTGCAGCACTGAAGTCCTGAGTTCGATTCCATCCTTGGGCACGTTTGCAAGGTTGTTCTCCCTGTGCTTGCATGAGTTTCCTCTGGTTTCCCCCACAATCATAAAAACATACGATATAAGTTGTATTGTTAAATAAATGGACTTAGATTGTAAACTCTTCAGGCCAGGGCCTCATGTGAATGTATACATGTATTGTAAAGAGCTACAGAAGATGGCGCTATATAATCCATGATAATAATAATACCCTTTAAAGGGCATGTCCACCCTAAAATAAACTTGCTTAATAATGTTTAACAACCCCCAACCTAGTTTTTAAGTCTCAAAGATTCCCCATAGGGAGTTACTTGACCGGTCCTTGCCACTCCTACGCTGACATCCGCTCCACTTCCTGGGGCAGCTGTCAGTAAAGGTGCAACATGACTTCACGCCCCAATCGCCTGACAGCCGCTACTAGGAAAAAGAGCGTCTGTCAGTGCGAAACCCTCTGTAATGTTATGCTCGAAACAGAAGCAGGGACCGGGTCAGGTAAGTCCCTATAAGAAAATCTTTAAAACCTAAGAATATTGCGAAAACCTAGGTTTGGGGGGTATTAAACATTTAAAAAGAAAACTTTTTAGGGTGGACTTGCCCTTTAACATACTGCTGCATCATCAGCTGCATCATAAGCCCAGATATTGATTGCAGGGGGTAACTAGCTTTTTAAAAGGTAACTTTTTGGGGGTGGAGCTTATGATAATTTCACAGCATGGGCGAGGGACAGTGCAAACCATACCTATAACTTTGGATTTACTGCTATAACTTTGGATTTACTGCCAGTAGAGGCAACACCAAAGCCTTCTTTGAAAGGTATGATGGCACTTGTATGGAGAACACGTTACCTTTTAAGAGTAAGTTGTACTTTTAAGGTGTAATTCTTCAGTGATGCCAAAGTACAAATAAAAATGGTTAAAGCAGAAGTTAAGACTAAACACTTATCTATGCCACTTTCCATCTACTTAAAAGTTTAGTATTTTCATTTACCCATTCACACCTACTGTATGTAACAGTCAACTAACTTCGAGTTTCACTGAACATGGTAAATAGATTATGTTTGTTCACATTTACAGTTACCTTAACATATACCTCTGAAATTGTGCTAGGAAATGAGAAAGCCACTTGTATGAGTTTCTTGGTGATTCCAATAGTTAATTAGTAAATAATTTTATTACAGTAAGCCTGGTGAACACCAAGCACCCCCTCTCTCAGGGGAGATTCATTAAAGGGAGATTCAATAAAAGGTTTCATTGTTTAAGATGGTACTAATTTTGCCCCAACCAATCAAATGTTATTTAACATTTGAAAACTACCATCTGATTGGTTCGGGCAAAATTAGCACCACTTTTAACGATAAGAACATTTATTGAATCCCCGTGTAGTAAAAGATTTTGGTAATTACAAAGGTCTGATTAGGAATCATTTTGTAAGGCAAGTGATACTATCGCCAGACTATAAGTCAAGGCAAAGTTGTTTTAATAATGTTAGAAAAAGACTAAAGTGATTTAGCTCTTATTAAAACTGTCAAGGAGACCACCAGAATATAATGGGATTAACCATGTCAAGAATGAGGAAAGGGTGCAAAAAAAAAAAATCTTTTATTTCAGACTTTTATGAATACCCAGGGCTGTCCAGGGTGGTGCAAATATTAAATATGGGGTGGGAAAGACAAAAAGAAGGAGAAGCCTGGGGTCAGGACATCAGTCAGCACCAGCCTAAGGACATGTCATCTTGAAATACATCTCTGCATTCCCAAAATGCATGAAAGAGAAGAAAGAAATGTACTTTTTTGGGGGGGTGGGGGGTCGTTTGCAGAGGAAATCTATTCTCTTTGTAGTCAATTATGTCATCTTTCTATTGTACATCTTTAAGAAATAGTTCTCCAATTAGTACAGTATATATCAATCAGTTCCTAAAGTACTGTGTTTTTACTACCTTGGCGCTCCTCTTACTTCTGGGTTCTAGCAATGCAGTATCGCTTAGCGAGATTTACTGCATTATGGGGAGGTAAGAAGCACTGAGGTTATGTCTCTATTAAAAAGGTGTCAAAGTAGCACGAAAACTAACGCTATGGGTTTTGTATCAGATGCCTGATGCGGTTAGTGAAAAAATCGCAGGCCCTCAAAGTAGGAATTAGAACCATGCTAACCCCCTACATTGTCAAGCGTAGCTTTTAACTTTTTGTCCGTAAGTTGCTGGAATTACATCTCCCTGACCTTAACCTTTCAGGAATAACCCCACTTATGTGGGTGACAGAAACATTGTTGTTTTCATTATGGACAGGTTCAGTCATACTAAGGGGAAAAAATTTGGGTACATACAACTGTTTCCTATTGAGCACTTAGTCCATCATACTGCGTGACTCACCCAGTGCCAAGTTCAAGCTTTGAGGGAGTGTGAAGGGAGTGTCCTGGTAGGAAGAATAGAGATCGTCTCTGTAGTTTACTCCTGTGGTGCTGCAGCTGCACTGGGCAGTAAGCCATGGCTACAAAATTAAAGAAATCTGTATTATTAATTTGATTATCTTAATAATCATTCTTGTGTGATTAATTAATTCTTCCTGAAATGGCTGGTCCCCTCTAGTTCTGCTTAGCTTCTAGCCCCCAGCTAGCAGCACTACAAAGAGAAAATACAAGGGATGGGAGGGAAGGGTCATGCTTGTTACAGTACCAACACCATATGATGAATCTGGGAAGTGTAGGGCTGGTGGTTACGGTAAACATATACAGGGAGATTCAATAAAAGTTCTATGATTTTAATAACAGATCAATCTTTGGCATGACTAAAGGAATTTGGCATTTTTACTCCTGCCACATCAGGTGATTCCCCACCCAGATCCTGAAGCAGCACAAAGATCTCCGCATCATTATACTGCCTCAACTATGTTAGACTGGGGTTATTGACTTGTGGTTTGCTAAAGTTCCAGAGTTTGAGAGATTTACTTGTATATAATAAGTAGGTTGTAGCCCAGTGTGCCGTTAGCTGACCTATATAAATTAAAGGATAAATGCACTGTAAAATCAAGTTATGTTCATTGGAAGCTGCAGCTTTAAAAATACCGTTGCCATATTTTTTTTTACCTATGCCCTTCAGAGCCTAGCTTTGTGCGACATCTGTGTACTGGTTTGCTGGTTTTGCTCCACCCTCTGAGATTTCCTTGCTTTCTCCTGCTTGAGCCTCAAACATTAATGCTTGTGAGTTCCGTGCACACGCACGTGCAGGAACTTACAGGCATTACTGTTTGAGGCTCAAGCAGGAGAGTGCACGGAACTCACAAGCATTAATGTTTGAGGCTCAGCAGGGGAAGAAGAGGAAATTTCAGAGGGCGGAGCTCAAAAATTCAGCAAACCAGTAACAAGATGTCCACAACTTCCAAGGCACAAAGCTAGGCTCTGGAGGTGCCATAGGTAAAAAAAAAATATGGCAACGGTATTTTTAAAGCTGCTGCTTCCAAATGAACATAACTTGATTTACAGTGCACTTATCCTTTAATTAAAGGGCATGTCCACCCCAAAACTATAATCCCCTCCACTAATGGCCCCACCATGTAGTGTAATAAAATCGGTACCTCACATCCCAGCTCCATATGGTTCTCCTGTAGTCTTCCCCCCAAAGCCCCAAAACTGCCCACTCTGCCTCCTATCTGGCCTCCGGGAGAAGTTTGGCATGCGTACTGCAGCCCTTCTCCCCCTCCCTCCCATTTTGTGATCCTCCCCCTACCATAAAACCCCTTGCCCATATAGTAGTATATCTTCCCCCAGCCCAACCACAAAAAAATCATTTTAAGAAAGACCCCTGAATGCTACTTACCTTCCCTCTCTCCCCGGCATTCAGAAGCGGCAACCGCGTCCGTGATTGGCTGCCTCTCAGCCAATCACGGACGCGGCTGCCGGTCGCACGCCGCTTGCAGTGTCTTCCAAGCAGAAGGCCGGGCATCGGAAGATGGAAGGGTAAGTAAACATCGGGGCACTTTCTTAAATTTATTTTATAGCGGCTGGGGCTGGGGGAACTATACTATGATATGGAAAAGTTATAATAAGGGTGGACACAGCCCTTTAAGTATATGCGTCACACTGTATGGGTGTTATGACCCCAGACCCTCACAAACTTGTCAACCAGTTATCCCCCTTTTATAAAGTTGCAGAAGGGGTAACTATATTGTTGGTCAGATCACTTATGAGTGTAAACAAATCTTACATGATCCAGTTGGTCAGTGAGAATGCAGCATCTCAAATAGGTGTGGTATTATAGATGTCATGGATAATTTTTCTTTTCTAGCCATTTAACTGCTTTTGTACCTAACACCTGCTTCAAGAGAACTTTCTCCTCTCTAGGGCTAGCTCACACTAGTGCGTTTTCATGTACATCCAATCGCGATTGTGATCTGTTTGGGCATGAGGAATACAGAGCAGTGCTGTCAGTAGGGGAGGCCACATTGCATGGGCTGCTCTGCACTTCAGAGCACTGCATTTTCAAAATGCATGTGATCACATTTTTTTTTGCAAATTACATGCTCTCCGATTGTGCAAATTTGCGCAGCAAAACAGCCACACACTATGGGTGCTGCAATATGCTTTTCAGTGCTAATATGCTAAAAACAACTGCGATACGAAAGTGCACACTGAGGCCATATTAAGATGCATGGTAATGCAGCGATGTGCACAATGTTGAGTATCGGAGCTAGTTTTAAAACTAAAATTACAATATATAAAAGTTAATATTATGGTGGACATGCCCTTTAATGCTATTGAATGCAGGTATGGGGCCGATGCATAGATGCACGCTAGTGTGGCCAGATAAAATGACCGACACTAGCTTTTTAGGAGACATTTAAGATATAAAGTCAACCAGCTGACTAGCCAACGTTTAAAGAGGATTCTTCAAGACAAGCAAAAGGATGTAAAAAGCATGTCATGTCATGTAGAATAATGTGAGAGAACTGTTAAGTGCAAGCTACTTAAGGTTGCTTCCTCCAGAATAATTTTGGGGGTGAAACTAAGTACCAAATTTAATTAATTAATGGTTTGCAGCCACTAGCACAGATTTACTGGCTAGCCAGTAGGGCTGCTCGATTGGAGCGGCAGTTTTTCCTATGCCTTGTTTCTATGCACTGACTTTCTTTCTCAGACATCCCATCCTGCCCTTTCAGGCTTAGGGCAGGGTGGGAAAAGGGGCGTGACGAGGGTCCGTGACGTCACACAGAGGGGTCATGCGGAGGTGGGGCCATTGTTTTAGGGGTGGTGGGAAGCGGGGGTTAGGGAGAGTTAGGGGCGTTCTTAAAAAGTGGGCATTACTAAGGAGGAGATTTAGACTCCTCCAGTAGCGGGAGTCTGGTGTGGTCTCGCAGGAGTAAGAGGGACCACCCCAGAGTGAGAGAGACTCCCAGACAATATGGGAGAGTTGGGATACGCTTTCTATACTTCTTACAATGAGCATCTGACCACACTTTCAGAGAGTTACAACTTCCCAACAGGCTTGGTCAAATGTATATAAAACAAGGATTTTAAAGGGTAACTAAGGTTCTAAACCGACTTAGGTAAATTCACAGGATTGCTATCCTGAGTATTTTTGCAATTTATTTTCATTGTTTTTTACATGTTTTGAGATATCTACATTTTATGTGTAATGTGGTAGCAGCATCACCAGATCCCCTGCACTCCTGCTCTTAAACCATGTGACAGTCCATCTCCCTGTGTCTCCTCCTCATTGGCCCCCATGGTCCCTACTCTTGCAGTCTCCTAAAATCCCCCGTGGCCCATCCCTCTCCTCCATCAGTCACAATAACTCAATCTCTTCCGGGTTTTTTTCTGCTTTCTATACTGAGCATGTGCCAACTGCAGATTAGAGGAGGAACTAGCATTTGTGACCTCTGATTCAGAACCTCCCACCCCCTTCCTATCTTTCTGATCAGTGATTCTTCACTATCTTGGCTGTGCAGTATGTAGAGAGGTGGTTGATGGCTAATTTAAAGGTAGGAACATGGTCTTTCATTTAAAATCAACTTGATTGGAGACACACGTTCCCGTTTAAATCTGCACTTTATACAGTTCAACTAGTTAACAAATTTATAATACATTCAACAAAATAGAAATAGAATTTTACTGCAATTAGAAATAAAGGTAAATTAAATTTTAATCCCCAAACTACACACCTACCATAAGTCCAGCCATCTCCACACAAAGATTGTTATCCTCACTAATGTTGGAAATCTTGGTTCTACACAGGGCAGTATTCTCTGTACACTTCAGCCAATCATGGTTGGTGGGGGGGGATGATGTAAACTACAGGACGTGTTTTGTATAACAGTGTAGTGGTGTGGCCTAACTTGTTTGTGGAAAAGGTTGGTAGTATGGATTTGGTGGATTTGTGATTTGGGAGTGAACTTGCCCTTTAAAAGCAAATCATGTATGTATAGTCACCAGGGGGCGCTGCTCCTTTTAGAGGCATAATGTAATAACAGAACTGGAAAGCCACTAGGACATTTTAACCCGCTGCTTTGGTACCTGTCAGGTATCACACTAACTTGTGGAAGGATCTCCTGTAGCGTTTTCTCCTGTAGCGTTTTCTCAAATGCCCATAGAAGATACGGCCCGAAAGCTCCGCCCCCGTGGCCCGCCCACTAGTCTGATCCCACACTCCGTGACAGTGAGACAGGTTCCTAGGGTGCGGGCAGCGGCTGGCGGGTCTCCGTAGACATGGGGCTGGAGAAGGAGAAGTCCGATGCCCACATAATTATGGATGACGATGAGTTTAACCGCTCCACTGTCCCAATGATGATCGAGAAAACCTTCGAGGACAGTCACGATCGGGACCCGAACAAGCTGAACAGTCACTTAAATGTAAGTGTCCGTACCCACAGCTGACAGCCTGAGTCCCAAAAGTAATAGGGGATCCCCATGGCAGCTCCACCCCAGTGTACACCTATTACCCAGGTTACGTTCTCTCTCCGGGGGGTACACTCTCTGTACAGATTGCCCATTACATGGGGGACACACTCTCTGTACAGATTCATTACATGGGGGTACACTTCTGTACAGACTGTCCCATTACAGGGGGTACACTTTCTTTACGACTGTCTCATACATGGGGGATACACTCTCTGTACAGATTGTCCCATTACATGGGGGTACACTTCTGTACAGACTGTCCCATTACTTGGGGGTACTCTTTCTTTACAGATGTCCCATTACATGGGGGGTACACTCTCTGTACAGACTGTCCCATTATATGGGGGTACACTTTCTTTACAGACTGTCTCATTACATGGGGGATACACTCTCTGTACAGATGTCCCATACATGGGTGTACACTTTGTACAGACTGTCCCATTACTTGGGGGTTCACTTTCTTACAGACTGTCCCATTACATGGGGGGTACACTCTCTGTACAGACTGTCCCATATATGGGGGTACACTTTCTTTACAGACTGTCTCATTACATGGGGGATACACTCTCTGTACAGATTGTCCCATACATGGGGGGGTACACTCTCTGTACAGACTGTCCCATTACATGGGGGGTACACTCTCTGTACAGACTGTCCCATTACATGGGGGTACAATTTCTTTACAGACTGTCCCATTACATGGGGGGGGGTACACTCTCTGTACAGACTGTCCCATTACATGGGGGTACAATTTCTTTACAGACTGTCCCATTACATGGGGGATACACTCTCTGTACAGATTGCCCCATTACATGGGGGGGTACACTCTCTGTACAGACTGTCCCATTACATGGGGGTACAATTTCTGTACAGACTGTCCCATTACATTGGGGGTACATTTTCTGTACAGACTGTCCCATTACATGGGGAGTACACTCTGTACAGATTGTCCCATTACATGGAGGTACACTTTCTTTACAGACTGTCCCATTACATGGGGGGTACACTCTCTGTACAGACTGTCCATTTATGGGGGTACACTTTCTTACAGACTGTCTCATTACATGGGGGATACACTCTCTGTACAGATTGTCCCATTACATGGGGGGTACTCTGTACAGACTGTCCCATTACATGGGGGGTACACTCTCTGTACAGACTGTCCCATTACATGGGGTACAATTTCTTTACAGACTGTCCCATTACATGGGGGGGTACAACTCTGTACAGACTGTCCCATTACAGGGGGGTACAATTCTTTACAGACTGTCCCATTACATGGGGGATACACTCTCTGTACAGATTGCCCCTACATGGGGGGGTACACTCTCTGTACAGACTGTCCCATACATGGGGGTACAATTTCTGTACAGACTGTCCCATTACATTGGGGGTACACTTTCTGTACAGACTGTCCCATTACATGGGGAGTACACTCTGTACAGATTGTCCCATTACATGGAGGGTACACTCTCTGTACAGACTGTCCCATTACATGGGGGGTACACTCTCTGTACAGACTGTCCCATTATATGGGGGGTACACTTGCTATACAGATTGTCCCATTACATGGGGGTACACTCTGTACAGATTGTCCCATTACATGGAGGGTACACTCTTTGTACATTGTACCCCCATGTAATGGGACAGTCTGTACAGAGAGTGTACCCCCCCCATGTAATGGGGCAATCTGTACAGAGAGTGTATCCCCCATGTAATGGGACAGTCTGTAATCAGCCCAAGTCCATTAAAATCTTCCCACATGTAGACACCCCCCCCCATGTACAGAGAGTGTACCCTCCATGTAATGGGACAATCTGTACAGAGTGTACCCCATGTAATGGGACAATCTGTATAGCAAGTGTACCCCCCATATAATGGGACAGTCTGTACAGAGAGTGTACCCCCCATGTAATGGGGCATCTGTACGAGAGGTATCCCCATGTAATGGGACAGTCTGTACAGAAAGTGTACCCCCAATGTAATGGGACAGTCTGTACAGAAATTGTACCCCCATGTAATGGGACAGTCTGTACAGAGAGTGTACCCCCCCATGTAATGGGGCAATCTGTACAGAGAGTGTATCCCCCATGTAATGGGACAGTCTGTAAAGAAATTGTACCCCCATGTAATGGGACAGTCTGTACAGAGAGTGTACCCCCCCATGTAATGGGACAGTCTGTACAGAGAGTGTACCCCCCATGTAATGGGACAATCTGTACAGAGAGTGTATCCCCCATGTAATGAGACAGTCTGTAAAGAAAGTGTACCCCCATGTAATGGGACAGTCTGTACAGAGAGTGTACCCCCCATGTAATGGGACAGTCTGTAAAGAAAGTGTACCCCCATGTAATGGGACAATCTGTACAGAGTGTACTCCCCATTAATGTGGACAGTCTGTACAGAAATGTACCCCCAATGTATAGGACAGTCTGTACAGAAATTGTACCCCCATGTAATGGGAATCAGCTTACAGAGAGTGTACCCCCCCATGTAATGGGGCAATCTGTACAGAGAGTGTATCCCCCATGTAATGGGACAGTCTGTAAAGAAATTGTACCCCCATGTAATGGGACAGTCTGTACAGAGAGTGTACCCCCCCATGTAATGGGACAGTCTGTAAAGAAATTGTACCCCCATGTAATGGGACAGTCTGTACAGAGAGTGTACCCCCCCATGTAATGGGACAATCTGTACAGAGAGTGTATCCCCCATGTAATGAGACAGTCTGTAAAGAAAGTGTACCCCCATATAATGGGACAGTCTGTACAGAGAGTGTACCCCCCATGTAATGGGACAGTCTGTAAAGAAAGAGTACCCCCAAGTAATGGGACAGTCTGTACAGAAAGTGTACACCCATGTAATGGGACAATCTGTACAGAGAGTGTATCCCCCATGTAATGAGACAGTCTGTAAAGAAAGTGTACCCCCATGTAATGGGACAGTCTGTACAGAGAGTGTACCCCCCATGTAATGGGACAATCTGTACAGAGAGTGTGTCCCCCATGTAATGGGGCAATCTGTACAGAGAGTGTACCCCCCGGAGAGAGAACGGTAACCTGGGTAATAGGTGTACACTGGGGTGGAGCTGCCATGGGGATCCCCTATTACTTTTGGGACTCAGGCTGTCAGCTGTGGGTACGGACACTTACATTTAAGTGACTGTTCAGCTTGTTCGGGTCCCGATCGTGACTGTCCTCGAAGGTTTTCTCGATCATCATTGGGACAGTGGAGCGGTTAAACTCATCGTCATCCATAATTATGTGGGCATCGGACTTCTCCTTCTCCAGCCCCATGTCTACGGAGACCCGCCAGCCGCTGCCCGCACCCTAGGAACCTGTCTCACTGTCACGGAGTGTGGGATCAGACTAGTGGGCGGGGCCACGGGGGCGGAGCTTTCGGGCCGTATCTTCTATGGGCATTTGAGAAAACGCTACAGGAGAAAACGCTACAGGAGGATCCTTCCACAAGTTAGTGTGATACCTGACAGGTACCAAAGCAGCGGGTTAAAATGTCCTAGTGGCTTTCCAGTTCTGTTATTACATTATGCCTCTAAAAGGAGCAGCGCCCCCTGGTGACTATACATACATGATGTGCTTTTAAAGGGCAAGTTCACTCCCAAATCACAAATCCACCAAATCCAATACTACCAACCTTTTCCACAAATCAAGTTAGGCCACACCACTACACTGTTATACAAAACACGTCCTGTAGTTTACATCATCCCCCCCCACCAACCAATGATTGGCTGAAGTGTACAGAGAATACTGCCCTGTGTAGAACCAAGATTTCCAACATTAGTGAGGATAACAATCTTTGTAGTGGAGATGGCTGGACTTTGTGGTAGGTGTGTAGTTTGGGGATTAAAATTTAATTTACCTTTATTTCTAATTGCAGTAAAATTCTATTTCTATTTTGTTGAATGTATTATAAATTTGTTAACTAGTTGAACTGTATAAAGTGCAGATTTAAACGGGAACTGTGGTCTCCAATCAAGTTGATTTTAAATGAAAGACCATGTTCCTACCTTTAAATTGAGCCATCAACCACCTCTCTACATACTGCACAGCCCAAGATATGAAGAAATCACTGATCAGAAAGATAGGAAGGGGGTGGGAGGTTCTGAATCAGAGGTCACAAATGCTAGTTCCTCCTCTAATCTGCAGTTGGCACATGCTCAGTATAGAAGAAAGCAGAAAAAAACCCGGAAGAGATTGAGTTATTGTGACTGATGGAGGAGAGGGATGGGCCACGGGGGATTTTAGGAGACTGCAAGAGTAGGGACCATGGGGGCCAATGAGGAGGAGGAGACACAGGGAAGATGGACTGTCACATGGTTTTAGAGCAGGAGTGCAGGGGATCTGGTGATGCTGCTACCACATTACACATAAAATGTAGATATCTTCAAAACTATGTAAAAAAAACAATGAAAATAAATTGCAAAAATACTCAGGATAGCAATTCCTGTGAATTTACCTAAAGTCGGTTTAGAACCTTAGTTACCCTTTAAAATCCCTGTTTTATATACATTTGACCAAGCCTGTTGGGAATGTGTAACTCTCTGAAAGTGTGGTCAGATGCTCATTGTAAGAAAGTATAGAAAGCAGGTATCCCAACTCTCCCATATTGTCTGGGAGTCTCTCTCACTCTGGGGTGGTCCCTCTTACTCCTGCGAGACCACACCAGACTCCCGCTACTGAGAGGAGTCTAGAATCTCCTCCTTAGTAATGCCCACTTTTTAAGACAACGCCCCTAACTCCTCCCTAACCCGCTTCCCACCACCCCTAGAACAATGGCCCCACCTTCGCATGACCCCTCTGTGTGACGTCACGGACCCTCGTCACGCCCCTTTTCCCACCCTGCCCTGAAGCCTGAAAGGGCAGGATGGGATGTCTGAGAAAGAAAGTCAGTGCATAGGAAACAAGGCATAGGAAAACTGCCGCTCCAATCGAGCAGCCCTACTGGCTAGGCCAGTAAATCTGTGCTAGTGGCTGCAAAACCATTAATTAATTAAATTTGGTACTTAGTTTCACCCCCAAAATTTATTCTGGAGGAAGCAACCTTAAGTAGCTTGCACTTAACAGTTCTCTCACATTATTCTACATGACATGACATGCTTTTTACATCCTTTTGCTTGTCTTGAAGAATCCTCTTTAAACAGTTGGCTAGTCAGCTGGTTGACTTTATATCTTAAATGTCTCCTAAAAAGCTAGTGTCGGTCATTTTATCTGGCCACACTAGCGTGCATCTATGCATCGGCCCCATACGCCTGCATTCAATAGCATTAAAGGGCATGTCCACCATAAATATTAACTTTTAATATATTGTAAATTTTAGTTTTAAAACTAGCTCCGATACTACAACATTGTGCACATCGCTGCATTACCATGCATCTTAATATGGCCTCAGTGTGCACTTTCGTATCGCAGTTGATTTTTAGCATATTAGCACTGAAAAGCATATTGCAGCACCCATAGTGTGGCTGTTTTGCTGCGCAAATTTGCACAATCGGAGAGCATGTAATTTGCAAAAAAAAAATGTGATCACATGCATTTTGAAAATGCAGTGCTCTGAAGTGCAGAGCAGCCCATGCAATGTGGCCTCCTCTACTGACATGCACTGCTCTGTATTCCTCATGCCCAAACAGATCACAAATCGCGATTGGATGTACATGAGAAACGCACTAGTGTGAGCTAGCCCTAGAGAGGATGAAAGTTCTCTGAAGCCAAGGTGTTAGGTACAAAAGCAGTTAAAATAGGCTAGAAAAGAAAAATTATCCATGACATCTATAATACCACACCTATTTGAGATGCTGCATTCTCACTGACCAACTGGATCATGTAAGATTTGTTTACACTCATAAGTGATCTGACCAACAATATAGTTACCCCTTCTGCAACTTTATAAAAGGGGGATAACTGGTTGACAAGTTTGTGAGGGTCTGGGGTCATAACACCCATACAGTGTGACGCATATACTTAAAGGGCTATGTCCACCCTTATTATAACTTTTCACATATCATAGTATAGTTCCCCCCAGCCCCAGCCGCTATAAAATAAATTTAAGAAAGTGCCCCGATGTTTACTTACCCTTCCATCTTCCGATGCCCGGCCTTCTGCTTGGAAGACACTGCAAGCGGCGTGCGACCGGCAGCCGCGTCCGTGATTGGCTGAGAGGCAGCCAATCACGGACGCGGTTGCCGCTTCTGAATGCCGGGGAGAGAGGGAAGGTAAGTAGCATTCAGGGGCTTTCTTAAAATGATTTTTTTGTGGTTGGGCTGGGGGAAGATATACTACTATATGGGCAAGGGGTTTTATGGTAGGGGGAGGGATCACAAAATGGGAGGGAGTGGAGGGAGGGGGAGAAGGGCTGCAGTACGCATGCCAAACTTCTCCCGGAGGCCAGATAGGAGGCAGAGTGGGCAGTTTTGGGGACTTTGGGGGGAAGACTACAGGAGAACCATATGGAGCTGGGATGTGAGGTAACGATTTTATTACACTACATGGTGGGGCCATTAGTGGAGGGGATTATAGTTTTGGGGGTGGACATGCCCTTTAATTAAAGGATAAGTGCACTGTAAAATCAAGTTATGTTCATTTGGAAGCAGCAGCTTTAAAAATACCGTTGCCATATTTTTTTTTTACCTATGCACCTCCAGAGCCTAGCTTTGTGCCTTGGAAGTTGTGGACATCTTGTTACTGGTTTGCTGAATGTTGAGCTCCGCCCCTCTGAAATTTCCTCTGCTTTCCCCTGCTTGAGCCTCAAACAGTAATGCTTGTGAGTTCCGTGCACTCTCCTGCTTGAGCCTCAAACAGTAATGCCTGTAAGTTCCGTGCACGTGCGTGTGCACGGAACTCACAAGCATTAATGTTTGAGGCTCAAGCAGGAGAAAGCAGAGGAAATCTCAGAGGGGTGGAGCAAAACCAGCAAACCAGTAACAAGATGTCAGGCACAAAGCTAGGCTCTGAAGGGGCATAGGTAAAAAAAAATATGGCAACGGTATTTTTAAAGCTGCAGCTTCCAAATGAACATAACTTGATTTTACAGTGCATTTATCCTTTAAGTTATATAGGTCAGCTAACGGCACACTGGGCTACAACCTACTTATTATATACAAGTGAATCTCTCAAACTCTGGAACTTTAGCAAACCACAAGTCATAAACCCCAGTCTAACATAGTTGAGGCAGTATAATGATGCGGAGATGCTTTGCTGCTTCAGGATCTGGGTGGGGAATCACACTGGCAGGAGTAAAAATGCCAAATTCCTTTAGTCATGCCAAAGATTGATCTGTTATTAAAATCATAAGAACTTTTATTGAATCTCCCTGTATATGTTTACCGTAACCACCAGCCCTACACTTCCCAGATTCATCATATGGTGTTGGTACTGTAACAAGCATGACCCTTCCCTCCCATCCCTTGTATGTTCTGCTTTGTAGTGCTGCTAGCTGGGGGCTAAGAAGCTAAGCAGAACTAGAGGGGACCAGACATTTCAGGACAGAATTAATTAATACACAAAGAATGATTATTAAGGTTAATCAAATTAATAATACAGATTTCTTTAACATTTTGTAGCCATGGCTTACTGCCCAGTGCAGCTGCAGCACACAGAGGAAGTAAACTACAGAGACGATCTCTATTCTTCCTACCAGGACACTCCCTTACACTCCCTCAGAAGCTTGAACTTGGCACTGGGTGAGTCACGCAGTATGATGGACTAAGTGCTCAAATAGGAAAACAGTTGTATGTACCCAAATTTTTTCCCCTTAGTATGACTGAACCTGTCCATAATGAAAAACAACAATGTTTCTGTCACCCACATAAGTGGGGTTATTCCTGAAAGGTTATTAGGTCAGGGAGATGTAATTCCAGCAACTTACGGACAAAAAATAGTTAAAAGCTACGCTTGACAATGTAGGGGGTTAGCATGGGTCTAATTCCTACTTTGAGGGGCCTGCGATGTTTTCACTAACCGCATCAGGCATCTGATACAAAACCCATAGCGTTAGTTTTCGTGCTACTTTGACACCTTTTTAATAGAGACATAACCTCAGTGCTTCTTACCTTCCCATAATGCAGTAAATCTCGCTAAGCGATTACTGCATTGCTAGAACCCAGAAGGTAAGAGGAGCGCCAAGGTAAGTATAAACACAAGGAATACTTTAGGAACTGATTGATATATACTGTACTAATTGGAGAACTATTTCTTAAAGATGTACAATAGAAAGATGACATAATTGACTACAAAGAGAATAGAATTTCCTCTGCAAACGAACCCCCCACCCCCCCCAAAAAAAGTACCATTTCTTTCTTCTCCTTTCCATTGCATTTTTGGGAAATAGCAGAGATGTATTTCAAGATGACATGTCCTTAGGCTGGTGCTGACTGATGTCCTGACCCCAGGCTTCTCCTTCTTTTTGTCTTTCCCACCCCATATTTAATATATTGCACCACCCTGGACAGCCCTGGGTATTCATAAAAGTCTGAAATAAAAGATTTTTTTTTTTGCACCCTTTCCTCATTCTTGACATGGTTAATCCCATTATATTCTGTGGGTCTCCTTGACAGTTTTAATAAGAGCTAAAGATCACTTTAGTCTTTTTCTAACATTATTAAAACAACTTTGCCTTGACTTATAGTCTGGCGATAGTATCACTTGCCTTACAAAATGATTCCTAATCAGACCTTTGTAATTACCAAAATCTTTTACTACACGGGGATTCAATAAATGTTCTTATCGTTAAAAGTGGTGCTAATTTTGCCCGAACCAATCAGATGGTAGTTTTCAAATGTTAAATAACATTTGATTGGTTGGGGCAAAATTAGTACCATCTTAAACAATGAAACCTTTTATTGAATCTCCCTTTAATGAATCTCCCCTGAGAGAGGGGGTGCTTTGTGTTCACCAGGCTTACTGTAATAAAATTATTTTACTAATTAACTATTGGAATCACCAAGAAACTCATACAAGTGGCTTTCTCATTTCCTAGCACAATTTCAGAGGTATATGTTAATTGTAACTGTAGATGTGAACAAACATAATCTAGTTACCATGTTCAGTGAAACTCGAAGTTAGTTGACTGTTACATACAGTAGGTGTGAATGGGTAAATGAAAATACTAAACTTTTAAGTAGATGGAAAGTGGCATAGATAAGTGTTTAGTCTTAACTTCTGCTTTAACCATTTTTATTTGTACTTTGGCATCAACTGAAAGAATTACACCTTAAAAGTACAACTTACTCTTAAAAGGTAACAGTGTTCTCCATACAAGTGCCATCATACCTTTCAAAGAAGGCTTTGGTGTTGCCTCTACTTGCAGTAAATCCAAAGTTATAGGCAGTAAATCCAAAGTTATAGGTATGGTTTGCACTGTCCCTCGCCCATGCTGTGAAAGTATCATAAGCTCCACCCCCAAAAAGTTACCTTTTAAAAAGCTAGTTACCCGACTGCAATCAATATCTGGGCTTATGATGCAGCTGATGATGCAGCAGTATGTTAAAGGGCAAGTCCACCCTAAAAAGTTTTCTTTTTAAATGTTTAATACCCCCCAAACCTAGGTTTTCGCAATATTCTTAGGTTTTAAAGATTTTCTTATAGGGACTTACCTGACCCGGTCCCTGCTTCTGTTTCGAGCATAAACATTAGCAGAGGGTTTCTGCACTGACAGACGCTCTTTTTCCTAGTAGCGGCTGTCAGGCGATTGGGCGTGAAGTCATGTTGCACCTTTACTGACAGCTGCAACCAGGAAGTGGAGCGGATGTCAGCAGTAGGAGTGGCAAGGGACCGGGTCAAGTAACTCCCTATAGGGGAATCTTTGAGACTTAAAAACTAGGTTTGGGGGTTGTTAAACATTATTAAGCAAAGTTTATTTTAGGGTGGACATGCCCTTTAAAGGGTATTATTATTATCATGGATTTATATAGCGCCATCTTCTGTAGCTCTTTACAATTACATGTATACATTCACATGAGGCCCTGGCCTGAAGAGTTTACAATCTAAGTCCATTTATTTAACACATACAACTTATATCAGTATGTTTTTATGATTGTGGGGGAAACCAGAGGAAACTCATGCAAGCACAGGGAGAACAACCTTGCAAACGTGCCCAAGGATGGAATCGAACTCAGGACTTCAGTGCTGCAAGGCATCAGTACTAACCAATAAGCCACTGTGCTTAGTGGTTATACCATGGGAATGTGCATCTTCCCTCTGTTCCAGCAATAGAATACAATGTGTTATGCTCAAGCCAACGACGAAGGGGTGAAAACAATGTTACTGGGGATGTCATATCTCAGTTTGAGAAGGAAGAATCCCCTCTTATACTGTATACATTTGGTTAGATTGCAGCTAGAAGCAATCCTAGATATTGGTAAGAGTGTTCTCTTTATAATAGAGGGAACTTGTATTGAGGTCACAGTTCCCCTTTAAATTTTTGATTGGCTGGAAAATCAGTCTCAACCTTTATCAATTTTGGTACATGTATTTTACATATAAATAGAAATATATTTATATATTCCATGTAAGATACTGTATAACTTTAGCAAGCAGGATTCCTCAGAATTTGATCATGTTGTACAGTACTAAAATTGGAAGCCCAAAACTGTCTAATGACAGCCCATATTCTATGGCTAGTCAGAAATATTATACTGTATAGACCAAATACAGATCTGATTTAGAGAGCAATTTCCATATGAATACCCTTACTATTATTTAAATTGATTCAAAATGGTTGTGGAAACACAGTTTCTTGAAGCTGCTGAGCACAATTTGTCATGGAGCAACACATAGATTACCTGGTAAATGACACAGTGAAAAATAAATCCACTAAACAAAAAGAGCATTGTTACTTTGTTTTCTTAAAATCCCACAATTTTTGCACAGCTTTTTCAAGGAGAAGCAAACATTTGCCATGTGATTTTGTTTGAAGAGCTTCTGTTGTCATAATAAAAGCAGTTTACTTGACTCTGAAACTGCCCGAAACGCATGTAAAAGTGTTAGTGTGCATTTATGTAGGCTCAATTAACATTTGTTTTTTACTCATCAGTGATGACTGCTTAATTTTTCCCGAGTTAGCAAGGTCCCTATTGATTCATGTTGGACTTTTTGAACCTAGCGAAGGGTTTGTGGCAAGCGGCACCCAAACCAATAAAAAAGAAGTGGTGAGTCATCAAAATATCAAAAATAGATGAGGAAGAAACCGAGGCAGAAAGAAGAATTAGCTGCAATACAGGCTTTGTTTTATTTAGTCCCACACATGTTTCGGGTATGGAAACCCTTTTTCAGGTGCCGCTATTTTTGGTATTTTGGATCTTTGTGTGCAGTTGGGTGGATGCATAGAGGAAGTGGAAGTCTATCCGGGTAGTGACAGGCTTGGGGCATAGGCACCCGGGCAATCCTTGAGCTAATGTGAGCATGTTTCCTTTGGGAGTGCTTGTATTATCTTATATTCCAATCTGTAGTCTAATATTGGGCAGTACTGGTGTATTACAAAAGTAATATTACAACACTACAATACAAAGTTGTTTAAAGTTGTGCAGTTGTAAATAAAATATGCTGCTCAATTACTAATTAACACATTTTTCTAGTTGCTCAACAAAGTAATTATAAAGTTGAACTTTGCAATTATTTCCACTTTCTTTCTCAATACTTTAGGGCTGGTACACATGGCCGATAATTCAGCACAGTTTAACTGCCACAGCTGATTTTTTGGTTGATTGGGCTGAATTAACAGCTGTTATAACTGACCCAACCAATCACTCCCAACTGATTTATATGCAAATTCAGTCAGCTTGGATCAAAACACAGCCAATCCTGTAGTCTTCAATAGATCAAAGGATTGATCATCGCAAAATTTTAACTGCAGCAAATTTATTTCCTACTGTCATGCTCAACCCATGTCTTAAAATCTTGTTCTATTATGTTTTCACAGGTTTACTAATTATCTTATTATATAGGATCAAGAAAACAAATAAATCTTCAATATTCCTTATATAAAGTAAGGATTTTACCAAGTTTGTATACTTGCCCCTATAACTCACTTTTTAAAAACATGATTTATAATTTAATTTGACACAACCCAATTGCAAATTTCCAAATAATACTTCACCAAAACGTAAAATCAGCAAAGTTTACATTTATTTTTAAAAATGACTTCCTCTTTATCTTTGCCAATTTAGTAAAATACTTAAATTAGTACTTCATACTAAATAGCTGTTGTATTCAGTTGCATTAACTGGATTTTTGTTCTTGAAGACATTTGGCTGACTGGCTTTCTCAATTCATAACTTATTCTAAATTGAGACAGACAGTCAGATGACTAGCCAAATGTCTTTAAGAACTAAACCTAAAGAGCACGTCAACCCCCCTCCAACTAAAATTTGTCCAACTGTTGGTCCAAATGTGTAGTGTCTGCTCCTTATGGTTGTCATGCAGAGCCTGATAAAAGCCCAAAAAAATACAGAGTGGAGCTATCCCCCTTCTCTTCCCCCCCCCCCCACTTTCATGGACTCTGACATAACTCTCAGCCAATTACAGACGCCGATGCCGGTCCGTGCACCCGTGCACAAACGTAACACTTTATGGAGTTATAGCCAATATGCAATTAGAATTGTTTGTGCACTAGAGTTCTATTTTTTTGTGTGTAGCAGAAGAGGCCATGACCAAGAGAACGAAGGTGGGTAAGTATATTTCTGGGCTGATTTTAAAGTTTTAAAGCTAATATTTAACATGGCGGGTTGCCCTTTATTGTATTCTTTATAAGTTTTGCGGGTGGAGATACACTTTAAATTCCAGTTGAGCTAACTGAATACCATAGATACACCATAACATGGATGAATAAGAACCTACATAAATATACTCCACACCAAATTATTATGGATGTTATGGTAACGAGAACATATGCTAGTGCATGATTATTGCCCTATAGTGATTGTTGCCCCATCTGTTCCCAGGACAGAAAGGTTTGATGCTGTAATAAATTAACCAACCAGTCATGCTGCTCCTCATTTGTATCTTCCCAATTTTAAACGGCCTTTTTCATTGTTTGCAAGAGCTAAATATATTATATAAGGGATAATGCGCCCCTTACAGTGTAATATAAAGATATTATGCCCCCAAGGAGTTCCCTGACCATATAGAAGCACAAGGCCATAGGCAGAGTGCTTTTATACAGGTTTTGGAATCCCTCTGGATCTCTTTTAGTAAAGCATCACGTCTCAGACCCCAAAAAAATGATTAAGGAGAAGGGAATCCCCCCAACCAGGTCCGGCACCTTCTGCTCTTCCGTGTGTAAGAGGCCAGAAACAAGGGCACAAAGGCTGGTAAGTACCATTTGTATCTCTGAGGAGGCAGAAGGTCACCGTGAAATGCGTCAGATACCCATGATTTCTAATGGTATACAGTATATTACCTGTTAAATATATGTTAATAAAGACAGTTTATTTTTCCCTTTAATTCGGAGCGATCACTCATTTCTTCTTTTGAACTATATGCAGCTGATGGCTGGTGCAGCTTAATAGAGTGGTGTCCTGCATGTGGGGGAGATCAGACGGTATCCTGTGGATAGGGATATCGCTCCTGCATACACAGCCTACACGCTTGTATTTTAAGTACCTTTAGGGGCTAATTTGAAAAATTTAAACCTAGGTGTAGGTTAGGAGGTATTTCCTACCACTTATTATTTTTTCTATTTGGGGGTGGATATACCCTTAAATATTTATAGGAAATCAGCCATTACTGCTTTTCTGGGTTAGCATCCTGCATAGGGTAAAACAGATTATCACCTATTCCTGTGGCCCACCCACACATGGATAGTGCATTTCTTAGTTACTGCTCCTTTGCTCTTGATCATTCTTCCTTTATATTTTATTAATTATTGAATAATGCCCATGTATTACTACTTTTAAAGCTTTGTAGTTAAACAGTCGTCCAAATGAAATGTATCTTACCAATTTCCATGCAGACAATCTGATTTGCAGTAGCCGCTCAGCCTGTTTTGTACTATATAGTATAGAAATCTGGGCATCCAGAGTGTCTGGATTGGAAATAGTGTATAACTCACCTATGGCTTAGCAATATAAACTTGCTTGCTACATGTTTCTGACCAAGTCGTCGAAAAAAAAAAAAAAATTTCTCAGCAAAAATGATAAGTGAGTCCGAAAAATGTAACCAACGTTTTTGTAATAAACTTCTGTTCATAGCTACAGATCTGTGGCATTGTATACTTCATCTGCTTGTACTGTGGGAGGTAGGAGTAGACCTACTGCTGTACTGGGACAATGCAAGTGTACCCCAATATCATTTAGCTATCCAACAGGATGGTTCGCTAAACATTGTTAGCTGATGCCTCCACACAAGTGGTTGTTGTTGGCTTTTTCGGCCAACAATTAAATAGTGTTTGTATAAAACTTAACTTTACACTTGCCTTTTGCCCTAAATGTCATTTTCCTGCTTTCACTGTGGCAACTTAATTTCTGTATGCTTCCTAGTGTTCAGTAAGGTGGGTGTGTCATGCAGGAAGTTAAACGTGATTGGTGGATTTAGGGACAACAACACTAATGGAAGATCTGCTTTCAGATGAATTCTTTCTAAATTAACTAAATGATTAAACGAGTGTTGTTATTACTCTGCACCATAATTAGACATGATATTTAACTAATTTTCCTTTGTTTGTATACATTGCAAATAGTATTTTGTTAACTGATTGGCTGGTGAGATGACTTCTAATGGGTGAGCCACAGCCTTTCCTTTTCCTTAGAAACACCAGTGACACAAAATAATGATACATTAGCACAAAAGGATTGCTGTTTTGATGATGTACATGTGTGTTTATAAAATGTCTATTTGTAGGTACTAAATGAATAAAAGAGAAACCCATCCCTTCCATGGATTAAATTCTCCCATACATAGAATGTAGTATTTGTTGCTTTGCACATTATGGGGCATATTTATAAAGCTTTGTTAAGTTTTCGCGTTTTCGCGTTTTCCCTGACATTTCCGCATAAATCGCGTTTAACGCGATTTATTAATGTCCGAAAAGGCCGCGAAAAGTTAACGAGGCGTTAACCCTTCGCGCCGATACTCGCGGCAATCTCGGAACAGAAGGCTAGGAGGGCTGCCGAGGGGCCGCAGCAGTGTGTCGCGACCACCCGCCACGCACCCCCTCCAGAGTGCACCTCTTTATATAGGTTTCAGAAAACCCTAATCCATTTCTGATTGGTCAATTTTTTAATGCTTGGTTTACATGCTTTACATTAACCAATCAGATTTCAGAACTTTCTAGAAATGGATGGATTATGGATTAGGGTTTTCTGCAAACCTATATAAAGAGGTGCACTCTGCTGCGGAAGATAGAAGAAAGAATCGTCTGGAAACATCTGCTCCACTGAGGCCAGCGGTGCCAGCGGGCTCACTGGCAGCCGCAGTGAGTCTGCCTGGCATCGCGACCTGAGTGGGGTTGGTGTCGCCAGCCCGAAGACGTCGCGTCGGATCAAGACGCTGGCAACATCGGCCTCGTTGAGGTCGCCGGGACTGGAAGAAAGAAGACACTGGGGGTGACCCCGCCAAAGGCACTTGTCAGTGCCGCAAGCCCTTACAAGGGCCGGGAGGGGGGCCCGGTTCGCCTGCGGGATCCCATAAGCCCCCCAAAAGTCCCTTCTCAGGGCCCCGCTGGAGGGTGCCTCCACCCCTCCCAGCGGGCCCTTCCCCTCCCTGCCAGCGGCGGGGCAGGGGGCTTGGAGGGGTTGCTTGGGATGGGGTGCACGGCGGGTGGTCGCGACCACCTGCTGCGGCCCCTTCCCGGCAGCCCCTCCTAGCCCTCTGTTCCGAGATTGCCGCGAGCGGGGAAGGGGTTGGGAGGGGCTGCTGGGAAGCGGCGGCGGGTGGTTGCCACTGCCGCGGGGGGTCGAGGGCGGGCGTATGCCCAGCCCCCTTAGAAGAGGCATCGGGAAGGGATTTTAAGTCCCTTCACGGCGATACTGTACTTAGCGCAATGCTAAGAAATGCTAAACGCAATTCTGGTAATAGCTAATAGCTGGCATTAAATACTTATAATAGCCGTATATAACTTATTAATATCTGGTTACAAATACATAATAATAAAATGTTAAATAGCAAGGTTTGAGGGGATCATTCGAAAATCAAGGTGCTATTGTATGGGGTATAAACCTACAAGATTGGAAAAAGTTAAAAATACTTGGTCATTTTTAAAATTTGCTGGTAAATATGGCAACATTTTAAAAAAAACCTCCCTGTCCGTCACAATGGAGAAATATAAGGACCTCCTTTTCCTTAAGATCACCTAAAAAGTCCTACACACCAATGATGACCGACATGCGATCGCAAAATTAATGGGATGTCGGCCACATGAAGAACGGGAGAGGCTGTTCCGGCAGAATCGGTCAAACGTTGCAGGAGTGCTCGGTTGGGTATGTAAAATCATATATATGTATGGCCACATTTATTTTCAAAGCTTAGAGGGACCTGCTAATTAGGTGTTTGCCATTAAATGATTAAGCCAATTCTGTTTGGCACCACTCATGGCTGGCGGATTGTATTGTACTGTTCAAAACCTTTTATTCTTTCAGCGATTAGTGTGGATGGATAAGAGCAGCTCCCTTGGAGAGGTGTCAAGGCACTATGTCTGAATCCTGGTGGAGGCAAACAATTATTCTGTTATTCTGCTTTCTCATGCAGTGAGACACAGACCTCCAGTAGTGCCAAACAAGAGAGTGATTGCCAAATTTTTATTATGAGAGGGCTTCAAGTGTACATATATTAAAACATAAATATGTAATTATTTGTTACAAAGAGTAAAATCCAAGTTAAATTCAAGATTAAACCTGGAAAAAGGCCATTAGCGATAAAACAAGTAAACAACTAAAGCACAAATGCCAGAGAACTCTGTGTATACACAGTCATTTTAGTACTGTTACTTATATGTTGCAGAATCTTAAAGGAGAATTAAAACCTTTTTTTAAAAAAATTCGAATATAAAAGCTTTTCTCCACAAAACATATTGTAAGATTCTAAGTTGCTTTAACTTAATGTGAGAAATAGATTCTGTTACTAAGAAGGCTTTTTCATGCCAGCACAACTGTTCACCCATGTAGTCTTCAAAGAGCCATGTCCCCTGACCGCAGTAATTCACTGTCTCTATGCACAGAGTTTTCTACACAGATGGACACACCGATATGAAAGTCCCTGATAAGAGTTTAAAAGCTGTGTGTTTCCCTGTGGTTACCAACCAATGTGAACTGCATACTGCTTTCCGGGGACATAAACAAATATTATATCAGCCTATTTTAAAAAAATATAAAGCTTTGAAATGTACCTATTTACCTTGCATGTGCCTGTTGTGGCTCACCTGCTAAAATCTTGTTTAGAAAACACACAGCCCACAAGTTAAATCCCCAGAGTTAGTTTTATTTTTGTTCCCATTATGAATATAAAAATGCTTCATGATTAGTGCTTCACATATTATTTCTGTTGGTTAGGGTAACGTTTTGTTTTAGCAGAGAGAGTACACGGATTGCAAGTTGAATTTCCCAGATACTATTAAATGTATTTGGAATGAGTTTGTTCTTGTCAGAGAAAGGGAGATCTCTATGCTGCTATATGATTGTCTGTCCAGCTTCTAGGAAGCAAGGTGAAACTTCCTTGTTTTGATCTCCCGGTAAGGTGAGCCACAGAAAGGAGAGGAGAGGTGAGATAGAGCTTGTATTATATTTGTGAATATATATATTGTGATCATTTTGTCTGGGAGTTTAGTTCCCCTTTAAGCTTTACTATAGCTACCCCTTTTGTAAAATCAGAGGATATAACTCACTCTCAATGTCAGAAGAGCTCCCATTTCATAGCAACCCTGTTATAGTACATTTTAGTCAGACTTTCATGGAATTACTTATAAGTTTATAGTCACACCCCTCATCATCAAAATTAGAATGGAAATATGTGGCGGTTCTACTGAGCACTGGTAACTGTTCCCATAACATGAAAAGATATTTTTTCCATGGGAATGTTCTCAATTTTGATTCAAGTTTGTGGTGGTAACTGAGTCTGATGTTGTACTTCACAATATTCTAAAATATTGATATTATAATAGATACACTTGAAGCCAAAGTTTATGGGGCAGATATTTGAATACAAAAACATAAAGCTCATATTTTCTTATAGTGTATTTTAGATAAATTCCATTTTTGTAATTGAGAAAGAGCTGATCTGGATGAAATTTGGCAGTCTAACAGCAATGCATAACATTTTAGTATGTTGGTAATCAGTCCTAAAAATAACTACTTTTCACAAACTACAGATGTTCTCATATATTTCAGGGTTTTTACTTAAAAAGGAGGAGGATTAAAATACAGTGGAAAATGTGAATTATGTATTTAATGTTTATTAACTGAACATCCAACAGTTTACATCCTACAACTGCATAGTATTTCTCCGCAAAGTACTTAAAAAATCTTAGTCTAAAATACATTTTTCTCTTATAACCTAGAAATTGCTAGAAACCCCAAGAAAATCATTAATATTTTATGAATAATAAAAAACGTTAAGACAAAACTTGTATCGGATCACATTTTATTTGTTATAATAATAGAATGTCAGAATTACTGAATAGCCATATAAAGCACAAATGCATGTATTCTTTAGCAAAATCTCTCATATTGTAAATACTTTAATTTTATATATTTCAAATCATATATAGCAAACTTCTAGCCAAATGTACAGTAGAGAAAGTATGCAGAAATTACTGCAAAACTGTGCCCACATTTCCTGTTTTAGGGGCCAAATACAATAATCAGGTTCCAAATGCATGTCCACGTGAAAATCCCCTTTCTGGTCGACATGGCTTTTTAAAAGAGGATTCCATTTTCAACAGTCATCAGATAGCATGGGTTTTACAATCACTTTTACAATACGATTTTAATTTCATCCCTTACTTGGTAGAATACTCTCGGTTCATATCATACTTGGTAGAAACCCCCATAAAACCCTTAAATAGTTTTACTTAGAGCCCAGAGGTGTGGTGATGTGAGTTATTCAGCCCATTCCATACAGCGATAACTCAGCTTTACAGAGGCACATCTTAGCTTCAGTTGTGCTCAATAGGCACACCTCCGGGTAGTAGAGGTGCTAGTCATTGGCCAGGACTGACAGGTCTACACAGAACTGCTGGAAGACCCTGCTATGTTGCAGCTCTAATCAGGCTGAACTATTTCTTCACCAGCACTTGCTCTGTAGGTAAAAAAGGTTTTATGGTTTGGGGGGTTCTACTGAAATGTAAAATGGAATTTTGGGGGTGGACATGCCCATAACAAATAAGTCAGTTTTGACACTTGAACAGCCTGAATTATTTTTACATTGCATCCTTTAACTTCAATATATAGACAATAAAGAAGAGGCACCCATGGTGATTTCTGCTATCCTGTATTTCTTGGCAAAAATAACCTAAAATATTTCTTGCTGTGTGTAAATGGGTGTTTTTAATCATAAATAAAGTGAAAGTGGAGATGCAGAACCTGCCTATGCTTGACAGGATGTTAAGAATAAGAATGGAATCTTCATTTGAAGCCATATTGCTTCAGGGGCAACATTCTATTCAGGATTAACTAGTAAGCTGCAATACAGTACAATCTATGATTTTTTTCACACAGATAGCAATGATAGTCTGTTTGTCCCAAACTGTGAAAAGAATACAATTTTTCCAAACCTACTGTCAATCAAACATTGCTATGAAATTGTTATAGTATATTCTTTACATAACATATTCAGTGCATTGGTTAATAAACTTCATAATTTACAATATGTCCCCTATTTTAGTTCACTATAATTCGGAGAAGAAACAAAATCCAGGAGCCAGATACTTAGGAGATAAATCAATTGTCCCATATCAATCACTGGTTCACATTTTGTAAGGTTGGACAGGGATCATCATAGTTTTAGATAAAATTTATCTCATCACAATAATGGTTATTTCTGGAATTTCTACAATGAATGCTCAGGCCAAAATGGTTCATTTACAAAAATGCCCTAACAAACCACCCCCCTCCCGTTATAGTACCCAGGGTGAGAAACTTAACCGCTAGATCCTCACCCCTGGGTGTCCTTTAGTTTGCCAAAATAATGGCATGAAAGTTTTGTCTCTAGTGTTTTCCCATTGAAGGAGTCCATATGAACCCCCATATGGCGTCCATTTAACTACTCACAATATCAGACAGTCTAGCGAACAAAAGTTAGTTGGACCTTTCACAGAATATCACATTTCAACTTGAGATCTGCTCAAATAAAATGCCAATGGTTTACTAGTACTTCTGACTTTCAAATGGAACTGCCTTAATTGGTGTAGCATGGGCTGCTTCAGAGGTTGTCCAAAAAGCTCCAATGTCACAAACAATTTGGTCACACCTGCTAACATGCCAATACATTTTATAGTATAAAAATGATAACCTATTTAGACAGATTCTCTTCAAAGGTTTAGATTGAGACACATATTTCCTTTTACCATTAGAAATAGCATTTTCTAATTAGGAAGAATCCAGTGGCAACAGCAGGAATGTTACTAATTTTATTTGATCATCCAGGACCACATAATAAGGATGCCTTGAGGATCTATCTGGAAACCATTTTCTTGACAATTTAAATATTGTTGGTGTATTGGAATGTTCACTTTGTATCAACTAGCACTCACCAGCATTTCAAGACAGCAGAACAGATGCATATTTTGTCAGTCCAGTGTACATATTACACAATCCTTTTGACTGTACAGAATGAACTTTTTCTTGATCCACAGAAACTGAAATAAACATTTTTCTGCATTTGTATAAAATGTATAGTCAATTGATTAGCTACACAACTTTAGAATTTGGGACACATTTTCCCTTTTACTAAAACGCATATTTCTAAAATAATATTCCAAGAGTTTTTCTTCAATCGTAATGTGTAAGATGCCAATTGACTCTCAGTAGTAAGACAGACTATTGTAAAAGAAACCTTAAGTAGAAATTTAATTGTGGTCCAACTGCAAATTAATGCTAGAAAGACAACGTCCCATGCTGGAAATAAGGGAGCCAACAAAACTATCTGTCATGCCCCTTCCATATTTTTTTCACAGAAGGAAACACCATAAGACAGGACTTTACGAAAGGCATCACGATCCTGTAATAGGGGAAAAAAACAGTTTCAGTTACAATTATAGGCCATAACAACCCCCATATCCTTTACTCTCATCATAATTTACTCCTGGGTGAGAGGTTTAATGCTTCTACACCTTCCTTTTCCTTGAGAAGTTCCATGTTCTAAAGTCATGAAGAGGAGAATATTACAGATAAAACCCCACAGGGCCATATCAGTTTTCATTAGGTTAAGCCTGGAAGGTCCAAAAGCAAAATATTTTAATAAAAAAATATGACTTTGTATAAAAATAACATAGGAGGTAGGATGAGCACTCCCACTACACCTGTTACAGTTGGTTGCTTTGCTTTTTGTGTTTGTAATAGAAGGAGAGTTGGGAAAAAGTGACAGACACAAGTGCATGTATAGGGTACTTCTGTAATCACACCAAGAGAGTAGTTGTAGCCTCTTAACAAGTAATGCTCATAAACTTTGGTAGTAGATTTATTGGTGCATATTAATCATATCTGATACCTAGGATAGAGTTTCACAAAACTTGAGCCAGGGGTACAATGGTGTGAGCCTGGGGATATTTTAACCTGGGTACAATTATGAAAACTGGTGTACAATGTTGTGAACTTGAGGTACAATTTTAAAAAGAAGAGAAAGCTAAATAAAACTGTTTCACACTTTTGCCTTTATACAAAAGCACATCAGGGCCTGCTTGGGAGACACTTGTGTTAGAGCCGTAAGAGCTCACTGATGATGTCAACTTCTGGATAAGGCCAGCTTTCGCTCTTTCTTTTTGTTATCTATTTTTGTCCAATCTAACACCTCCCCTGCTTTTAACTAAGGCGTAATAATTTATTTATATACATTATAAAAGCCAGTGCCCTATCTAAATTTTTTTTTCCTATAGCCTGGGTACAATGGTATGTGTGACCAATTGTTTTTCGTACAAAATCAAACAGTTATTGAATTTAAATCTAATCAAATAAGATAATGTTATAGTCAGGTTCTATTACAATAACTCTGTGTTAATTGTATAATATATTATTTTTGGTAACTACACACAGAATCCATAAATTAAGAACACGGGTAAGGTGCAAGAGAAATCTGACAATTTACACATACATATATACCATATACCATGGTATGTTAGTTCCACTGTGCACAGTCAGACACACTTAGGAATTCCAGGGATTTTAGTTCTACAAAGTGTTTTCAGTGGAATTTAGTCTGTGTCTAATTCACCACCATAGTCACTCTAACTACACTGAATCCTATTGTCCGGGGGAGCAGTGCACATATTCTATATTAGCAGCCAGTCCATCACGGAGATGCTACTTACCATATGTGGATACAGCTGAACACCACAAACACCAGCGCCAGTAGGAAGGCCAAGGGCACCGCCAGGACCAGGGTGAGGACCTTGTATATCAGGTACTTGCTGATCTCAAACAGTGCAGTGCTGCACACCCAGACCTTATCGAAGCTATGTGTTGTACTTGGTTCTCCGATCACATCCTCAAATGACACCTAAAAAGAATCAGCCCAAGTCCATTAAAATCTTCCCACATGTAGACACCCCCCCCCATGTACAGAGAGTGTACCCTCCATGTAATGGGACAATCTGTACAGAGTGTACCCCCAATGTAATGGGACAATCTGTATAGCAAGTGTTACCCCCCATATTAATGGGACAGTCTGTACAGAGAGTGTACCCCCCCATGTAATGGACAGTCTGTACAGAGAGTGTACCCTCCATGTAATGGGACAATCTGTACAGAGTGTACTCCCCTGTAATGGAAGTCTGTAAGAAGGTACCAATGTAATGGAAGTCTGTACAGAATGATTACCCCCATGTACATGGGACAGTCTGTACAGAGAGTGTACCCCCCCATGTAATGGGACAATCTGTACAGAGGTGTATCCCCCATGTAATGGACAGTCTGTAAAGAAATTGTACCCCATGTAATGGGACAGTCTGTACAGAGAGTGTACCCCCCCATGTAATGGGACAGTCTGTAAAGAAATTGTACCCCCATGTAATGGGACAGTCTGTACGAGAGTGTACCCCCCATGTAATGGGACAGTCTGTACAGAGAGTGTACCCCCCATGTAATGGGACAATCTGTACAGAGAGTGTATCCCCCATGTAATGAGACAGTCTGTAAAGAAAGTGTACCCCCTATAATGGGACAGTCTGTACAGAGAGTGTACCCCCCATGTAATGGGACAGTCTGTAAAGAAGTGTACCCCTCATGTAATGGGACAATCTGTACAGAGTGTACTCCCCATGTAATGGGACAGTCTGTACAGAAAAATGTACCCCCAATGTAAGGGACAGTCTGTACAGAAATTGTACCCCCATGTAATGGGACAGTCTGTACAGAGAGTGTACCCCCCATGTAATGGGGCAATCTGTACAGAGAGTGTATCCCCCATGTAATGGGACAGTCTGTAAGAAATTGTACCCCCATGTAATGGGACAGTCTGTACAGAGAGTGTACCCCCCCCCATGTAATGGGACAGTCTGTAAAGAAATTGTACCCCCATGTAATGGGACAGTCTGTACAGAGTGTACCCCCCCATGTAATGGGACAGTCTGTACAGAGAGTGTACCCCCCCATGTAATGGGACAATCTGTATAGAGAGTGTATCCCCCATGTAATGAGACAGTCTGTAAAGAAAGTGTACCCCCATATAATGGGACAGTCTGTACAGAGAGTTGTACCCCCCATGTAAGGACAGTCTGTAAGAAAAGTGAACCCCCAAGTAATGGGACAGTCTGTACAGAAGTGTACACCCTGTATGGGACAAATCTGTACAGAGAGTGTATCCCCCATGTAATGAGACAGTCTGTAAAGAAAGTGTACCCCATATAATGGGACATCTGGACAGAAGGTGACCCCCATGTAATGGGACAGTCTGTAAAAAGAAAGAGTACCCCCAAGTAATGGGACAGTCTGTGTACAGAAAGTGTACCCCATGTAATGGGACAATCTGTACAGAGAGTGTATCCCCCATGTAATGAGACAGTTGTAAAGAAAGTGACCCCCATGTAATGGGACAGTTGTACAGAGAGTTGTACCCCCCATGTAATGGGACAATCGTACAGAGAGTGTGTCCCCCATGTAATGGGGCAATCTGTACAGAGAGTGTACCCCGGAGAGAGAACGGTAACCGGGTAATAGGTGTACACTGGGGTGGAGGTGCCATGGGATCCCCTATTACTTTTGGGACTCAGGCTGTCAGCTGTGGTGGTACGGACACTTACATTTAAGTGACTGTTCAGCTTGTTCGGGTCCCGATCGTGACTGTCCTCGAAGGTTTTCTCGATCATCATGGGACAGTGGAGCGGTTAAACTCATCGTCATCCATAATTATGTGGGCATCGGACTTCTCCTTCTCCAGCCCCATGTCTACGGAGACCCGCCAGCCGCTGCCCGCACCCTAGGAACCTGTCTCACTGTCACGGGTGTGGGATCAGACTAGTGGCGGGGCCACGGGGGCGGAGCTTTCGGGCCGTATCTTCTAGGGCATTTGAGAAAACGCTACAGAGGAAAACGTACAGGAGGATCTCCACAAGTTAGTGTGATACCTGACAGTACCAAAGCAGCGGGTTAAAATGTCCTGTGGCTTTCCAGTTCTGTTATTACATTATGCCTCTAAAAGGAGCAGCGCCCCTGGTGACTTACATACATGATGTGCTTTTAAAGGGCAAGTTCACTCCCAAATCACAAATCCACCAAATCCAATACTACCAACCTTTTCCACAAATCAAGTTAGGCCACACCACTACACTGTTATACAAAACACGTCCTGTAGTTTACATCATCCCCCCCCACAACCAATGATTGGGCTGAAGTGTACAGAGAATACTGCCCTGTGTAGAACCAAGATTTCCAACATTAGTGAGGATAACAATCTTTGTAGTGGAGATGCTGGACTTATGGTAGGTGTGTATTGGGGATTAAAATAATTTACCTTATTTCTAATTGCAGTAAAATTCTATTTCTATTTTGTTGAATGTATTTAAATTTGTTAACGTAGGAACTGTATAAAGTGCAGATTTAAACGGGAACTGTGGTCTCCAATCAAGTTGATTTTAAATGAAAGACCATGTTCCTACCTTTAATTGAGCCATCAACCACCTCTCTACATACTGCACAGCCCAAGATATGAGAAATCACTGATCAGAAAGATAGGAAGGGGGTGGGAGGTTCTGAATCAGAGGTCACAAATGCTAGTTCCTCCTCTAATCTGCAGTTGGCACATGCTCAGTATAAGAAGAAAGCAGAAAAAAACCCGGAAGAGATGAGTTATTGTGACTGATGGAGGAGAGGGATGGGCCACGGGGGATTTTAGGAGACTGCAAGAGTAGGGACCATGGGGGCCAATGAGGAGGAGGAGACACAGGGAAGATGGACTGTCACATGGTTTTAGAGCAGGAGTGCAGGGGATCGGTGATGCTGCTACCACATTACACATAAAATGTAGATATCTTCAAACTATGTAAAAAAAACAATGAAAATAAATTGCAAAAATACTCAGATAGCAATTCCTGTGAATTTACCTAAAGTCGGTTTAGAACCTTAGTTACCCTTTAAAATCCCTGTTTTATATACATTGACCAAGCCTGTTGGGAATGTGTAACTCTCGAAAGTGTGGTCAGATGCTCATTGTAAGAAAGTATAGAAAGCAGGTATCCCAACTCTCCCATATTGTCTGGGAGTCTCTCTCACTCTGGGGTGGTCCCTCTTACTCCTGCGAGACCACACCAGACTCCCGCTACTGAGAGGAGTCTAGAACTCCTCCTTAGTAATGCCCACTTTTTAAGACAACGCCCCTAACTCCCTCCCTAACCCGCTTCCCACCACCCCTAGAACAATGGCCCCACCTTCGCATGACCCCTCTGTGTGACGTCACGGACCCTGTCACGCCCCTTTTCCCACCCTGCCCTGAAGCCTGAAAGGGCAGGATGGGATGTCTGAGAAAGAAAGTCAGTGCATAGGAAACAAGGCATAGGAAAACTGCCGCTCCAATCGAGCAGCCCTACTGGCTAGGCCAGTAAATCTGTGCTAGTGGCTGCAAAACCATTAATTAATAAATTTGGACTTAGTTTCACCCCAAAATTTTTCTGGAGGAAGCAACCTTAAGTAGCTTGCACTTAACAGTTCTCTCACATTATTCACATGACATGACATGCTTTTTACATCCTTTTGCTTGTCTTGAAGAATCCTCTTTAAACAGTTGGCTAGTCAGCTGGTTGACTTTATATCTTAAATGCTCCTAAAAAGCTAGTGTCGGTCATTTTATCTGGCCACACTAGCGTGCATCTATGCATCGGCCCCATACGCCTGCATTCAATAGCATTAAAGGGCATGTCCACCATAAATATTAACTTTTAAATATTGTAAATTTTAGTTTTAAAACTAGCTCCGATACTGCAACATTGTGCACATCGCTGCATTACCATGCATCTTAATATGGCCTCAGTGTGCACTTTCGTATCGCAGTTGATTTTTAGCATATTAGCACTGAAAAGCATATTGCAGCACCCATAGTGTGGCTGTTTTGCTGCGAAATTTGCACAATCGGAGAGCATGTAATTTGCAAAAAAAAATGTGATCACATGCATTTTGAAAATGCAGTGCTCTGAAGTGCAGAGCAGCCCATGCAATGTGGCCTCCCCTACTGACATGCACTGCTCTGTATTCCTCATGCCCAAACAGATCAAAATCGCGATTGGATGTACATGAGAAACGCACTAGTGTGAGCTAGCCCTAGAGAGGAAGGAAAGTTCTCGAAGCAGGTGTTAGGTACAAAAGCAGTTAAAAATAAGGCTAGAAAAGAAAAAAAATATCATGAACATCTATAATACCACACCTATTTGAGATGCTGCATTCTCACTGACCAACTGGATCATGTAAGATTTGTTTACACTACATAAAAGTGATCTGACCAACAATATAGTACCCCCTTCTGCAACTTTATAAAAGGGGGGATAACTGGTTGACAAGTTTGTGAAGGGTCTGGGGTCATAACACCCATACAGTGTGACGCATATACTTAAAGGGCATGTCCACCCTTATTATAAACTTTTCACATATCATAGTATATGTTCCCCCAGCCCCAGCCGCTATAAAATAAATTTAAGAAAGTGCCCCGATGTTTACTTACCTTCCATCTCTCTTCCGATGCCCGGCCTTCTGCTTGGAAGACACTGCAAGCAGGGCGTGCGACCGGCAGCCGCGTCCGTGATTGGCTGAGAGGCAGCCAATCACGGACGCGGTTGCCGGCTTCTCAGAATGCCGGGGGAGAGAGGGAAGGTAAGTAGCATTCAGGGGTCTTTTTAAAATGATTTTTTGTGGTTGGGGCTGGGGAAGATTACTACTATATGGGCAAGGGGTTTTATGGTAGGGGGAGGGATCACAAAATGGGAGGGAGGGGGAGAAGGGCTGCAGTACGCATGCCAAACTTCTCCGGAGGCCAGATAGGAGGCAGAGTGGGCAGTTTGGGGACTTTGGGGGAAGACTACAGGAGAACCATATGGAGCTGGGATGTGAGGTAACGATTTTATTACACTACATGGTGGGGCCATTAGTGGAGGGGATTTATAGTTTTGGGGGTGGACATGCCCTTAATTAAAGGATAAGTGCACTGTAAAATCAAGTTATGTTCATTTGGAAGCAGCAGCTAAAAATACCGTTGCCATATTTTTTTTTTACCTATGCACCTCCAGAGCCTAGCTTTGTGCCTGGAAGTTGTGGACATCTTGTTACTGGTTTGCTGGAATGTTGAGCTCCGCCCCTCTGAAATTTCTCGCTTTCCCTGCTTGAGCCTCAAACAGTAATGCTTGTGAGTTCCGTGCACTCTCCTGCTTGAGCCTCAAACAGTAATGCCTGTAAGTTCCATGCACGTGCGTGTGCACGGAACTCACAAGCATTAATTTGAGGCTCAAGCAGGAGAAAGCAGAGGAAATCTCAGAGGGGTGGAGCAAAACCAGCAAACCAGTAAAAGATGTCAGGCACAAAGCTAGGCTCTGAAGGGGCATAGGTAAAAAAAAATATGGCAACGGTATTTTTAAAGCTGCAGCTTCCAAATGAACATAATTGATTTACAGTGCATTTATCCTTTAAGTTATATAGGTCAGCTAACGGCACACTGGGTACAACACTTATTATATACAAGTAAATCTCTCAAACTCTGGAACTTTAGCAAACACAAGTCATAAACCCCAGTATACATAGTTGAGGCAGTATAATGATGCGGAGATGCTTTGCTGCTTCAGGATCTGGGTGGGGAATCACCTGAGATGTGGCAGGAGTAAAAATGCCAAATTCCTTTAGTATGCCAAAGATTGATCTGTTATTAAAATCATAAGAACTTTTATTGAATCTCCCTGTATATGTTTACCGTAACCACCAGCCCTACACTTCCCAGATTCATCATATGGTGTTGGTACTGTAACAAGCATGACCCTTCCCTCCCATCCCTGTATGTTCTGTTTGTAGTGCTGCTAGCTGGGGGCTAAGAAGCTAAGCAGAACTAGAGGGGACCAGCCATTTCAGGACAGAATTAATTAATACACAAAGAATGATTATTAAGGATAATCAAATTAATAATACAGATTTCTTTAAAATTTGTAGCCATGGCTTACTGCCCAGTGCAGCTGCAGCACACAGAGGAAGTAAACTACAGAGACGATCTCTATTTTCCACCAGGACACTCCCTTACACTCCCTCAGAAGCTTGAACTTGGCATGGGGGGAGTCACGCAGTATGATGGACTAAGTGCTCAAATAGGAAAACAGTTGTATGTACCCAAATTTTTTCCCCTTAGATGACTGAACCTGTCCATAATGAAAACACACATGTTCTGTCACCCACATAAGTGGGGTTATTCCTGAAAGGTATTAGGTCAGGGAGATGTAATTCCAGCAACTTACGGACAAAAAATAGTTAAAAGCTACGCTTGACAATGTAGGGGGTTAGCAGGGTCTAATTCCTACTTTGAGGGGCCTGCGATGTTTTCACTAACCGCATCAGGCATCTGATACAAAACCATAGCGTTAGTTTTCGTGCTACTGACACCTTTTTAATAGAGACATAACCTCAGTGCTTCTACCTTCCCATAATGCAGTAAATCTCGCTAAGCGATTACTGCATTGCTAGAACCAGAAGGTAAGAGGAGCGCCAAGGAAGTATAAACACAAGGAATACTTTAGGAACTGAGATATATACTGTACTAATTGGAGAACTATTTCTTAAAGATGTACAATAGAAAGATGACATAATGACTACAAGAGAATAGAATTTCCTCTGCAAACGAACCCCCCACCCCCCCCAAAAAAGTACCATTTCTCTTCTCTTTACATTGCATTTTTGGGAAATAGCAGAGTATTTCAAGATGACATGTCTTAGGCTGGTGCTGACTGATGTCCTGACCCCAGGCTTCTCCTTCTTTTTGTCTTTCCCACCCCATATTTAATATATTGCACCACCCTGGACAGCCCTGGGTATTCATAAAAGTCTGAAATAAAAGATTTTTTTGCACCCTTCCTCATTCTTGACATGGTTAATCCCATTATATTCTGTGGGTCTCCTTGACAGTTTTAATAAGAGCTAAAGATCACTTTAGTCTTTTTCTAACATTATTAAAACAACTTTGCCTTGACTTATAGTCTGGCGATAGTATCACTTGCCTTACAAAATGATTCCTAATCAGACCTTGTAATTACCAAAATCTTTTACTACACGGGATTCAATAAATGTTCTTATCGTTAAAAGGGGTGCTAATTTTGCCCGAAACCAATCAGATGGTAGTTTTCAAATGTTAAAAACATTTGATTGGTTGGGGCAAAATTAGTACCATCTTAAACAATGAAACCTTTATTGAATTCCCTTTAATGAATCTCCCCTGAGAGAGGGGGTGCTTGTGTTCACCAGGCTTACGTATAAAATTATTTTAAATTAACTATGGAATCACCAAGAAACTCATACAAGTGGCTTTCTCATTTCCTAGCACAATTTCAGAGGTATATGTTAATTGTAACTGTAGATGTGAACAAACATAATCTATTACCATGTTCAGTGAACTCGAAGTTAGTTGACTGTTACATACAGTAGGGTGTGAATGGGTAAATGAAATACTAAACTTTAAGTAGATGGAAAGTGGCATAGATAAGTGTTTAGTCTTAACTTCTGCTTTAACCATTTTTATTTGTACTTTGGCATCAACTGAAAGAATTACACCTTAAAAGTACAACTTACTCTAAAAGGTAACAGTGTTCTCCATACAAGTGCCATCATACCTTTCAAAGAAGGCTTTGGTGTTGCCTCTACTTGCAGTAAATCCAAAGTTATAGGCAGTAAATCCAAAGTATAGGTATGGTTGCACTGTCCTCGCCCATGCTGTGAAAGTACATAAGCTCCACCCCCAAAAAAGTTACCTTTTAAAAAGCTAGTTACCCGACTGCAATCAATATCTGGGCTTATGACTGATGAGCTGATGATGCAGCAGTATGTTAAAGGGCAAGTCCCCTAAAAAGTTTTCTTTTAAATGTTTAATAACCCCCAAACCTAGGTTTTCGCAATATTCTTAGGTTTTAAAGATTTTCTTATAGGGACTTACCCGTACCCGGTCCCTGCTTCTGTTTCGAGCATAAACATTAGCAGAGGGTTTCTGCACTGACAGACGCTCTTTTTCCTAGTAGCGGTGGCAGGCGATTGGGCGTGAAGTCATGTTGCACCTTTACTGACAGCTGCAACCAGGAAGTGGGAGCGGATGTCAGCAGTAGGAGTGGCAGGGACCGGGTCAAGAACTCCCTATAGGGGAATCTTTGAGACTTAAAAACTAGGTTTGGGGGTTGTTAACATTATTAAGCAAAGTTTATTTTAGGGTGGACCCTTTAAAGGGTATTATTATTATCATGGATTTATATAGCGCCATCTTCTGTAGTCTTTACAATTACATGTATACATTCACATGGGCCCTGGCCTGAAGAGTTTACAATCTAAGTCCATATTTAACACATACAACTTATATCAGTATGTTTTTATGATTGTGGGGGAAACCAGAGGAAACTCCGCAAGCACAGGGAGAAAAACTTGCAAACGTGCCAAGGATGGAATCGAACTCAGGACTTCAGTGCTGCAAGGCATCAGTACTAACCAATAAACCACTGTGCTTAGTGGTTATACATAGGGAATGTGCATCTTCCCTCTGTTCCAGCAATAGATACAATGTGTTATGCTCAAGCCAACGACGAAGGGTGAAAACAATGTTACTGGGGATGTCATATCTCAGTTTGAGAAGGAAGAATCCCCTCTTATACTGTATACATTTGGTTAGATTGCAGCTAGAAGCAATCCTAGATATTGGTAAGAGTGTTCTCTTTATAATAGAGGGAACTTGTATTGAGGTCACAGTTTCCCTTTTAATTTTGATTGGCTGGAAAATCAGTCTCAACCTTTATCAATTTTGGTACATGTATTTTACATATAAATAGAAAATATATTATATATTCCATGTAGATACTGTATAACTTTAGCAAGCAGGATTCCTCAGAATTTGATCATGTTGTACAGTACTAAAATTGGAAGCCCAAACTGTCTAATGACAGCCCATATTCTATGGCTAGTCAGAAATATATTACTGTATAGACCAAATACAGATCTGATTTAGAGAGCAATTTCCATATGAATACCCTTACTATTATTTAAATTGATTCAAAATGGTTGGGAAACACAGTTTCTTGAAGCTGCTGAGCACAATTTGTATGGAGCAACACATAGATTACCTGGTAAATGACACAGTGAAAAATAAATCCACTAACAAAAAAGAGCATTGTTACTTTGTTTTCTTAAAATCCCACAAATTTTGCACAGCTTTTTCAAGGAGAAACAACATTTGCCATGTGATTTTCGTGTGTCATAATAAAAGCAGTTTACTTGACTCTGAAACTGCCCGAAACGATGTAAAAGTGTTAGTGTGCATTTATGTAGGCTCAATTAACATGTTGTTTTACTCATCAGTGATGACTGCTTAATTTTTCCCGAGTTAGCAAGGTCCCTATTGATCATGTTGGACTTTTTGAACCTAGCGAAGGGTTTGTGGCAAGCGGCACCCAAACCAATAAAAAAGAAGTGGTGAGTCATCAAATATCAAAAATAGATGTGGAAGAAAACCAAGGCAGAAAGAAGAATTAGCTGCAATACAGGCTTTGTTTTATTTAGTCCCACACATGTTTCGGGTATGGAAACCCTTTTTCAGGTGTCGCTATTTTGGTATTTTGGATCTTTGTGTGCAGTTGGGTGGATGCATAGAGGAAGTGGAAGTCATATCCGGGTAGTGACAGGCTTGGGGCATAGGCACCCGGGCAATCCTTGAGCTAATGTGAGATGTTTCCTTTGGGAGTGCTTGTATTATCTTATATTCCAATCTGTAGTCATATTGGGCAGTACTGGTGTATACAAAAGTAATATTACAATACTACAATACAAAGTTGTTTAAAGTTGTGCAGTTGTAAATAAAATTGCTGGTCAATTACTAATTAACACATTTTTCTAGTTGCTCAACAAAGTAATTATAAAGTTGAACTTTGCAATTATTTCCACTTTCTTTCTCAATACTTTAGGGCTGGTACACATGGCCGATAATTCAGCACAGTTTAACTGCCACAGCTGATTTTTGGTTGATTGGGCTGAATTAACAGCTGTTATAACTGACCCAACCCATCACTCCCAACTGATTTATAGCAAATTCAGTCAGCTTGGATCAAAACACAGCCAATCCTGTAGTCTTCAATAGATCAAAGGATTGATCATCGCAAAATTTTAACTGCAGCAAATTTATTTCCTACTGTCATGCTCAACCATGTCTTAAAATCTTGTTCTATTATGTTTTCACAGGTTTACTAATTATCTTATTATATAGGATCAAGAAAACAAATAAATCTTCAATATTCCTTATATAAAGTAAGGATTTTACCAAGTTTGTATACTTGCCCCTATAACTCACTTTTTAAAAACATGATTTATAATTATATTTGACACAACCCAATTGCAAATTTCCAAATAATACTTCACCAAAAGTAAAATCAGCAAAGTTTACATTTATTTTTAAAAATGACTTCCTCTTTATCTTTGCCAATTTAGTAAAATACTTAAATTAGTACTTCATACTAAATAGCTGTTGTATTCAGTTGATTAACTGGATTTTTGTTCTTGAAGACATTTGGCTGACTGGCTTTCTCAATTCATAACTCATTCTAAATTGAGACAGACAGTCAGATGACTAGCCAAATGTCTTTAAGAACTAAACCTAAAGAGCACGTTAACCCCCCTCCAACTAAAATTTGTCCAACTGGTTCCAAATGTGTAGTGTCTGCTCTTATGGTTGTCATGCAGAGCCTGATAAAAGCCCAAAAAAAATCAGAGTGGAGCTATCCCCTTCTCTTCCTCCCCCCCCCACTTTCATGGACTCTGACATAACTCTCAGCAATTACAGACGCCGATGCCGGTCCGTGCACCCGTGCACAACATAACATTTATGGAGTTATAGCCAATATGCAATTAGAATTGTTTGTCACTAGAGTCTATTTTTTTGTGGTAGCAGAAGAGGCCATGACCAAGAGAACGAAGTGGGTAGAATTTCTGGGCTGATTTTAAAGTTTTAAGTAATATTTACATGGCGGGTTGCCCTTATTGTATTCTTTAAAGTTTTGCGGGTGGAGATACACTTTAAATTCCAGTTGAGCTAACTGAATACCATAGATACACATAACATGGATGAATAGAACCTACATAAATATACTCCACACCAAATTATTATGGATGTTATGGTAACGAGAACATATGCTAGTGCATGTTATTGCCCTATCGTGATTGTTGCCCTATCTGTTCCCAGGACAGAAAGGTTTGATGCTGTAAAAATTAACCAACCAGTCATTGCTGTCCTCATTTGTATCTTCCCAATTTTAAACGGCCTTTTTCATTGTTGCAAGAGCTAAATATATTATATAAGGGATAATGCGCCTTACAGTGTAATATAAAGATATTATGCCCCCAAGGAGTTCCCTGACATATAGAGCACAAGCCATAGGCAGAGTGCTTTTATACAGGTTTTGGAATCCCTCTGGATCTCTTTAGTAAAGCATCACGTCTCAGACCCCAAAAAAATGATTAAGGAGAAGGAATCCCCCCAACCAGCCGGCCCTTCTGCTCTTCCGTGTGTAAGAGGCCAGAAACAAGGGCACAAAGGCTGGTAAGTACCATTTGTATCTCTGAGGAGGCAGAAGGTCACCGTGAAATGCTCAGATACCCATGATTCTAATGGTAACAGTATATTACTGTTAAATATATGTTAATAAAGATGGTTTATTTTTCCCTTATATTCGGAGCGATCACTCATTTCTTCTTTTGAAAAATATGCAGTGAGGCTGGTGCAGCTTAATAGGTGGTGTCCTGCATGTGGGGGAGATCAGACGGTATCCTGTGGATAGGGATATCGCTCCTGCATACACAGCCTACACGCTTGTATTTTAAGTACCTTTAGGGGCTAATTTGAAAAATTTAAACCTAGGTGTAGGTTAGGAGGTATTTCCTACAATTATTATTTTTTCTATTTGGGGGTGGATACCCTAATAATTTATAGGAAATCAGCCATTACTGCTTTTCTGGGTTAGCATCCTGCATAGGGTAAAACAGATTATCACCTATTCCTGTGGCCCACCCACACATGGATAGTGCATTTCTTAGTTACTGCTCCTTTGCTCTTGATCATTCTTCCTTTATTTTTATTATTATGAATAATGCCATGTATTACTACTTTTAAAGCTTTGTAGTTAAACAGTCGTCCAAATAAATGTATCTTACCAATTTCCATGCAGACAATCTGTTTGCATAGCCGCTCAGCCTGTTTTGACTATATAGTATAGAAATCTGGGCATCCAGAGTGTCTGGTGGATATGAAATAGGTATAATCTCACCTATGGCTTAGCAATATAAACTTGCTTGCTACATGTTTCTGACCAAGTCGTCATTTCTCAAGCCAAAAAATGATAAGTGAGTCCGAAAAATGTAGCACACGTTTTTGTAATAAACTTCTGTTCATAGCTACAGATCGTGGCATTGTATACTTCATCTGTCTGTACGTGGAGTAGAGTGACCTACTGCTGTACTGGAGAACATGCAAGTGTACCCAATATCATTAGCATCCAACAGGATGGTTCGTATAAACATTGTTAGCTGATGCCTCCACACAAGTGGTTGTTGGCTTTTTCGGCCAACAATTATCTAGCGTTTGTATAAAACTTAACTTTACACTGCCTTTTGCCCTAAATGTCATTTTCCTGCTTTCACTGTGGCAACTTAATTTCTGTATGCTTCCAGTGTTCAGTAAGGTGGGGGTGTGTATGCAGGAAGTTAAACGTGATTGGTGGATTTAGGGACAACAACACTAATGGAAGATCTGCTTCAGATGAATTCTTTCTAAATTAACTAAATGATTAAACGAGTGTTGTTATTACTCTGCACCATAATTAGACATGATATTTAACTAATTTTCCTTGTTTGTATACATTGCAAATAGTATTTTGTTAACTGATTGGCTGGTGAGATGACTTCTAATGGGGAGGCCACAGCCTTTCCTTTTCCTTAGAAACACCAGTGACACAAAATAATGATACATTAGCACAAAAGGATTGCTGTTTTGATGATGTACATGTGTGGTTATAAAATGTCTATTTGTAGGTACTAAATGAATAAAAGAGAAACCCATCCCTCCATGGATTAAATTCTCATACATAGAATGTAGTATTTGTTGCTTTGCACATTATGGGGCATATTATAAAGCTTAGTTAAGTTTTCGCTTTTTCGCGTTTTCCCTGACTTTTCCGCATAAATCGCGTTTAACGCGATTAATTAATGTCCGAAAACGGCCGCGAAAAGTTAACGAGGCGTTAACCCTTCGCGCCGATACTCGCGCGGCAATCTCGGAACAGAAGGCTAGGAGGGGCTGCCGGGAAGGGGCCGCAGCAGGTGGTCGCGACCACCCGCCACGCACCCCCTCCAGAGTGCACCTCTTTATATAGGTTTGCAGAAAACCCTAATCCATTTCTGATTGGTCAATTTTTTAATGCTTGGTTTACATGCTTTACATTAACCAATCAGATTTCAGAACTTTCTAGAAATCTGATGGTTAATGTAAAGCATGCAAACAAGCATTAAAATTGACCAATCAGAATGGATTAGGGTTTTCTGCAAACCTATATAAAGAGGTGCACTCTGCTGCGAACTCAGATGCCATCGCAGTAGATGGCTGAAGATAGAAGAAAGAATCGTCTGGCACATCTGCTCCGCTGAGGCCGGCGGTGCCAGCGGCTCACTGGCGGCCGCAGTGAGTCTGCCTGGCATCGGCGACCTGAGTGAGGTTGGTGTCGCCAGCCCGAAGATTCGCGTCGGATCAAGACGCTGGCAACATCGGCCTTTGAGGGTCGCGGGACTGGAAGAAAGAAGACAACTGGGGGTGACCCCGCCAAGGCACTTGTCAGTGCCGCAAGGGCCCTTACAAGGGCCAGGGAGGGGGGCCCCGGTTCGCGCTGCGGGATCCCATAAGCCCCAAAAGTCCTTCTCAGGGCCCGCTGGAGGGTGCCTCCACCCCTCCCAGCGGGCCCTTCCCCTCCCTGCCAGCGGCGGGGCAGGGGGCTTGGAGGGGTTGCTTGGGATGGGGTGCACGGCGGGTGGTCGCGACCACCTGCTGCGGCCCTTCCCGGCAGCCCCTCCTAGCCTCTGTTCCGAGATTGCCGCGAGCGGGGGAAGGGGTTGGGAGGGGCTGCTGGGAAGCGCGGCGGGTGGTCGCCACTGCCGTGGGGGGGTCGAGGGCGGGCGTATGCCCCGCCCCCTTAGAAGAGGCATCGGGAAGGGATTAAGTCCCTTCACGGCAATACTGTACTTAGCGCAATGCGCTAAGTGCAGTATCGCCGCGAAGGGACTTAAAATTACCGCAACACATCGCGGCCGTGATACAGATCACGGCAATAGCGCTCGCCATTTTAAATACGGCAATAACGCTATTTTCACAGCCGCGATGTGCGGTGGTAATTTTTGCGCTAATACTGTTTTTTTTAAATATGCCTCTAGGTTTCAGTTTTTTTCCCAATTTGTGCGTCTTAGTTTGCAGTTTTATTGTAGCTCAGACTAGAACTGGATGCATTTTCTTTGCCAGATGAACCTCTATTATTCTGGTAATAGCTAATAGCTGGCATTAAATACTTATAATAGCCGTGCAGCCTGAAACTCTCAAATCAGTAGCAGGAGAAATAATTTGTAAAATTTTATAAAATTCTATGGCATTTCTAGTGATCATTCTGATGATTCTTAAGGTGAGAGAGTGTTCCAGAGAGTGTTTAACTGTTTTTGCAGCTGGGAAACAACTGGAAAAAATGTTGTTTTTTTAAACTACTTATTTTCTGGAAACTATAATTCTTCCTGACTATCTTTGTATCATTTTGTTTTTGTTGTTGGCTTGTCCCCTATTTCTTTAAATATCGAATCTGAAGCATTTTACATTTGTGCTGTCAATTTAGTGCTTTATTATCATAAACTCATAAACATAAAATTCCGTCACCCAGTGCTGCCTCATAGTAATTACTGAGCATGCTTGCCCTCACAGATTAGTCAGAAATTTCAGATTAGTCAGGAAGGGGGGATACTGAGCAAAACAAGTACTGGATTGAAGGTATGCAGCAACACACACCCCTCAGATTAAGTTCTTCTTACAAGTTTTCATTTAAGATGTGGCAAAATCTTTTTTTTACTTTATATATCCTTTAAAGGGACGCCTAAATGAAAAATGACTTGCCTTTCACGTTTTTGGGATTTTTAGATCTGACAGAAGCTTAATCCCTTTCTGTTTGTAGTGCTTCTTTTTACCATGTTTCCTCATGTCCTGTTCAGCCTACTTCTAGTTGGTATGTATGGGCTAGGCAAGCTGCACTATTATAAGATTAATTAATAAATGACTCGCAGACAAGAAATAGACACCATACAACTGGCTTAGGCTGGGTACACACTGGGGCACTTTTTGTCAATCTCTCTGCAATCCTCTTCATATGGTTCCATGTTATCTGAATATAGAATTAAACACTTATTGCTCAATGTTTTTCCCCATATGCATAAAGCACAATAAACAGGTATCAATTCTAGCATTACTAGATTGCCCATCCACTGTTTCCCTATCCACCCGTTTGGCCAATGAACTGCAAACCATCTATTCTGTAAAACACCACCACAACCACTGCAGGCGCCAGTGTCCATAAAGAATTCCAAAAAGTCACTATTCACAAATTTGTTTTGCCATCTATTGTTACCATTAAATTGGTCTAAATAATTATCCCAAATCAACAAATCTTCTCTCATCTCCCAGGATAGCCTGACGTGAAAGGTGGGGTTAGAGATTCCCTTGATGGTGTCTATTAAATACCCCCCACATTACCCTGGTTGTAAAGTTTAGATGGCCTATGAGAGACTAAATCTCTTTAACTGTAAGTTTTTTTTTCTGTGGGGCACTTTTAATTAACATTCTCAGCATTATAATCTTATCCAGGGGAAGCCTAAATCCATAGCTAGTGAATCTATTGTGATTCCTAAAAATTGCATACAAGTGGTAGGATAGACAGATTTTCTTTCAACAATGGGTACACAGTATATCTGTTGTATTCAATTAGTTTAGTTCTTTCAAGTCCAGTTGATCTAATTGAATACAACAGATATACCATGACCTGGATGAATGAGAACCATCACAAGCAATGGGTACACAGATTTTAGAAGCCATAAACAGAAAGGTTTAAAATGATTTACTACAGATGTTGGTGTCTGCAGTGCCTAAAAAAAAAACAAAAAACGGACAGATAATGGAGGGTCAATGGGGAACCTGCATCTTCCTACACCACCCACTCCAGAAAAGTGGAAAACAATTAAAAATAATAGCACGACAGACTGAAACCCATGAGGAGGCACTTATCATAACAAAATTTACCATCAAATTTAAAGCCCAACCAGTTATGGCATGTCGGATAAATCGGAAGTAATCGAAATGCCAATTTATTGTCCACTTTTGTTAAAATGACCCCCTACAACTAGAGTGAAGCATGTCTAGTGCTTTATCAAATGAATGGTATGACATGTGGACCAAACCAAATGGTGAAAGACCCTCTGCCACTTCCTTATAAATCTTTTCTCTTACAATACCCTGTGGCTGTGAAATTATCTACAAACAAAGTATTCTGGAGATTGCATTCAAAGGGGAATCGAAAACTTTGATGTGAATCCAAACTCAAGCATCTGTGCATTCAGGCCTTTTGGATAACCCTCTAAAATGGCATAACTCTGCCTGTCTCACTATTGTTATCGGTCTTCGAAAAACTTGGTTTGCTGTGCTGATGGACCTTGCCTGTGGAAAATCTTTTTGGACAGCGAATTGATGGAGACTGCCCCCCCCCCCATGTAGCCACATTCATGGCAAAAGTGGCAAAAAATTTGAAACTGGAAATTACCCTTGTTAAATGCCTAGCATGAAATAGGATTTACTGGAGTCATTAACTTTGTAGGTTGCATTAAAGAAGCTGTGGGGTTTGCCCTATGTGTCATCATAGCCAGCCACAGATCTACAACCTTGCTTCCCTACACCTTTTCCTTATGAACTGATCTTTTTTGCCTAAACCATCATCAACAATCTTAGGTGTACCATGCGGTACCACCAAAAGATTTGCAGGCATCTACAATAATATCAAGATGCTTAAACAAACCAGGCACAGCATCAGGAGAGCCAGAACATAATATATTTTCATAAATGCAATATGCCTGTAACCAATTTGTAAATGTTTTAGCTACAGTCTTTAGCTGTAGGCAGCAATGATAAGAAATCTACATATTACTCTTAAAATCTTATATTTTGAGTCAGATGTAAACCTAAAGGGGTAGTAGCACATGTGACATATTTAAAATTAGCTTCATGAACTGACAATTCAGTGCCTGAAGGCTCGTTAGATCCGGTTGGTTTTACACTGCCATGAGGTTGAAGATACACATAGACAACTCCAGGAGCATTTGTAGCAGAAATACTGGGAACTACCTGTGCACTAGGTAGCTAGTCCTGTCCTGGTGCTTAAATTAGACTGCCAGCCCACTAATGGAATAGTATTTAAATGTGTTACCTGACCTAAACCCAAGTCATCTTGAACCACCCCCAGAGGAGAAGGAAGGACCCCCTGACTACACTCTTGTAAACCAGGAGTAACAGAAATAAAATTACCTGCCACAGGAACTTCAAGCTGAGTGCCCAGGTTTACTGCAGAAACAGAAGGTATAGTGTTTCCTCCTAAATTTTGGACCTGCAGATTACTAAGGAGCATATTTATAAATGTTTGTTAAACTTTTCGCCTCTGTTATCGACACCTTTTTGCCAAATTTTGACCTCTACGTTTTGCTTTTTGCCATACATCGCTGTGGTAACCGCTAAAACATTTTTATAAAATGGCGAAAAGTGCTTTATTGCGTTAAGTTCAGCCTTTCAAATTCGCTAGGTCTGAGGTGGCGAAAACTCATAAGTGGGCATTTATTTAGCCTGCCAAAGGGCCATGGAATATGTCAGTACATTGTGGAGTGTCAATACTAATAAGTATTAATAAGTACCCAGGGGTACATTCGCTTCACTGTCTCAAAACAGTGAGCAACAGCCAATAGCATTCAGCCTATAATTATGTGTTATGATGGAAGACACTGCTTTTGCTCTGGGCAGGGGTGCCCCGTCCATAAGGAGTGATGACAAAGGGGGACAACATTAGAGGTATTTTGTTTCAGGTGCCATTTCCCCTTGAAACTCTGGGATCAAAATTCTGAATTTCTTTATTAGATTGGGACTGTGCTCTAGAAACACAAATCTGTTAAGAGTTAAGCTGGGTACACACGGTACCAATCTCTGAAAAATGTCAGCCAGAATCTATGATATTTTTCATGAGGGTACGCACAGTCCCGAGCATTCTCCCTATACTAAGTATAGGTAGAACATTTGGGACTGACATGTTTCCCATGACCGTGGCTGATTCCCTATACTTTACTACAGATTTGATTGGTCTGTTAAAAAAATACACTGTTGCATGCATTTCTGTCTGGAAACAGATGGTATTGTATGGGTAAGCGTAAATCTACGATCGCTGCCATAGATCTAAGACCCATATCTATTTACAACCTCTATTGTAGATTTATGCTAATCGTGACGTGGTATAACAAAATAGTGATACTACGCCTTTAGAAATATGGCCCTTAAGGTAAGTGGAAATGAATCTTTATAGCTTAATGATTAGTTGGTAAATGATTTAGGACAATTACATGCCCTCTAAGCACTCCACCAATGATTTATGGAAAAAAAAAATTTCTAGTTTAGTCAGTTGTCACTGTAGCCTGAAATGCTATCCGTAGATTGGCTCAGCGTTAAAATGTTTTTGCATTTGATGCATTTGATTGTTGAAACAATAGTTGAGAAGAGGGGCAGTTTTAACTTTCAGACATTCCCTAGATGTTTCCTGGAGGGATCATTATTTACACTCAACATTAAGGGCATAATAGCCATCACAGAATGAGATAGTTGCCAGAATGTCAAGAGGTAAGTTGAATTATGCATGGCCTTCATAGGTGTTGGTCACAATCACAATTGTCTCCATGCTTTCAAAGCTGTCAGGATTTTACTGGCTGGTTTTACCTGACCTCTATAATGAAGGCTGAGCTGCAAGGCAGTTTATTAATATTCATTTTGAAAAGAAAGGACAAAGAACATTGAAAAACCAGAAACCAGCAAAATTACTGATTATTATGCTGATTTCAGAGGTGAAAGATACAACAATCTGTTAGAAGTTACATACAGAAACCATTCTGGCTCATATATATATATATATATATATATATATATTTAACTTACACAGTAGATATACTCTAGTACATTTTATATTATATAATTATTTTATAATGCATATTTTTCAATACTTTAAGTCTGGAACCCTTTATTGCTGTTTTGTTCTTCATAATATTATAGCATTATATATCCTTATATTTAATTTGATGCTGCGGTTGAACTTAGTAAGAGTATCTTTTATAAATAAAATCCTTTTATCTATAACCCCCCCCCCAAATTCCCCTTTTCAATGTTTTAGGATTAGTGGTTTCCAGTTTCTATGTTTGCAAGGTGAGGGACCCACCTTGTTTTAGTGGGGGCAGTAGTTTACACAGTTTCCGTATTTTATTGCTTCAGATGAAAAGAGCTTACAATGGATGAAAGAAGCATCTAGAGAGCGTAGCAGATGACAAATATTTTCTTTCAAAAGATCTTGGACTGCAGCTCAGAAGAGCATCAAGACTGGACATGATCAATATATGTGTGAAAGAGAACATTTTTGTACTCCATATCTCCAGCATATGTCTAGGACCTTATAGTATGGAACCTTTCTTGTCTAAAATACCAATGAAATAAAATATAGCCATTTACTTTGTAAATAGTGTTTATTAGGTTTTTGCTACAGAGTCCTAAATGAAGTTCCAAGTTTCCAGTGGGATCATAGTATCTAGGGCTTTTTTCCAGTGCCAGTGCCCACCATAAAAATGTGAATTTTCTTGTGAGTATTTATGTGTTGGCCATATGTTTCCTTTTGGAAGGACTAAACAATGCATTGCTATTAATAACATGACTATAGGCAAAAATATTTTCCTTATTAAGCTTAAAGTATGTTACTTTAAACAATACACAAAATGTAATTTATTCATACAATGTCCTTAAAGTTGTGAGCTTTTAACAAAATTAGCAATCCTGTAACATGAAATTATCATGTATAACCCCATAATAAACTTTCTAAAATTCCAATGAAAGTGCAATTTGTTGAAAAAAAAATTCTTGATGATAAAGCAAAGAAGATGATTGTTGAACTTATTAAGCACAAACCGAATGCAGTTTTTTTTGTATTTCAGTATTTTTTTGTTTTTGTGTTTTCGTTTCTGTACTGATTCAAACCTCATGCTAGAATGTGTTTGTCTGGCCAACATGTTGGTAAACAGTGCATATATTGAGAGAAAGAGGAAAAAAATGATGCGAAAGTTTAGGTTATTCGACTAAACATGAGACACGTCTTGTTTCAGCTTCAGAGTTATTTTGCAGACAAGGTCATTTTGTTCCCAGTATAATTTTCCAACTATTTTTGGCAAGAACAGGCCGGATTGGTATAATTTAGAGGATTGTGCAGTTTGCACTGTGAGTAAATTGTATTAAGGCATTTCATATTACTAGGTTTTTGTGCTTACATTTTCAAATATCCAAATTAAAGGAGGGATGGTATAATGTGCCTTTAAATGTTATCTAAAGTGGGGACATTTTTTTTTATAGAAATTATATCTAAACTAGGGAGGTAGGAGTAATTCTCAGGTCAAACAAACAAGCCGTTTTGTTCTTGTCAGCAGAATGTAATCAAATCATTAAAAATGTCATCTAGCTTGTCATATACTAATTCTTAAAAAGTTTGAGCAGTATAGGAACAATCACCGCATAACACATTTAACTGCAATTTGGTTAAGCTCAGCTAGCACAGCAGATAATACCTAAAATAAACGCAGTCAAGCAGGGGGAAAAATGTTTCATCATGGAAAGAATTTCTTTCTCAGATAACCTATGACCATATTACACCTGCAGCTCAAAGCCTTACAAAAACACAGATCGATGGCTGATTGAAGTTTTGTCCTCAGTACAATCTGGGATGGGTACATAAATCACAATTCTGCAGGAGTGCAGAATAATCTACTTTAGTACTAATATTTAAAGGAAGACACTCAAGGGACTGTACATGATGTTACTTGTCTTTTTAGTAGATTATTCCATATTTACTAGAACTGTTCTCCAACTACTGTATGCCTTTGTTTATTATTAAACAAAACATGATACACACATTTTGCAAAACAATTGCTGCGCTTTATGTACAGACCTGTATAAGGTGTATAACCTTATGCCTTCAGGGTTAAAAGAGGAATGCTGACTGGAAAAATTCTTAGAATTATTATCTGATGTCATTTAAAAATATACAGAGGTATGTACACTAAATTGCAGTGAAGGATTCTAGCTAAAAAGTTTACTGAAATATCAGCTAAAAATGTTTTAAATTCTATATTGTCTTCATAAAAGGAAATTTTTGCAATTTACTTTCATTGTTTTTTTAAAATAGTTTTAAAAATATTTACAGATTTTGCAGATCGCCTGCACTGAAACCATGTGACAGTTCCTCTTCCCTGTATCTCCTCCTCCTCATGGGCCCCCATTGGGGATGGACTAGAACTTGAACCCAAGTTCGAGCCGAACTTTATGAGTTCGGACGAACTCGAACTATTCGAACTAGTTCGATTTTCAGGACTCGCGTGACTATTTTCGAAAATCCTTGAACATTCGAGAATTCTCGAATTGTTCGAGAACAGTTTTCAAACGTTTGGCAGGCCTCGAATGGCCGCTTCCAAAACCCCCTGAACGGCTGGAGATTACCGAAACGGGCCGCTCGCGGATGTTCAGGGGTCCTGCAGCTCGAAACCAGGACCCCCTCCCCAGCGCTATCAGGTCCCTTGCGGCACTTAGAAGTGCCCTTGTGGCCCTGACAAGGGCCCTTTGGGGCTTAAGAGGTCCCGCAGCTTGAACCGGGACCCCCCTCCCCGGCCCTTGTAAGGGCCCTTGCGGCTCTTAAAAGAGTCCTTGAGTGGCGTCTTCTGTCTTCCATCCGGTGACACTAGCTCCACTGAGGCGACCGACCCCAAGAAGTACCCCTGCAGCCACCAGGGGTACCACCGGCGCCAGTGGCCTCAACAAGGCCGATTTTACCGGCGTCTTGATCCGACGTCTTCTTTCTTCTGCCATCCACTGCAATGAGCTCCACTGAGGTTTGCACCTCTTTATATAGGTTTGCAGAAAACCCTAAGGGCTCGTTCAGATCAAGATGCCGTATCAAGATGCCAGCAACATCGGCCTCATTGAGGCCACTGGCACCGGAGGTACCCCTGGTGGCCGCAGGGGTACTTCTCTGGGCCAGTGGCCTCAGCGGAGCTGGTGTCACCGGATGGAAGCCAGAAGACCCAGCCCAAGGGCTCTTTTAAGCTGCAGGACCCCCAACAAAGGCACTTATCAGTGCCGCAAAGGCACTGATAAGTCCCGGGGAAGTGCCCAAAGGGCCCTTGTCAGGGCCACAAAGGTCCTTGTAAGGACCCAGGAGGGGGTCCCAGTTTCAGGACCCCCAAATGTCTGGCTGGATTGTCGGGATTTCGGGAATCTTCAGCCTTTTGGGGATTTTTGGAAGGTTTTACCAAACGTTCGGAAATCCTCGAATGTTTGACCGTTCGAGGATTAAAGAAAGCAGCACGTGGAAACCGGTCACTGTAGCTCAATCTCTTTTTCTCATTTTTTTCTACTTTTTCTTGCACTGAGCATGTGCCAACAGCAGATTAGAAGGTGGTAATAGTATTTGTGACCACAGATTCAGAACCTCCCACCCCCAAACTTTCTGAACAGTGATTTCTTCATATCTTAGACTGTGCAGCACATTTAGTATAGTATAGTATAGTATAGTATTTGAGGTTAAATAAAGACATACGTCCATCCAGTCCAACCCATCTAGCAATATCCTCATTTCCTGCCTAACTGTTGATCCAGAGGAAGGCCTCTGGATCAACCAAATTTATGAAGTGGGGAAAAATTCCTTCCTGACTCCAAGTGGCAATCGTAAATTTCCCTGGATCAACTCTACTTTATGTATTAAAGGAATACCACTTTACTGAGTGGTAAAGGACCTTTTCCTTACCTTCCATTCTTCAATCACTTCACCAGGATCCAGGACCAAAGGTAAGTTTAATTATCTTGCGCACAATCCACCGCGGCTCCATTGATAACTGCCGACTGCTTCCTGGTTTAGTTAACTATAGCTCGCAATATCGCGCATGCGCGCTATAGTGCAACTAAACCAGGAAGCAGTCGGCAGTTGTCAATGGAGCTGCAGTGGTGCGTGAGATAAATAAACTACCTTCGGTCCTGGTGAAGTGATTGAAGAGCGTGAGATAAATAAACTACCTTCGGTCCTGGTGAAGTGATTGAAGAACGGAAGGTAAGGAATAGGTCCTTTACCTCCTGGTCTTCAATCACTGCTTTAAAGGAATAGTACACTTTTTGTGTGAACTATTCCTTTAATACCAGTAACTTGCAATATTCCTTGTTTGCAGAAAACCTCTCCAGCTTTTTTTTGAAACTGACCAATGAACCTGCCATAACAACGTCCACTGGAAGACCCTTTCCGAATTGAAGCCTAAACCTTTTTCTTCAAGTCTTAAGGGATGTCCGCGTATCCTCGACATGTTCTATTGGTGAACAATGCCCCAGATATTTTATTGTATGGTTGTGGGGGAGACCAAACAGCAACTGTATCAATGTATGGCCCAGCACAGAAGAGCCAATTCCTCGGGCCCGTTAATGTATTTATACACAGTAATCATATTCCCATGCAAGCGCCTTTTCTCCAGCTTACATAATTGTAACTTTTCCAGTCCTCTTTCATATTCAAGCTCCCCCAATCCCCTTATTATTTAGTTGCCCTTCTCTGAATCCTTCCATTTCAAAGTTGCCCTTTTTGTACACAGGATTCCAAATTGCACTGCATATTCCAATGAGGCCTCGATGCTTTGTAAAGAGGGAGAATTACATTTTCCTCCCTGAATCCATACCTCTCTTTACAAAACAATACCATGCTACTCTGGCTTTTGCTGCCTGGCACTGCTTGCTACCTTTAAGTTTGTTATCCACCAAACTCCAAGATCCCTTTCCAACAGGGATTCACTTAACACAGAGCCATTTATAGTATTAAATATTATAGGATTTTTAAGTCCAAAATGCATCATACATTTATCAACATTGAATCTCATCTGCACCTTAGCAGCCCAATGTGACAATCTATCTAGACCCCCTGCAACGATTGCACATCCTCTGAAGTTTTTAATGGTCGACAAAGTTTTGGGTCGTCAGAAAAACAGAAACCTTGTGACAATAACCACTTCCAAATCATTAATAAATAGATTAAATAGAAGCGGCCCACAGAAACCCTGTGGCACCCCACTTAGCACTTTAGTCCATAATGATGAAGCCCAATTTACAACTACTCTCTGCATCCTATTCATTAACAAATTTTATCCATGTACAAATGTGACTCCCCGACACAACAGACCTTAGCTTATACATTAGTTCCTTTGGGGGACTGTATCAAAAGCCTTTGCAAAATCCAAGTAAACTACATCTACTGCTATGCTAGAGTCTAAATTTCTACTTACCTCCTCATAAAAGCCAAGCAAGTTAGTTTGACAAGATTTATTCCTTCTAAATCCATGCTGGTCTACTTATAATGTCAGTCCTTGAAACATACTCTAGATATGTAGAAATGAAAGTATTAAACTTTCCCGGATGTTCCCCACCACTGAAGTTAAACTACAGGCCTGTAATTAACCGGCTGTGAACGACTACCTTTTTGAATATTGGAAAACATCAGCCTTTTTCAATTCAGAGGCACACCACCGGACATGAGGGAATCTGCAAAATAAGAAACAATGGCCTAGATAAAACTGAACTAGCTTCCTAAGTACCCGAGGATGTATTTTATCCGGTCCAGGAGATTTATTAATATTAACCTTATTTAGTTCATTCTGTACCAATCCATATCCATCTGTACCATTCCATATATATATGTATATATTAAGTGCACTTAAATCTTTTATATCATTATTGCTACTATACTCTATGATCTGTACTTGGATCTTCTATAGTGTATACAGAGGGGAAAAAAGTATTCAAGACCTTTGCTTTATCGCCATCCACGTAACTAACTTATCCCCATTAATTAATGGTGCCATTCTCAGTCCTCATCTTCTATTCATCTATTATATACTAAAACATTTTTAGGCTTAGTGATGCTTTTCAGCTATCCTAACTTCATCATAATTTTAGCTAGTTTGATTGCTTTCTTACATCCTTGTTACAGTTTTTATAATCCCTAAAGTCCCTTTCCGTTCCCTCGGCCTTAAGGGTTTTAAATGCCTTTCTTCCTTTCCATTTGCCTCTTTACATCAGAATTCAGCCACATGGGCACGGATTTATTTTTTTTACATTTATTCCCAAGGGTATAATTTAGATGTGAATGGCTTAAAATCCCCTTTGAACACAGTCCACTTCTGTTCAGTACCTTTACCTGATAATAGATTATCCCAGTTGACATTCTGAAGAGCTGCTTTTAACCTGGGAAAATTTGCCTTCCCGAAATTAAAAGTCTTTGTTAACCCAGCGCACTTTTCCTTTCGATAACAAAGTCCAAACTCCACTATTTCATGGTCACTATTCCCTAAGCCTCCAGTTACCTTTATATCTATAATGCGCTCCATGATGTTAGATATTACTACCTGTGAGAGAAAATTATCCTGCAGCAAATTCAGGAACTCATCGCCTTTTTCTGTGATGGCAGTTCCACTACACCAATCAATGTCAGGCTAATTAAAGTCCCCTATAATGAGCACACTCCCCAAACTTGCAGCCCTTGCCAATTGCATATGAAGTTGACTCACCTCCTCTCTACTAGGATTTGGCGGCTTATAGCAGACACCAACAATGACATTACCCCCTTTCTTGTTGCCTAATTCCACCCATATTGCCTCCACTTTAACATTCATAGCGCCAGTTATCTCTTCTTTTAAATTTGGCTTCAATTCTTTTTTAACATAAACACATACTCCTCCCCCTTTCCTTTTTTCTCTGCCTAAACAAGGCATATCCTTCTAAATTTACAGGCATATTTGCTCATTTTAAAGGTAGGGACCTGACCTTTCATTTATAATCAACTTGTTTGGAGACCACAGTTCCCCTTTAATCCCAAAGAAATACCTCAATAAAACATTCATGTGCTTGCTCTTGTTCATAGATATACTGTACACAGTATTGTTATATGATTAGGGATGAAGTCCGGTTTCGAGTCAAACCTGCTTACGACTCGGAACTGATGGTTTTAAAGTTCTGAGAGATTTTTCTGCTCACACACCTTTTCTCAAATTTTTGATAATTTAAAATTTTTAAAAAAGCAAATATATTCTAGAATTATCGAATTTTCGAAATTATATATTCTAGCATTATCAATTTTTTAAAATTTAATATTAAAGGGCATGTCCACCCTTCTTTAAATTTTTTCATATAATATTCTCCCTGTCCCCACATCCCCAACCGCTATAGTTTTAAGTTCAGAAAGTGCCCCAAACATTACTTACCTTTCCTCTTTCCACTGCCAGGCCCTCTGCTTGCGAGAAAATGCAAGCAGAGGGGCGAGACCGGCAGTCGCGTCTGTGATTGGCTGAGCGGCAGTCAATCACGGACGCGGCTGCCGGGAGTTCAGTGCGGCGGAGGAAAGAGGGAAGGTAAGTAATATTTGGGGCACTTTCTGAACTTAAAACTATAGCGGTTGGGGATGGGGGAACAGGGAGAATATTATATATAAAGGTTTTTATGCTGGGGGAGGGAATCTAAATCGGGAGGGAGAGGGAGGGGAAGGGAGGGGGAGAAGGGCTGCAGTGCGCATGCCAAACTTCTCCCGAAGGGGAGACAGGAGGCAGAGTCCTATATGGACTCAGCAGTATTCCTGGTGGGGTTTTTTTGGACTTTAGGGGGGGATAGCAGAAGAAGAAGAGAGATGGAGCTGGGATGTAAGGTAAGGATTAATCTACACTACACAATGGGGCCAGTAGTGGGGGGATTATAGTTTTGGGGGTGGACATGCCCTTTAAGCAGCAATTATACAGGCTGAATCTGAGAAATATTGCGCATTAAGAAAGGATTTTTAAAAAATAAAATTTGGTATTGGCATTGTAGTTAATTTGGTTTGAAAAGCCAAATTATTGTTCTTTCTTTTTCCTCTTCTTCCGTTTTATTCTTCTGCTTTTTTGGACTGTATCTCCTCCCACAGTTTTTGAGCTAGAGACATGAAATTCGGTACACACGTGCGGGGCATATAGGAAAAGTGTACTATTACCTAGAAATCTGCTGAAGCGTTACCGTGTTATTGGCGAATTTAGGGGCATTTTCTCCTATAGATGATAATGGATACATGAAGACGCTATGAAAAAAAGTTCTGCAAAGGTAATCCAAATTATTGCAACATGTTTCAGACTACATAGAATCCTTTATCAAGCCTTTGTTAATTTTTTTGGACTACATAGAGTCCTTTATCAAACAATCAAAAAAGTGAAAAGTGAACCAATTATATCTCAACAACTGACACAGGTACACACACCTACTAACTTACCCTTTCATTCCCGTGGCAGCCATACTTAAAGGGCAACTATAATAAAAAAAAATGTTCTCTCTCATTGCCATAGAAAGATTATTATGTTTTAAAACCTGCAGCACAGACACACACATTCCCTTCCAAAATGTAGCCTTTCAAGCTAAATTCACAGTTTATACTTAAACTTTCCTTTTCTAGTTAGGTTTGCGTTGCTTCAAAATATCTATAACATTTGTACATGGATATCAAATTATATGAAACTGGAATTAGAAACTGACCAGCAATTGCTTGTGAAATGTTTGCTTCTGTTCTCTATTCTGCCAGCTGGTTTTCGTTTGGCAAGAAATTCCATAGACAGTTGTGAAGTTAGGCATCTGAAAGTGGCATTACAAATAGCCTGGAATGTATTTGAGAGAAACAACTAACTGTTGTGCAAACAGATCACAAGACAATATGTAAATTGTATGTTGTGTAAACAGATCACAAGACAATAGGTAAATACCTATGTTTGCGGTATGTCGATATTAAAGAATATTGATTGTGTTTTTTTCTTAACTTTCTCCTTTAAGTGTGGGATATAATCTGTGTGGGTTTTTATAAAACACTTTCACTTTGGAGTGCAACTACCAATCACCAGCAACTACCAATCTGGTGAAATCACCAGAATTGTGGTGGAATCACCAGTAATTCTGCAGGTTTAAAGAGATGTCCTGGACATGTATTTAGAACCAAATAACAACTCTGACAAGGGGGAGGGGGAATACCTTGACCACAAAATAAATGGACTTTTTCTGCAAGTATTTTGAGGGTTACCTGCATCCATGCACTAAAGCGTCAGCTGCATCATGCAATGACGTCTCACAATACTACACTGCTCCTAGCACTTTTTGTTTTTTAACATGGACCCAAGGGGGAAGAGAGAGGAAAGAGAAGAAGGTACTGAATGTAATAATATAGTTGTGGAACTTTGCTCTAAGTGGCACAGACAGTTAAAAACCAGGGACAGTAATGTACAGAAAACAGAGTCAGTGCATTTTAGATGTTACCAGAAAAACTCTGATTCTTTAAAGAATTGACCCCCACCCATACACACCCCCGGCATCCCCAACCCCCTTAAACCCCCCCAACGAACTTGTTGTCTGTCCGCGCATCCCCCTTGTGCATGTTTGAACTTCCGGGTTATGCTCCACCTGGTGGCTGACTCGCACTAGTGCAATACATCTATGGTGCGTATGTTGTGCGTCAATTCGTACTGTGGGTAAGTATATAAGTTGTGTCCTATTTGATTTTTTTTAATCTGTCGTTCCATAAAAGGGAGATGTAATAAAGGCCGCTACCGGACAAATTGCAAAAAGAAAATTGTTTGTTTTTAAGCTACATATAAACTAATGACTTTTTAATTAATGTGTTAGACAGTCACTTCTTACCTTCCCTTCCCACAACACAGTAAATCTCACTAAGTGATTACTGCATCATGGCACCCTGGAAAGTAAGAGGAGTGCCAAAGTAAGTATTACATCTCCTTGTAAATATCTATATCTATCTGTTTCTATGTCTTTATCTCTATATATCTATAGCAAATCTTTGGATCTTCTTTATTCTATGGGTGATAATTCATGAAAATCTGAAAATGAACTGTAAAAATACTGTAAAATACCTATTAGTTGTGACAGTGATACTTTAATATCCTAATGCCGAGGTAAGAGTGGTAGGAAACAGCAGTAAAAGAAAAGGATTATGCGTGTGTTAAAATAGTAATACATGGGGTATTATGGGTATTAAGTCCAGATTATTAGAGGCCTATAATGTTGCAATTAGCATAAAGAGAGGAAAAAAGTTTTATTATGTAAATACAAAAAGAGGAACAAAAAAGCAGGCAGATTAAAAACATTTCAAAAAACTCCCCTGTCTTAGTGTCTATAAAGTGACAGCAAGTAAATATCTGTCATATATTTTACACCCAACCCATGTGACCACAGACATAGGTCATGTCCTGTTCTTTTTGTCCCTCCACTAAAATGGCTGTCTGTCAACATATCGCAAGTTAAGGGGCACTCCTGGCTGTCATTTGGGGGATTCTGTGCTACAAATTACCTCAGCAGAAGCTGTGTGTTCCTGCTGAACATGTTTATCACTCTTCCCTTCACTATTCCCTTATTAGTTGCTGCATTACCCAGTCTGGCTAATCGAATAGGTGATACCATGTGGTTGTACAATACCGTGATGTATTCAAATTTTATTGCACAGTCGTAAATGTTGAACTGCAGCCTTAAAAAAACAGATCATTATTTTACGATACTGCGCCTTTACAAATACTGCCCATTTAATCAGTCTGATTAATCACATTCGACCCTCAGTGTATAGAAAAAAATCAGCCTGAAATCTCCGCCTCAGTTTATACTCGAGTCAGTCACTAACCTTAGCAATCCACAGCCACTCGGCTTACGTCACTGCCCGGCACCGGGTAGTGACGTCAGCCAGCGCTCAAGTAGAGAGAATGAGCGAGCGGCTGCCGGATTGCTATAGTTAGTGACTGACTGACATATAGGACTCTGCATCCTACCTGGCCTCCGGGAGAAGTTTGGCATGCGTACTGCAGCCCTTCTCCCCCTCCCTCCCGATTTGGATTCCCTCCCCCTAGTGTAAATCCCTTTTTAGCAAACATTGCCCCTGTCCCCCCAGCCCCAACCGCTATGTTTGTAATATCAGAAAATGCCCAGAACATTACTTACCTTCCCTCCGCCGCACTGAACTCCCGGCAGCCGCGTCCGTGATTGGCTGCCGCTCAGCATTTTCTCGCAAGCAGAGGGCCGGCAGCACGGCAACCTGTATTGGTGATAATGAAGACCTCATAGTCTTGCATTTCATTGGCCAGAAAAGTGTTTTGGGCTTGTGGATAAAGTTTTTTTCTTTAAATGGAATAAGACCAGCTGACCTGTTGTCCTGTTGCCACTATTGTTCATAGCCACTATTGTTTCTTGGCAAATCTTAACTGAACTTGCTGTTATTCAACACATTAATTATTTTTTTCTCATTTTTTACAAAAAAGGTTAATATCTTACACTTGTCCTTACATTACTTAAGATTATTCACCTTCTTACCCACTCTGTAGGTCTTGGAGGGAACAGTAATGCTTTAGCCATTTCAGATTTCCCTGTTAAACTGGTGATTGATCCCTGGCAGGTTACATTAGTAATTTTAGTGGGCCCCTTATAATTGTGTTAGCCATTTCCTCTAAGGTTTTTAATCTCTCTGAGGGGCCCTAAACAACCAGTTACAGTAAATGATTGTCCCCTCATATTACATTGTGATTTTACATTAGATGTGAATGTTTAAGACCTGGTAATGCAGGTGTTAAAAAAGACTAGCAAAGTCAAAATGTGTGCTGGATCGAAGGCAGCAGCAGCAACACAAGCAAATCAGAGTAAGTGCTACTTCATTTATTTAATAATAGATTAAGATGAGGCAGTCATTTTTTCAGTATAGTGTCCCTTTAAATAGATGAATTTCCATTGGCCTTTCTAGCATACTGTATGAGTGTGCGCATTAATCAGAACTAAAGTCCAATAATAAATGAAGGAGAACTATACTGCTGTGGCAAACTGCTCACAGGGCTTTAATGTGCAGAACTAGTCTTCATGTTAACAGTCCCTCCTAGCATACATACAAAAATGGTTTCTGTATCAATACACATGGTTGTTATTTTGGTTAGGAAGTGTGGCAAAATATTGGTGAGCTTAACATAAGAAGTATCATTTAATCCACAATACAAAAATAATGGTGTCCTCTTATTTGTTACACTATTACAGACTGTAATGATTTTGTGCAGTTATGCATAGTACAAGCTATGGAGCATAAATATGAATATATTCTAGTTTTATTTAGTTCTTAACAACATTTCTTGGAGCTTTTCAATTAGTTTAAACATTTACATAAATCCCTGCTCTAAAAACCTTAACATAAAATTAGCACATTACATACAATCTAACATTTTCAGCCAATGAGTTCTAAAGCTGTGTACACACAGTAGATATGGATTTATCACTGACCTCAAATTGACAGGCTGCCTATACTTAGAAGAGCAGCCTTTACTGCTCTATGCGGAGTGGGGTCGATTGCAATTTTTTTTAAAACTGAGAATATATTGAAAGGGTAAAATTAAGCCCCATATAAGGGATGGACATTTTAAACAATCCGATATATTTGATCTGATCTTTTAAAATATGATTCATGTATGCCATTTTTAGCACTGACTTTTTTACGGTTTATTGGAAAAACAAAGATGGGGCCAGGCTGAAAGTTTTCCACTGACCCCATCTTTATTCCCCATCTCTCCGCGATTGCAAGGAAAATCTGTGGGGGAAACAAGTGGTTCGTGTTTGGTTTGTTTTCATCATGTTTCTAGAAAAAACATAAAGTTTGCACATATGTTGAACTATTTATAGTAGCTCTGTTTTTTATTTACCAACCAGGGTGGATTGCCAAGGTGCAATATAAACAAACCATTGAGACCAGGTTCAATTCTGAGGAAAAGATAAAGATCTTCTTCTGCTACTTTCATATGTGTAGTGGTTTGCTCACTGCTAAAGTGCTGTTTTGGAACAAAACAGCCATTAAGACACAGGTTCAATTCCCATGATTCTCTTACGCAGTAAACTTTCTGGGAAGCGTAGCCTTGCTTGGAGCTGACAGCCAATCATGTTACAGCTTAGAGATTATTTCTTTGGTAGCATGGATGTAAGAAACAGAATATTAACATTTAAGTAAAAAACAAAAAGTAAGTTTGGGGGAATCAAACCTGCAAAGTTGTTTTGCTAAAAGAAACACGTTGTGTTTTGCTAAAAGAAAGCTTTCTACCTCTATCCCACAAGAGCTACTAGGTGGGAGATAAGACATTTAGACCTTTATCTTTTGCTAATAGCATAATAGAAACAAAAAAAAACCCAAAATAAAATAAAACCTGAGGGAACTGAACCTGTGTCCCAATAGTCTGTTGTTTTCCAAAAACCAGCACTTGAGTAGTGAGTCACCACTGCACATACAAAAGACGCATGTACATGTAGAATCTTTTCTTTTGCTAGGAACCTAATAGAAACAACAAAATAAAACTGGGAGCTGACCCCTAGTACCCACAGGTTAATTTCATATTACCCAGCATCCATAACAAAGGGAGAGGTGAGACACAGCTTTTTGTATCTTTGTGAACGTGCTCTTTCTATTGAGCCAAGTTGTCTGGAGACTTTGTTCCCCTTTAGGGCAGTGATCCATGATGCTGGTTGCCTAGTATCTTCTTTTGATCTGGCAAACCATGTTGTTGATATTCATAAAATAAGCATTGTGTGATGTACAGAAATCAATTTAAAATATAATAAATATGTGGGGATCTACATTTTAACATTGGTCTGTAGAAGCTACATAGTTTTTCAAACATGCAAATATATGTTATTTATTTCAGCTAGTCAAAATATGAAAAGAGAGTAAAGAATTCTAGCAACACTTGATTTATTTTGACACCTGGTTTAAAAAGCTTTAAAATGGACCAGAAGCAGATTTATATATATAAAACTAAGTGAGAAGCTTAGTACAATGTAAGATTCCATGCATTATAAAACATTAAGGGTTTGAGGGTTGTCAACAAAAGTGAAATAATATGTGAAGCAACCCAAACCCGAGGCAATGAATTATGGTTAGTTGTGCTCTTATGAATATATGAAGCACTATGATGTTCAGAGGAAAATTTATTTTTTTGAAGATTTTAGGTCCTGATATTAATGGTAATTACAAAAACTTTCTTGACACACACATGCTGAATGTATGCTATTAGATAGTGGTAGTCAATCCTTCAGTGCATGATAGCATGTAGGCAGTCACTATTTAGGGCAGGTACAAACAGAATATGAAATAAACATAATGTAACACAATTATAAGCAGGTGATGAAACCGTAAAAGGCTTGGACAGTAAGAGACAGAAAAAAATGGGGGAAATGTGTGCAATACTGAAACCATAAAGGACACAGTTAGAAAGCAATCAGTTTCTAACGACAATGTTCAGCCTGTGTACTGTATTACTATAGAGATACAAAGTTGTTGGTTTTTTTCTTAGGTAAAGTATCTCTGGGTCTTTGCAGGAAGGGGGCTTTTTCTCCCTCCTATTCCAAAAAATGAAACAGAGCAGGGAGTGTCATGGACGTGTATTATAAAGATGCACTTTTGGTAATTTTGCTAATTTTGCCCCAACCAATCGATGTAAGCTTACAAATGTTAAATAAGATCTGATTGGTTGGGGCAAAATTAGCACCATTTTAAACAATAAGAACATATTGAATCTCCTGCTGTTTTTAACAATGTGGTTGTAAATAATATATCTTTATTTGTAATTTTATCAGTCCTGAAATACTGAAGGGATCCAATAGAAAATATTGATAGGGTCATTGAACCCGAAACATGTCATGATAAGGAGGTGAATTAGGTCTATTTCTTTTGCGGTTATCCTGCTCTAACCTGCTGATTCCCTTATTAGTATTCATGTCTCTATCAAAACACATGTAGTATTAGCAGTGGCAAGTGCAGGATTTTATAGGGGGAGATTCCTAAATGGGTTACCAGAACAATGTCTGTAATGTTGCAGTTGGTGGGGGCATGGCATTCTAGGGTGTGGCAGTCTGGGTCATCTGTGATGTTGTGGTGTCCAGGAGGCAGAAGTGACATTTGGTGGTTGGGATATTTGGGGGCATGGCCATGCTGTTTCAAAGCATGGGCGTGGACGTGCCATTAGGGGCATGGGTGTGGTGTTCGGGGGGTGCCTGTGAGTTTGGGGGCATGGACAGGATGTTTGTGTATGTGGGTGTGATTCGGGAATAGACCTGGGATGTTTGGGGTGTGGGCATGATGTATGGAGTTGACCATAATGTTTTGGGGTTTTTTTTGGGGTGACCAAAATATTGGTAGCGGTGGTCCCAACATTTGGGGGCATGGTAGCAATGCATGGCAGTTATCTTTGGGGCTGACATTGATGGTTGGGGTTGAGCGTGACCGTGATTGGGTTGTGTGGCCATCACCTTAAGGGAAATGTCTGGTTCCCTCAATTATAGCTGTTGTTCTGGGTGTGCAGCTCTCTGAGTTGTGTAGCCGTACATTACGTGTTGTGTGTCACTGAAGTGAACACAGAGCCCAGTCCCTCCATCTGAGTTGCTGAATTGGGTAATCACACTCTGCATTTAGGTGTAGGCTTTTTATTGGTCAAACTGGACTTCATGGAGTCGGCCCTTTCAGAGGGCATCACTGTTATGTTGGGTCATTCAGGGGTGTGGCTGTGAGGTGAGCACATACATACATACATACATACATACAAGATTTCTGCTTTATATAGTTGAGATATATGAAACAATCATTCTGGGTGTAGATAGATAGAGAGGGAAATACTAATATTTGGGATATTTTTGTAGCCAAGGTAAAGGCATCATAACACAGTTTTTTGAAACAGCTCCTCTATAAATATAACTAGTTAAGACCCCATACTGGAGTTACCTGGCATGTTTGTAATCGGTTTTATTTTTCATGTCATAAACCTTAATAAAACCACTGTTTTCATGATGCACTTGCACAGATATTATGATAATTGATGTGGGGCCCTGGAATGTGCATTAATCACCTCTGGCCTTCATAGAGATAGAAGCAGCTGGGGCAACTTTAAGTTGCTCAGATTTTCTTGACTATTATTGAAAGATTCATGGATAATCCAATGACAGGGAACCTACAATATTTCTCTTAAATAGCCCTTGAATTTTATTACATTCCTCATGATTGCATCCTCCCTCATACGGGAGTGTTCTCTCTTTATCTTGTACATATTAAAGAAAGTGAATGTTGAAGAAGGGAAACTTAAGGTGAATGTAAAATGTTATGCCAAAGAATAAAAAAGGTCACTGGTACAATAAGATCTTAAATAATTTTCTTCGTTTATGTGGAAAAAGTCTAGTTGTAATCTATTGTATTCAACATGATACTCTATTGCATTGCATTTAACTGAGACATTCCATTAAAATGCCAGTGCTAAGCATTGATTTCATCCAGAAAGTCATGTTAAGTGATTTTACAGTCTTCATAAAATAACTTGAAAAATGTGTTTAAATATACGTATATGCATTTCTACAGTAAAAGCACATTTAGCCTTTGTTAGACACCAGTGAATATAAATTGCTATTGTTTATTTTCTATACAGTATATTATATTGGGAAATGTAACATGTTTAACATATATTAGCTTTATATATAATATAAACATTGAGAATCAAAACAATCATTACAAGAGAACTAAACTTTTTTTTAACCTTTTTTAACTTTATCCACCCATAAAATGTAAGATACTATTCTAGTAAGTTACATTTGCACACTAGTAAGAATTGGGTTCTGTTAATTAAAAGGTTTCTATGCTTTTGCCAGTACATCTGTAGTTTCAAACAGCCTTGTGAGCATTTTCACACTTCACCCCAGTATTCACTGTCTTTTGTCAGTATTTTTCTATACAGATGTCTCCACACCAAAAATATGGAAACACCGGCAGTTTATTTTAAAACTCGCATGAGTGGGAAAAGAACAGCTTGCCTTTTTTTTGCTCAATCTGGTTCCTGGATAAGATAACATTTCCAAATGTACTGATATTCTATATACTAGCTTGAAGAAGTGGAGTGAGTGTGTGAAGTACAGATGTGAAGATTTTTCCCGGGCCATCTGACAAACGTCATGGGTGAGAACAGTTTGTGTATGGGCCATTGGTTGGGCATTGTTGATGATCTGACTGGCCAGATCTTCACGTCTGCACTTAGCTTTAGATTTCCACCAAAGCAAAAAGGTTGATTATGTGAGCTGACACTAGTATCTACAGTTTAATTCACAAATATCTAGCAGCCACATAAAGGAAGAGTGAGAAACAGCTTGATGTATATGTGTGAATGTGGCCTGTCTTTTGGGAAAATGTAATCTGGTGACTTTAGTTTTCTCTTAATTAATTTGCTGCAATTAACTTGGGTTAAGAGAATCAGAACATGATTCAAATGTCAGTTGTTACAGAAAGAGACTAAAAGTGGAAAATAAGAAAAAGTATTTATTAAGGTGAACATGTATGTTGGGCTACCATTGTAAATTTTAAAATATAGCCAATAACCGGCCCCTGAATTGTTCATCCCAAGGAAGTTTCCACACTGTTTATGGCCTTCCCATCCAATTTTTTTCTTCTTTTTTTTAAATGCTTATAGGCAAACTTTAATGTAACTTCAACACCTTTAGAGTATTTCCATTCATGTCGATTTTATTCTTTATTTTCTTTGGCCAGTTCCCAGTTCTATTGCTTTGTGAAAAAAAAAATTGCTTTGTCTAAACAAATCTGTTATTTTTTTACCCAACCCATATATTCCTAAAAGGAATCAAGCAACACCCACATGACCTGGAATATCTGAAAAATGAATTTGCTCTATAGACCACTGAGTGCCTACTGTCAGCAAAGAATAAACAGATGCATGTAATTAAACTCACTATGCAATATTTATCAGGGAGCGGCCTATATTCTTGACCAAACCAAAATCATCTGTACGCTTTTTGAAATTTTTAGTATTGTGCAGTAAGAATCTTTTTGGTGGCATGAAACAATTGCCGCACCTCGTTTCCATTTAAAATGTAAGCTGACGATGCAGCTTACCAGAAGGTTGTGCATAATCCACATTCCTCAAACAATATACTGTAGTTAATGTTTTCCTCTTTCCTCTGAACAGAATCAAATATGTTCAGAAATTGTGCAAATCATTAAAATAAAACATGATGCCAAAATTAACGGCTTTATAAATAAGTCAGTAATAAACGATGTGCGACAAAATGAACAGGGCGATGTTAGCCATTGTTTATAAATATGCCCCGTAGACTTTATTTGATTGTCCACCCCTATAAAAAACCTTTTAATATTATATTATCAGGGACCCCCAAAAGGTAGGTTATGTTTTGCTTAAATCTTTTAATAACATTCCAGAGGGAAAAATTATACTTACGATCCACCGCCGCGGCTCTCAGTCACAGCTGTGATAGTGGCATCATGGCCAATGGCTGACTGCCATTCCCAAACGAGTCTCCATGCTGCTGCTCATGAACGGAAAAGACACCTAGAAACAGCGGTGGAGAGGGGGCAAGCAGTGGTACGACCAGTAAGTATTATTGACGCAGCTCAAATTCAGGATGGGAATTTAAACAGTAGAAGAAAAAAAATCTCAGACTCTGAGGGGACCTTCCCTCCAATTAACCCTCAATTTCAAAATCCTCTCACCCAATACCCCTTTACTCCCCCCCCCCATCACTTTTGTTCCCCTTTTCTTTATCTTTGACATTTTCAGTGGGGTTTAACATTTATAACCTGTATATTTGTCACCCTTTTAATAATTTTAGTTATTCATTTCTGTGAAATCTTCATAATTACCTTGACATTCTCATGAGTACATGAGTCTAATTAGACGGCATTTACTAGGATATACTTGTTGAGAGCCTAAGGGGTAAGTATCTGTTGTGCGACCCTAATCAGCAACACGTTCCCCCCCCCCCCTCTCTTAGGAATCTAGCATTTGTGCTACTGGCTAAGCCATTTGCTGGGTATATTTTGGGAGCAGAGGGTCTTTTGTTATTATGATGACTTTATTTCATTGTCCCTATTTAATTATACTAATAAAGGGATTTTATAGAAGTCATAAATCGCTTTATTTTTGATTTGAGTGCCCTATTATATATTATATTGGGGTGTTATATACTTATTGGACAAAGTGCACATCACCCATACTGCCTTTTACGTATTATTCCTTGGCTCTGTGCCCTACCGACGTGTGTGTAAATTTATACTCCCTTATTTTATTTCATTAATAAGTGATGTTTGTTCATAGATGCCTCTTTCCAAATCAAGAGGCTTACGTTACACAGATGATGGCTCAATAAAGCCCAAAGTGGTCTGGTGCTGGCTCCCATGGTTTTGGATTTAGCTCATGGAATGCTGGTAAAGCCTCTAAGGAGGTGTAGCATTTCTAAAGGGCTACCATGGTAACATGAAAATTACCCAGAAGTCTTGGTTCCTTAATAGACAGGGTAGGATTATAAGAGGCGGTGTAAAGTTGGATAGATTTCACAGTTGCATTTTAAAAGAAGGATCTGCTATTAAATCTTCTCAGATAGCATACTTTTAAGTTAAATAATGGTGCAAGGTAGTGCTTGGATGCCTGGTTATATCCTTAACCACATCTTAGAAGTATTTCACAACCATACTAGAAATTCTTGATGCCCTTTTCCATCAAGGGCTGGAATGTAACTTCACAGTAAAAAAAAATCTGAACCCAAAGAGAAAACTTAGTGGGTCTTATTATTATTAATTATTCATTTATCTACAAAATTCCACCTCTATTGCAAAATTACCATCTGTACATAAACAAATCAGAAACAGTTGGGGGGAGTAAATGCTACAAATCCTGGTTCCATTGGTGTTTACTTCCACTAAACTAAAACTTAATTGAAGTACATATTAATTTTACAGCACCACTCGGTTGTTTTTGTTAAGAGTCTATCAGTTTGACATATCTGGATTTGGCAATATTGCCCACTCCTCCGTGCAAAAATGTTCAAATTCCATGTCATATCCTGTGCACAGCTTTCTTCAGGTCATCCAGCAGATATTTAATCGTATTAAGGTCTGGGCTGGCTGGGGCAATCTAAACATTGGTCCTCCTTTGTTGTGAAGCCATTACTTTGTTGATTTAGATGTATATTTTACTAATATTTACGTTTAAGGTATAGTTCTCTTTAACTTCATGTCTGTGGTATTCAGTTAGATCAACTGGACTTGAAGTTTAGTTCTTTAAAGGGCATGTCCACCCCCCAAAACTATAATCCCCCAACTACTGGCCCCACCATGTAGTGTAGTTTAATTCTACCTCACATCCCAACTCCACCTGGTTCTCCTGTAGTCCCCCCCCAAAGTTCCAAAAACTGCCCACCAGGAGGCTAGCAGGTCCATATAGGACACTGCCTGCTACCTGGCCTCCGGAGATTCCTGCCATGCGTGCTGCAGCCCTTCTCCCCCTCCCTCCCCCTCCCTCTCCCTCCCTTCCCTCCCTCCCTCCCGTTCTACTATCCCTCCCCTAGCGAAAATCCCCCTTAATTTTGTGCTCCCATGTTCCCCAGCCCCAACCGCATGCTTAGTTTTTAAAAAGCTCCCCAAACTCTTACTTACCTCTCCGCTTTCCTCCGCTGCACGAATGACCGGCAGCGCGTCCGTGATTGGCTGCGCCTCAGCCAATCACAGACGCGACTGCCGGTCCCGCCCCTCTGCTTGCATTCTCGCAAGCAGAGGGCCGGCAGTGCGGCGGGATCGGGGAGGTAAGTAAGAGTTTGGGGGCTTTTTAAAAAAACTAAGCATGCGGTTGGGGCTGGGGGACATGGGGAGCATGATATAAATTTTTTATTTTAGGGGTGGACATAGCCTTTAACACTTTTCGATAAATCATCTGACTGTCATTCTCAAATCAGAATCAATGATTAGCAATATTGTTGTAAAAGTCATTCTGAATTAAAAAAGCCAGTTGTATGACTAGCGAAACATCTTTAAGAACTAAGCCTCAAGTCCAGTTGATCATACTAAATACCACAAATATACCATGACCTGGGTGATTGAGAACTTTCACAAACTATTCATCTTTACTCTCCTAGCAGTACTTGAAAGTTTTGTGAGAATATAGACTAATGCATGGGTCTATTTATAACTCTACCTTGACTGAAGCTAGGTACACACAGTACAGATTTCTGAAAGATGACAGACAGATCTGCAGATCCGTCTGCCATCTTTCAAAGATTTGCTACACCAGTCCCGAGCGTTCTCCCTATGAACTCATAAGGAGAACGCTCGGGACTGTGTGTTTCCATCGGCCGTGCTAGGCTCCTCTATAGGGAGTCTAGCGTGGCCGAGGAATTTTCGGCCTTCCCGAACGAGCATTCGGCGGCCCGCACACTCGTTCGGGAAACAAACGTACACACATAACGATAAAGCCCCGATACCGTCGGATCTGACGGTATCGGGCTTTATCGTTACTGTGTGTACTCACCTTAAAGCATTAGTTCTACGTAAGGGGGAAAAAGTATGAATCTGCCAAAATCTATTACTGTTAGTATGGTGTTCTTTTGAAATGTGCCTTCTTCTCTTGCACCAAACATTAATTTTTGGCATTATGGCCTAATAGCTCTAACATGGTCTAATCAGGCTATAATAGCTTTTCGACATGGTTGTGATTGGGAGATTAAATGCCTTTCTGCCAAAACTTCTCTGATAGTTAATTTATTCTTCTGGGTGGGACCTGCTATATTGTTTAGAGGTCCCTGCTCTAGTCTAGATGTAGAAAAAAGGGAAATGCTGTGTGAAATGGTAAGAGTGCATCAGGGCTCATTGGTATTTCTTTCACAATAAAACTGATAGTTTGTGTGTGATAGGGGGATGCTCCAAGAGCTAAATGTCTCCTTACTTTTTTCCAAAGCCTATCTCTGTGAATATTAATTGTTTTTTTTAATAGGTTTTTTTTACTCTAAAAACTTCAAATTTTCAAAATAAATAAAGTTACCTTAGATACAGCAAGACTCCACTGCTCCAAAACCTTTCTGGATTTCAACCCTAAGCTGTAGATTCTGAGAAATCATCATTTGAAGTCACAGCATTTACAGTGAAAGACCTGTCACTCCACACCTGTCACGTTCCAGGATCCTGCAAAATTGATTGGTAAGGCTAGCTTTTTCAGTAAACTCTTCCTTTAATTCTTACTACATCATATGTGCCTATAAGAAAATGGTCACATGCACCACAGATCCCTTTAAAGCTGTGCCAAACCATAGAATATTGCAGTAAATGGGTTAGCATGGCAGATTTGTGGGTTGCAGCTTTTGTGTGCCCTTAAATTATAAGCCATTTGTATGGTACAAGTTTAGTGTTAAACCTGCTGATTGGTTTCTCCTGCCGAGAAACAAATAAAGGAAAAGAATTCCAGAGCACCAAAATAATTAAGTTTAAGGCTGGAGGAATAATATGGGCAGGGGGATTTGTACATAAGTTTGTTTTGTGAGGAATGCAGGGCACTCCCAGGAACATATAAGGACACAACATAAGAGATTTAGATGTTGGAGCAAGAGAGGAACAAAACAACAAAATGGACTGAGAAGTAGTAAACCCAAATTTAAGGGTATGTCCACCCTTCAGAATTTTTTTTAGCAAACTTTGCCCCTGTCCCCAAGCCCCAACCGCTATGTTTGTAATATCAGAAAATGCCAGAACTCTACTTACCTTCCTCTTGCCTCCGCCGCGCTGCCAGCCCTCTGCTTGCGAGAAAATGCTGAGCGGCAGCCAATCACGGACGCGGCTGCCGGAGTCAGTGCGGCGGAGGGAGTAAGTATGTTCTGGGCATTTTCTGATATTACAAACATAGCGGTGGGGCTGGGGGGACAGGGCAATGTTTGCTAAAAGGGATTTACACTTGGGGGAGGAAGAAGGGAAGGGGAGGAGGGGAGAGGGAGAAGGTAGGGAGAGAAAAGGTGCGGAAAAGAGAAGGAGGAAAGGGAAAGAATCACTGAGGATGTGGGAAGGACGGGGAAGATGTGGGAGGAGGGGGATACGGGGAGAGAAGGGTAACAGGGGGTCGGAGAAACGGTTAAGGAGAAGGGGAGGCGGAGGGAGGGTGCGGGAGGGAAGTAAGAGGCGGAGGGAAGGTAAGGTAGGGATGCTGGGGGCAGTTGTTACAAGGAAGGAGGAGAGCGGTGGGGGTGGGGGGAAGGGGCAATGGGCTAAAAAAGGGATACACGGGGGGGGAAGGGAATAGGGAATCCAAAATCGGGAGGGAGAGGGAGGGGCGTAGGGGGGGGAGAAGGGGCGCCAGTAGGCATAAACTTCTCCCGGAGGCCCAGGTGGACGGCAGAGTCCTATATGGACTCTGCTATCCACCTGGTGGGCAGTTTGGGGACTTTGGGGGGGGACTAAGGATAACCATATGGAGCTGGGATGTGAGGAAAGGATTTCAACTACCACTACATGATGGGGCCAGTAGTGGGGGGGATTATAGTTTTGGGGGTGGACTGCCCTTAAACTTAATACAACATTACAGTAGTCCAGACATTATAGGATGAAAAAACATGATACAGGTGGGCAAAGCAAAAAGATGTGTTTAATTGTGGCCATGTGATTAATCAAGTAAGACCTCCATAGATGGACACAGAACCCGGCACAACACCGAACAAGATCATACACACAGTGTCATATAAATGGTAAACACATTTATTTAGAACAAATCATGAACAGGGATCCCAATATGTATATGATTTGTGATTATTTAGCATTGCCGGCCCGGTGTGTGTGCCGGACCTGTGTCCATCTATGGAGGTCCTACTTGATTATCACATGGCACAATTAACACATATCTTTTTCTTTGCCTCCTGTTTCATGTTTTCGGTATGACAAGCTTGTGTATGATTTTTCTGGTGTGTGCGGTGTCCATCTTTGTTGGTGTTACTTGATGAAGAGTGCGGGTCTGGGGCAGCTGAACCTGGCACCACCACCTGGAAAGGGACTGAGAAGTAGAAAACCCAAATTTAAAGGGTATGTCCACTCTCAGAATTTTTTTTAGCAAACTTTGCCCCTGTCCCCCAGCCCCAACCGCTAGTTTGTAATATCAGAAAATGCCCAGAACTCTACTTACCTTCCCTCTTGCTCCGCCGTGCCATCGCGATATTGCGCGCTATAGTTCAATAAACCAGGGAAGCATGTCGGCCGTTATCAATGGAGCCGCGGTGGTTGTGCGCAAGATAATTAAAATTAACTTTGGTCCGGATCCTGGGAAGTGATGAGATGGAAGGTAAGGAAAAGTCCTTTACCATCAGTAAAGTGGTATCCTTTAATACATTTAAAGTAGCGTTGATCCAGGGAAAGTTACGATGCCACTTGGAGGTCAGGAAGGAAATTTTTCCCCCTTCATAAATTTGTTGCCAGAGGCCTTCCTCTGGATCAACAGTTAGGCAGGAAATGAGGGATTGAGAGATGGGTATGGACGGGATGGACGTATTCTTTATTAAACTCAAATAATATACTATACTATACTATACTAAATGTGCTGCACGTCTAAGATATGAAGAAATCACGTTCAGAAAGTTGGGGTGGGAGGTTTGAATCTGTGGTCACAAATACTATTAACAACCATCACCTTCTAATCTGCTGTTGGGAACATTGCTCAGTGCAAGAAAAGTAGAAAAAAATGAGAAAAAGAGGATTGAGCTACAGTGACCGGTTCCCACGTGCTGCTTTCTTTAATCCTCGAACGGTCAAACATGCGGAGGATTCCGAAAAAGTTTGGTAAAACTTCCAAAAATCCACCAAAAGCCTGAAAGATTCCCGAAATCCGACAATCCGCCAGACATTTGGGGGGGACCTGAAACTGGGAACCCCCTCCTGGGTCCCCCTAACAAGGACCTTTGTGGCCCTGAAAAGGGCCCTTTGGGCACTTCCCCGGGACCTTGATCAGTTGCTTTGAGGAACTGATAATGCCTTTGTTGGGGGTCCTTGCAAGCTTAAAAGAGCCCTTGGGATGGGTCTCTGGCTTCAATCCGGTGACACCAGCTCCGCTGAGGCCACTGGGCCCAGAGAAGTAACCTGCGGCCCCAGGGGTAACCTCCGGGTGCCAGTGCCTCATGAGGACGATGTTGGCGGCATCTTGATACGGCATTTGATGAACGAGCCCGTAGGGTTTTTCTGCCCAAAAACCTATATAAAGAGGTGCAAACCTCAGTGGGCTCATTTGCAGGGATGGCAAGAAGAAAGAGACGTCGGATCAAGACGCCGGTAAAATGGCCTTGTTGAGGCAACTGGCGCGGGTGAGGTAAACCCTGGTGGCTGCAGGGGTACATCTTGGGGTCGGTCGCCTACGTGGAAGCTAGTGTCAACGGATGGAAGCAGAAGAAGCCAATCAAGATCTTTTAAGAGCGCAAGGGCCCTTAAAGGGCGGGGAGGGGGTTCCCGAGTTCAAGCTGCGGGACCTCTTAAGCCCCCAAAGGGCCCTGTCAGGGCCGCAATGGTCATTCTAAGGACACGGGAGGGGGGTTCCTGGTTTTTCGAGCTGAGGACCCCGAACATCCGCGAGCGGCCCGTTTCGGTAATTCTCCCAGCCGTTTTCAGGGGGTTTTGGAAAAAAGTGGCCATTCGAGGCTGCCAAACGTTTGAAAAACTGTTCTCAACAATTCGAAGAATTATCGAATGTTCAAGGCTTTTCGTAAAAAAGGCACGCGAGTCTGAAAATCGAACTAGTTCGAATAGTTCGAGTTCGCCGAAATCATAAAGTTTCGGCTCGAACTGGGGTTAAGTTCAGTCCCTCCCAATGGGGGCCCTGAGAGGAGAGATACAGGGAAGAGGACGTCACATGGTTTCAGTGCAGGCGATCTGCAAAATCTGTAACTATTTTTAAACTTTAAAAAAAACAATGAAGTAAATTGCAAAACTTTCCTTTTATGAAGACAAGATAGGAATTTAAAACATTTTTAGCTGATATTTCAGTAAACTTTTTAGCTAGAATCATTCACTGCAATTTAGCTGTACATACTCTGTAGATTTTTAAAGTGACATCAGATAATATTCTAAGAATTTTTTCCAGTTCAGCATTCCTCTTTTAACCCGAAGCATAAGGTTATACACCTTATACAGGTCGTGTAACATAAAAGGCGAATTGTTTTGCAAAATGTGTGATCATGTTTTGGTTAATAATAAACAAAGGCATACAGTAGTTGGAGAAAACAGTTCTAAGGAAATATGGATAATCTACTAAAAAGGCAAAGTAACATATGTACAGTCCCTTGAGTGTCTTCCTTTAAAATATTAGTACTCAAAGTACGATTATTCTGAACTCCTGCAGAATGTGATTTATGTACCCATCAAGATTGTACTGAGGAAAAAAACTTAAATCAGCCATCGATCTGTGTTTCCGTAAGGTTTGGAGCTTCAGGTGTTTAATATGGTCATAGGTATTCTGAAAAGAAATTCTTTCAATGAGAAAACATTTTTCCCCCGGGACTGCGTTTATTTAGGTATTTCTGATGTGCTAGCTGAGCTTAACCAAATGCAGTTAATGTGTGATGCGGTGATGTCCTATCTGCTAAACTTTTTAGAAGTAGTATATGACAAGCTAGATGACATTTAATGATTGATTACATTATGCTGACAAGAACAAACAAAAACGGCTTCGTTTGTTTGACCTGAGAATTACTCCACCTCCCTAGTTTAGATATACTTTATAAAAAAAAATGTCCCCCACTTTAGATAACATTTAAAGGCACATTATACAATCCCTCCTGTAATTTGGATATTTGAAAATGTAAGCACAAAAACCTTAGTAATATGAAAGCCTTAATACAATTTACTCACAGTGCAAAACTGCACAATCCTTAAATTACAATCCGGCCTGTTCTTGCCAAAAATAGTTGGAAAATTATACGGGGAACAAAATGACCTTGTCTGCCAAAATAACTCTGAAGCGAACAAGACGTGTCTCATGTTTAGTCGAATAACCTAAACTTTCGATCATTTTTTTCCTCTTTCTCTCAATATATGCACTGTTTACCAACAGTTTGGACAGACCAATCTAGCAGAGGTTTGCATCAGAACAGAAACGAACACAAAAACAAAAAAATACGGAAATACAAAAAAAAAACTGCATTCGGTTTGCTTAATAAGGTCAACAATCATCTTCTTTGCTTTATCATCAAGAATTTTTTTTTTTCAACAAATTGCACTTCATTGGAATTTCAGAAAGTTTATATGGTGGTTATACATGTAATTTCAGGTTACAAGGATTGCCCTTAATTTTGTTAAAAGCTCACAACTTTAAGGACATTGTATGAAAATTACATTTTGTGTATTGTTTAAGGAACATAACTTAAGCTTGAATAAGGAAAAATATTTGCATATAGGTCATGTGATTAATAGCCATGCATTGTTTAGTCCTCCAAAAGGAAACATAGGGCCAACAATAAATACTCACAAGAAAATTCACATTTCTATGGGGGCACTGGCCACTGGAAAAAAAAGCCCTAGATACTATGATCCGCACTGGAACTTGGAACTTCATTTAGGACTATGTAGCAAAAACCTAATAAACACATTTACAAGTAAATGGCTATAGTTATTCATTGGATTTTTAGACAAGAAGGGTTCCAATACTATAAGGGTCCTAGGACATATGCTGGAGATAATGGGAGCTACAAAAATGTTCTCTTCCACAATATTGATCATGTCCAGTCTTGATGCGCTTCTGAGCTAGCAGTCCAAGATCGTTTGAAAGAAAATATTGTTCATATGATACGCTCTCTAGATGATTCTTTCATCCATTGTACCACGCTTCTTTTATCTGAAGCAATAAAATACGGTAAAACTGTGTAAAAATACTGCCCACCACTAAAACAAGGGGGGTCCCTCACTTGAACAATAGATACGGAAAAACTAATCCTAAAAAAAAATTGAAAGGGGAATTGGGGGGGGGGGCGTAGTAGATATAAATAATAAAAATAAAAGGATTTTTAGTTTAAAGATACTCTTAACTAAGTTCAACCTGCAGATCAAAGTTTAAATATACGGATATATTATGCTTAAAATTATGAAGAACAAAACAGCATAAGGGTCCAGAATTAAAGTATGAAAAAAGATGCATTTAAAATAATTATATAATATAAAATGTTACTAGAGTATATCTACTGTGTAGTTAAATATATATATATATATATGCGCCAGAATGGTTTCGTAGTAACTTCTAAACAGATTGTGGTATCTTTAACCTCTGAAATCAGCATAATAATATAATTTTGATGGTTCTGTTTTCAATGATCTTGTCTTCTTTTTCAAAATGAATATTAATAAAATGCCTTGCAGCTCAGCCTTCATTTAGAGGTCAGGAAAACCAGACAGTAAAATCCTGAAGCTTTTAAAGCATGGAGACAATGTGATGTGACCAACACCTATGAAGGCCCATGCATAATTTCAAACTTACCTCTGACAGTTATGAGCAACATCTCATCGTGATGGATATTATGCCCTTTAATGTGAGTGTTAAAGAATGATCCTCCAGGAAACTCTAGGGAAGGTCTGAAAGGTAAAATGCCCTCTTCTCAACTATATTGTTTCAAACAATCAAATGCATAATGCCAAAAACTTTTTAACGATTGAGCCAATCTACGGTAGCATTTCAGGCTACAGTGGCCAACGACTAAACTAGACATTTTTTGTTTCATAAATCAGGGGGATGGAGGCTTAGAGGCATGTAATTGTCAAATCATTTACAACCTAATCATTAAGTATTAAAGATTCATTTCCAAACACTACCTTAAGGGCCATATTCTAAGGGTAGTACATGTTTGTTATACCACGTCCGCGATTCGCATAAATCTACAATAGAGGTGTAAAATAGATATGGGTCTAGATCTATGGCAGCGATCGTAGATTTACGCTAACCATACAATACCATTGTTTCAGACAGAAATGCATGACACCACAGTGTATTTTTAACAGACCAATCAAAATCTGTAGTAAAGTCTAGGGAATCAGCCACGGTCATGGGAAAAAATGTTCAGTCCCAATGTTCTACCTATACTAGATAGGGAGAATGCTAGGGACTGTGACGTACCCTTCATGAAAAATACTCATTGATTCTGGGCTGACACTTTTTCTAGAGTGGTCCGTTTGGTACCCAGCTGAACTCTTAAAAGATTTGTGTTTCTAGGCCAGTCCCAATTGTAATAAGAAATTCAGTATTTTGATCCAGAGTTGCAAGGGGAAATGGCACCTGAAACAGAAATACCTCTAATGTTGTCCCCCTTTGTATCACTCCTTATGGACGGGGCACCCCCTGCCCAGAGCAAAAAGCCGGTGTCTTCCATAATAACACATATTATAGGCTGAATGTATTGCTGTTGCTCACTGTTGAGACAGTGAAGCGAAATGTTTAACCCGGGTACTTATAATACTTTAGTATTGAAACTCACAATGTATGACATATTCATGGCCCTTTGGAGGCAAAATAAATGCCCACTTATGCAGTTTTCGCCACCTCAGACCTAGCGCATTTGAAAGGCGACGCACCTTAACCGCAATAAAAGCACTTTTCCATTTTATTTTTTACAAACACTCGTTGTAGCAGGTTTCACACAGCGATGTATGGCAAAAAAAGCAAAACGTAGAGGTCAAAATTTGGACAAAAAGTTGGCGGATAACAGAGCGAAAAGTTAACACAACATTTATAAATATGCCGCCTAGTAATCTCAGGTCAAACTTAGGAGGAAACCACTACCTTCTGTTTCTGCATAAACGGGCACTCAGCTTGAAGTTCCTGTGGCAGGTAATTTATTGCTGTTACTCCTGGTTGACAAGATGTAAGTCGGGGGTCATTCTTCTCCTATGGGGGTGGTTCAAGATGACTTGGGTTTAGGTAGGCTAACACATTTAAATACTATTCCATTAGGGGCTGGCAGTCTATTTAAGCACCAGGACAGGACTAGGACCTAGTGACGGTAGTTCCCGTATTTCTGCATACAAAATGCTCCATGGAGTTGTCTATGTGATATCTTCACCTCATGGCAGTGCTAAACACCAAACCGGTATCTAACGAGCCTTTCAGGAGGCACGGACTTGTCAGTTCTGAAGCTTAATTTTAAATATGTCACATGTGCTGACTACCCCTTAGTTTTACATCTGACTCAAAATATAAGATGTTAGGGGGGAGTCATAGTAGATTTCTTATCATTTGCTGCCTACAGCCTAAAGACTGTAGCTTAAAAAATTACAAAGTTGGTTACAGGCATATGAGATTATGAAAATATAATTTATGTTCTGCTCTCTGATGGCTGTGCCTGGTTTTGGTTAAGCATCTTGATATTATTGTAGATGCCTGCAAATTCTTTTGGTGGTACCGAATGGTACACCAAGATTGTTGATGATGGTTAGGCAAAAAAGATAAGGTCATAAGGAAAAGGTGTAGGGAAGCAAGGTTGTAGATCTGTGGCTGGCTATGATGACACAGAGGGCAAACCCCACAGCTCTTTTAAGGCAACCTACAAGTTAATGACTCCAGTAATCCTATTTCATGCTAGGTTTAACAAGGTAATTTCCAGTTTCAAATTTTTTGCCACTTTTGCCATGAATGTGCTACATGGGGGGGGGGGCCGTCTCATCAAATTCGCTGTCCAAAAGATTTTCAACAATGGGTACACAGTATATTGTTGTCAATTCAACTGGACTTGAAGTTTAGTTCTTTCAAGTCGAGTTGATCTAATTGAATACAACAGATATACCATGACCTGATGAGATGAGAACCATCACAAGCAATGGGTACACAGATTTATGAGAGCCATAAACAGAAAGGTTTTAAATGATTTACACTAGAGATGTTGTCTGCAGTGCACTAAAAAAAAAAAAAAAATCGGACAGATAATTGAGGGTCAATGGGGAACTGCATCTTCCTCACCACCCATCCAGAAAAGTGGAAAACAATTAAAATAATAGCACGACAGACTGAAAACCATGAGGAGGCACTTATCATAACAAAATTTACCATCAAATTTAAAGCCCAACATTATGGGCATCGTATCGGATAAATCGGAAGTAATCGAAATGGCAATTTATTGTCCATTTGTTAAAATTGACCCCCTACAACTAGGAGTGAAGCTATGTTTAGTTTTGCTTTATAATGAATGGTATGACATGGGGACCCAAACCAAATGTGGAAAGACCCTCTGCCAATTCCTTATAAAATCTTTTCCTTACAATTACCATGTGGCTGTGGAAATTATCTACAACAAAGTATTCTGGAGATTGCATTCAAAGGGGAATCGAAAACTTGATGTGAATCCAAACTCAAGCATCTTGTGCATTCAGGCCTTTTGGATAAACCCTCTAAATGGCATTAACTCTGCCTGTCTCACTATTGTTACGGTCTTCGAAAAACTTGGTTTGCTGTGCTGATGGACCTTGCTGTGGAAAATCTTTTTGGACAGCGAATTGATGGAGACTGCCCCCCCCATCTGCTAGCTACTGTATTGCCATTATCATTAACTTTGTAGGTTGCATTAAAGAAGCTTGGGGTTTGCCCTATGTGTCACCAAGCCAGCCACAGATCTACAACCTTGCTTCCACTACACCTTTCCTTATGAAATGATCTTTTTGCCTAAAACCATCATCAACAATCTTAGGTGTACCATGCTGGTACACCAAAAGATTTGCAGGCATCTACAATAATATCAAGATGCTTAAACAAACCAGGCACAGCATCAGGAGAGCCAGAACATTAATATATTTTCTAAATGCATATGCCTGTAACCAATTTGTAAATGTTTAGCTACAGTCTTTAGCTGTAGGCAGCAATGATAAGAAAATCCATATTGACTCTTAAAAATCTATATTTTGAGTCAGATGAAAACCTAAAGGGGTAGTAGCACATGTGACATATTTAAAATTAGCTTCAGAACTGCAAGTCAGTGCTGAAGGCTCGTTAGATCCGGTTGGTTTTACACTGCCATGAGGTTGAAGATACACATAGACAAATCCAGGAGCATGTGTAGCAGAAATACTGGGGAACTACCTGTGCACTAGGTAGCATAGTCCTGTCCTGGTGCTTAAATTGACTGCCAGCCCACTAATGGAATAGTTTTAAATGTGTTACCTGACCTAACCCAAGTATCTTGAACCACCACCAGAGGAGAAGGAAGGACCCCCGACTACATCTTGTAAACCAGGAGTAACAGAAAAAAAATACCTGCCACAGGAACTTCAAGCTGAGTGCCCGGTTTACTGCAGCAGAAACAGAGGTTATAGTGTTTCCTCCTAAATTTTGGACCTGCAGATTACTAAGGAGCATATTTATAAATGTTTGTTAAACTTTTCGCCTCTGTTAGCGGACACTTTTTGCCAAATTTTGACTCTACGTTTTGCTTTTTGCCATACATCGCTGGTAACCGCTAAAACATTTTTATAAAATGGCGAAAATGCTTATTGCGTTAAGTTCAGCCTTTCAAATTCGCTAGGTCTGAGGTGCGAAAATCATAAGTGGGCATTATTTAGCCTGCCAAAGGGCCATGGAATATGTCAGTACATTGTGGAGTGTCAATACTAATAAGAGTAATAAGTACCCAGGGGTACAATTCGCTTCACTGTCTCAAAACAGGAGCAACAGCGCAATAGCATTCAGCTATAATTATGTGTTATGATGGAAGACACTGCTTTTGCTCTGGGCAGGGGTGCCCCGTCCATAAGGAGTGATGACAAAGGGGGACAACATTAGAGGTATTTTGTGTCAGGCTGCCATTCCCCTTGAAACTCTGGGATCAAATTCTGAATTTTTTATTAGATGGAGTGCTCTAGAAACACAAATCTGTTAAGAGTTAACGTGGGTAACACACGGTACCAATCTCTGAAAAATGTCAGCCAGAATCTATGATATTTTCATGAGGGTACGCACAGTCCCGAGCATTCTCCTATACTAAGTATAGGTAGAACATTTGGGCTGACATGTTCCCATGACCGTGGCTGATCCCTTATACTTACTACAGATTTGATGGTCTGGTTAAAAAAATACACTGTTGCATGCATTCTGTCTGGAAACAGATGGTATTGTAGGTAAGCGTAAATCTACGATCGTGCCATAGATCTAAGACCCAATTATTTACAACCTTATTGTAGATTATGCTAATCGTGACGTGGTATAACAAAAAGTGACGTGTACTACGCTTTAGAAATATTGGCCCTTAAGGTAAGTGGAAATGAATCTTATAGTTAATGATTAGTTGGAAAATTTAGGACAATTACATGCCCTCTAAGCACTCCACCAATGATTGTGAGAATTTTCTAGTTTAGTCAGTTGTCAATGTAGCCTGGAAATGCTATCCGTTTAGATTGGCTCAGCGTTAAAATGGTTTTGCATTTGATGCATTTGATTGTGAAACAATAGTTGAGGAAGAGGGGGAAGTTTAACTTCAGACATTCCCTAGATGTTTCCTGGAGGGATCATTATTTACACTCAACATTAAGGGATAATAGCCATCACAGAAGCGATAGTTGCCAGAATGTCAAGAGGTAAGTTGAATTATGCATGGCCTTCATAGGTGTTGGTCACAATCACAATTGTCTCCATGCTTTCAAAGCTGTCAGGATTTTACTGTGGTTTGTACCTGAACCTCTATAATGAAGGCTGAGCTGCAAGGCAGTTTATTAATATTCAATTTGAAAAAGAAAGGAAACAAAGAACATTGAAAAAACCAGAAACCAGCAAAATTACTGATTATTATGCTGATTTCAGAGGTGAAAGATACAAACAATGTTAGAAGTTACATACAGGAAACCATTATGGCTCATATATATATATATATATATATAACTTAACAGTAGATATACTCTAGTACATTTTATATATTAATATTTTATAATGCATATTTTCAATACTTTAAGTCTGGCACCCTATTTATTGTGTTTTGTCTTCATATTATAGCATTAATATCCTTAGTATTTAAAGCTTTGATGCTGCAGGTTGAACTAGTAAGAGTATTCTTTTATAAATAAAAATCCTTTTACTAACTACCCCCCCCCCCAAATTCCCCTTTTCAATGTTTTAGGGATAGTGTTTTCCAGTTATCTATTGTTGCAAGGTGAGGGACCCACCTTGTTTTGAGTGGGGGCAGTAGTTTACACAGTTTCCGTATTTTATTGCTTCAGATGAAAAGAGCTTACAATGGATGAAGAAGCATCAGGAGCGTAGCAGATGACAAATATTTTCTTTCAAAAGATCTTGGACTGCAGCTCAGAAGAGCATCAAGACTGGACATGATCAATATATGTGTGAAAGAGAACATTTTGACTCCATATCTCCAGCATAGGTCTAGGACCTTATAGTATGGAAACCTTTCTTGTCTAAAATACCAATGAAATAAAATATAGCCATTTACTTTGTAAATAGTGTTTATTAGGTTTTTGCTACAGGTCCTAAATGAAGTTCCAAGTTCCAGTGGGATCATAGTATCTAGGGCTTTTTTCCAGTGCCAGTGCCCACCATAAAAATGTGAATTTTCTTGTGGAGTATTTATGTGTTGGCCATATGTTTCCTTTTGGAAGGACTAAACAATGCATTGCTATTAATACATGGACTAGGCAAAAATATTTCCTTATTAAGCTATAGTATGTACTTTAAACAATACAAAAATGTAATTTATCATACAATGTCCTAAAGTTGTGAGCTTTAACAAAATTAGCAATCCTGTACATGAAATTATCATGTATAACACCATAATAAACTTTCTAAATCCAATGGAAAGTGCAATTTGTGAAAAAAAAAAAATTCTTGATGATAAAGCAAAGAAGATGATTGTTGACTAATTAAGCACAAACCGAATGCAGTTTTTTTTGTATTCAGTATTTTTTTGTTTTTGTGTTTTCGTTTCTGTACTGATTCAAACTCATGCTAGAATGTGTTGTCGGCCCAAATGTTGGTAAAACGTGCAATATATTGAGAGAAAAGAAGAGGAAAAAATGATGCGAAAGTTAGAGTTATTCGACTTAACAACATGAGACACGTTCTTGTTCAGCTTCAGAGTTTATTTTGCAGACAAGGTCATTTTGTTCCAGTATAATTTTCCAACTATTTTTGGCAAGAAACAGGCCGGAGGATTGTATAATTTAAGGATTGTGCAGTTTGCATGTGAGTAAATTGTATTAAGGCATTTCAATTACTAGGTTTTGTGCTTACATTTTCAAATATCCAAATTAATAAGGAGGGATGGTATAATGTGCCTTTAAATGTTATCTAAAGTGGGGGACATTTTTTTTATAGAAATTAATCTAAACTAAGGGGGGAGGTAGAGTATAATTCTCAGGTCAAACAAACAAGCCGTTTTGTTCTTGTCAGCAGAATGTAATCAAATCATTAAAAATGTCATCGAGTTGTCATATACTAATTCTTAAAAAGTTTGAGCAGTATAGGAACAATCACCGCATAACACATTTAACTGCAATTTGGTTAAGCTCAGCTAGCACAGCAGATAATACCTAAAATAAACGCAAGTCAAGCAGGGGGAAAAATGTTTCATCATGGAAAGAATTTCTTTCTCAGATAACATATGACCCATATAACCTGCAGCTCAAAGCCTTACAAAAACACAGATCGATGGCGATTGAAGTTTGTCCTCAGACATCTGGGATGGGTACCATAATCACAATTTGCAGGAGTGCAGAATAATCTACTTTAGTACTAATATTTAAAGGAAGACACTCAAGGGACTGTACATGATGTTACTTGTTCATTTTTAGTAGATTATTCCATATTTACTAGAACTGTTCTCCAACTACGTATGCCTTTGTATTATTAAACAAAAATGATCACACATTTTGCAAACAATTGCTGCGCTTTATGTACAGACCTGTATAAGGTGTATAACCTATAGCCTTCAGGGTTAAAAGAGGAATGCTGACTGGGAAAAATTCTTAGAATTATTATCTGAGTCATTTAAAAATATACAGAGGTATGTACACTAAATTGCAGTGAAGGATTCTAGCTAAAAAGTTTACTGAAATATCAGCTAAAAATGTTTTAAATTCTATATTGTCTTCATAAAAGGAAATTTTTGCAATTTACTTTCATTGTTTTTTTAAAAATAGTTTAAAAATATTACAGATTTTGCAGATCGCCTGCACTGAAACCATGTGACAGTCCTTTCCCTGTATCTCCTCCTCCTCATGGGCCCCATTGGGGATGGACTAGAACTTGAACCAAGTTCGAGCCGAACTTTATGAGTTCGGACGAACTCGAACTATTCGAACTAGTCGATTTCAGGACTCGCGTGACTTTTTCGAAAATCCTTGAACATTCGAGAATTTCTCGAATTGTTCAGAACAGTTTTCAAACGTTGGCAGGCCTCGAATGGCCGCTCAAAACCCCTGAACGGCTGGAGATTACGAAACGGGGGCCGCGCGGATGTTCAGGGGTCCTGCAGCTCGAAACCAAGGACCCCCCCCAGGGTCCTTGCGAAGGACCAATGCCGGCCCTGACAAGGGCCTTTGGGGCTAAGAGGTCCCGCAGCTTGAACCGGGACCCCCCTCCCCGGCCCTTGTAAGGGCCCTTGCGGCTCTTAAAAAGAGTCCTTGAGTGGGTCTTCTGTCTTTCATCCGGTGACACTAGCTCCACTGAGGCGACCGACCCCAAGAAGTACCCTGCAGCCACCAGGGGTACCACCGGCGCAGTGGCCTCAACAAGGCCGATTTACGGCGTCTTGATCCGACGTCTTCTTTCTTCTGCCATCCACTGCAATGAGCTCCACTGAGGTTTGCACCTCTTTATATAGGTTTGCAGAAAACCCTAAGGGCTCGTTCAGATCAAGATGCCGTTATCAAGATGCCAGCAACATCGGCCTCATTGAGGCCAATGGCACCGGAGGTACCCCTGGTGGCCGCAGGGGTTACTTCTCTGGGGCCAGTGGCCTCAGCGGAGCTGGTGTCACGGATGGAAGCCAGAAGACCCAGCCCAGGGCTCTTTTAAGCTGCAGGACCCCCAAACAAAGGCACTTATCAGTGCCGCAAAGGCACTGATAAGTCCCGGGGAGTGGCCCAAGGGCCCTTGTCAGGGCCACAAAGGTCCTGTAAGGACCCCAGGAGGGGTCCCAGTTTAGGACCCCATGTCTCGGCTGGATTGTCGGGATTTCGGGAATCTTCAGCCTTTTGGGGATTTTTGGAAGGTTTTACCAAACGTTCGGAAATCCTCGAATGTTTGACCGTTCGAGGATTAAAGAAAGCAGCACGTGGAAACCGGTCACTGTAGCTCAATCTCTTTTTCTCATTTTTTTCTACTTTTTCTTGCACTGAGCGTTGCCAACAGCAGATAGAAGGTGGTTGGTAATAGTATTTTGTGACCACAGATTCAGAACCTCCCACCCCCAAACTTTCTGAACAGTGATTCTCTCATATCTTAGATGTGCAGCACAGCAATTTTAGTATATGTATAGCTATAGTATAGTATAGTATTGAGGTTAAATAAAGACATACGTCCATCCAGTCCAACCCATCTAGCAATATCCTCATTTCCTGCCTAACTTTGATCCAGAGGAAGGCCTCTGGATCAAAACCAAATTTATGAAGGCGGGAAAAATTCCTTCCTGACTCCAAGTGGCAATCGTAAATTTCCTGGATCAAACTTTACTTTAGTATTAAAGGAATACCACTTTACTGAGTGGTAAAGGACCTTTTCTTACCTTCCATTCTTCAATCACTTCACCAGGATCCAGGACCAAAGGTAAGTTTAATTATCTTGCGCACAATCCACCGCGGCTCCATTGATAACTGCGACTGCTTCCTGGTTTAGTTAACTATAGCTCGCAATATCGCGCATGCGCGCTATAGTGCAAACTAAACCAGGAAGCAGTCGGCAGTTGTCAATGGAGCCTGCAGTTGTGTGAGGATAAATAAAACTACACTTCGGTCCTGGTGAAGTGATTGAGAACAGGAAGGTAAGGATAGGTCCTTTACCTCCTGGTCTTCAATCACTGCTTTAAAGGAATAGTACACTTTTTGTTGTGAAACTATTCCTTTAATACCAGTAACTTGCAATATTCTTGTTTGCAGAAACTCATCCAGCTTTTTTTGAAACTGACCAATGAACCTGCCATAACAACGTCCACTGGAAGACCCTTCCGAATTTGAAGCCTAAACCTTTTTTCTTCAAGTCTTAAGGGATGTCCGCGTATCCTCTGACATGTTCTATTGGTGAACAATGCCCCAGATATTTATGTATGGTGTGGGGGAGACCAAACAGCAACTGTATAAATGTATGGCCCAGCACAGAAAGAGCCAATTCCTCGGGCCCGTTAATGTATTTATACACAGTAATCATATTCCCATGCAAGCGCCTTTTCTCCAGCTTACATAATTGTAAACTTTTCCAGTCTCTCTTCATATTCAAGCTCCCCCAATCCCCTTATTAATAGTTGCCCTTCTCTGAATCCTTTCATTCAAAGTTGCCCTTTTTGTACACAGGATTCCAAAATTGCACTGCATATTCCAAATGAGGCCTTACCGATGCTTTGTAAAGAGGGAGAATTACATTTTCCTCCTTGAATCCATACCTTCTTTATACAAAACAATACCATGCTACTCTGCTTTTGCTGCCTGGCACTGCTTGCTACCTTTAAGTTTGTTATCCACCAAACTCAAGATCCCTTTCCAACAGGGATTCACATTAAACACAGAGCCATTTATAGTATTAAATATTATGGATTTTTAAGTCCAAAATGCATCACCTTACATTTATCAACATTGAATCTCATCTGCCACTTAGCAGCCCAATGTGACAATCTATCTAGAGCCCTGCAACGATTGCACATCCTCTGAAGTTTAATGGTCGACAAAGTTTTGGTCGTCAGAGAAAAAACACAGAAACCTGCTGACAATAAACCACTTCCAAAAACATTAATAAATAGATTAAATAGAAGCGGCCCCAACAACAGAACCTGTGGCAACCCCACTTAGCACTTTAGTCCATAATGATGAAGCCCAATTTACAACTACTCTCTGCATCCTATTCATTAACAAATTTCTATCCATGTACAAAGTTGACTCCCCAGACCAAACAGACTTAGCTTATACATTAGTTCCTATGGGGGACTGTATCAAAAGCCTTTGCAAAATCCAAGTAAACTACATCTACTGCTATGCTAGAGTCTAAATTTCTACTTACCTCCTCATAAAAGCCAAGCAAGTTTGGTTTGACAAGATTTTTCTTCTAATCCATGCTGGTTACTAATATAATGTCAGTCCTGAAACATACTCTAAAATATGTAGAATATGAAAGTATTAAACTGTTCCAGGATGTTCCCCACCACTGAAGTTAAAAACAGGCCTTGTAATTAACCGCTGTGAACGACTACCCTTTTTGAATATTGGAATAACATCAGCCTTTTCCAATTTCAGAGGCACACCACGGACATGAGGGAATCTGCAAAAATAAGAAAACAATGGCCTAGATAAAAACTGAACTTAGTTCTAAGTACCGAGGATGTATTTTATCCGGTCCAGGAGATTTATTAATATTAACCTATTTAGTTCATTCTGTACCAATCCATATCCATATCTGTACCATATCCATATATATATGATATATATTAAGTGCACTTAAATCTTTTATATCATTATTGCTACTATACTCTATGATATCTGTACTTGGATCTTCTATAGTGTAACAGAGGGGAAAAAAGTGATTCAAGACATTTGCTTTATGCCATCCACTGTAACTAACTATCCCCATTAATTAATGGTGCCACATTCTCAGTCCTCATCTTTATTCATCTATAATATACTAAAACATTTTTAGGCTTAGTGATGCTTTTCAGCTCTCTAACTTCATCATTAATTTTAGCTAGTTTGATTGCTTTCTTACACTCCTTGTTACAGTTTTATAATCCCTAAAGTCCCTTTCCGTTCCCTCGGCCTAAGGGTTTTAAATGCCTTTTTTCCTTTCCATTTGCCTCTTTACATCAGAATTCAGCCAATGGGCACGGATTTATTTTTTTACATTATTTCCCAAGGGTATAATTTAGATGTGAACTGGCTTAAAATCCCCTTGAACACAGTCCACTTCTGTTCAGTACCTTTACCTGATAATAAGTTATCCCAGTTGACATCTGAAGAGCTGCTTTTAAACTGGGAAAATTTGCCTTCCGAAATTAAAAGTCTTTGTTAACCCAGCGCACTTTTCCTTTCGATAACAAAGTCCAAAACTCACATTTCATGGTCACTATTCCCTAAGCCTCAGTTACCTTTAATCTATAATGCGCTCCATGATGTTAGATATTACTCTGTGAGAGAAAATTATCCTGCAGCAAATTCAGGAACTCATCGCCTTTTTCTGTGATGGCAGTTCCACTACACCAATCAATGTCAGGATAATAAAGTCCCCTATAATGAGCACCCCCAAACTTGCAGGCCTTGCCAATTGCATATGAAGTGACTCACCTCCTCTCTACTAGGATTTGGCGGCTTATAGCAGACACCAACAATGACATTACCCCCTTTCTTGTTGCCTAATTCCACCATATTGCCTCCACTTTAACATTCATAGCGCCAGTTATCTCTTCTTTTAAATTTGGCTTCAATTCTTTTTTAACATAAACACATACTCCTCCCCCTTTTTTTTCTCGCCTAAACAAGGCATATCCTTCTAAAATTACAGGCATATTGCTCATTTTAAGGTGGGGACCGAGCCTTTCATTTATAATCAACTGTTTGGAGACCACAGTTCCCTTTAATCCCAAAGAAATACCTCAATAAAACATTCATGTGCTTGCTCTTGTTCATAGATATACTGTACACAGTATGTTATATGATTAGGGATGAAGTCCGTTTCGAGTCAAATGCTACGACTCGGAACTGATGGTTTTAAAGTTCTGAGAGATTTTTTGCTCACACACCTTTTCTCAAATTTTTGATAATTAAAAATTTTAAAAAAGCAAATATATTCTAGAATTATCGAATTTTCGAAATATTATTCTAGCATTATCAATTTTTTAAAATTTAATATTAAAGGGCATGTCCACCCTTCTTAAAATTTTTCATATAATATTCTCCCTGTCCCCACATCCCCAACCGCTATAGTTTTAAGTTCAGAAAGTGCCCCAAACATTACTTACCTTCCTCTTCCTCACCCACTGCCAGGCCCTCGCTTGCGAGAAAATGCAAGCAGAGGGGCGGAGACCGGCAGTCGCGTCTGTGGATTGGCTGAGCGGCAGTCAATCACGGACGCGGCTGCGGCGGGAGTCAGTGCGGCGGAGGAAAGAGGGAAGGTAAGTAATATTTGGGGCACTTTCTGAACTTAAAACTATAGCGGTTGGGGATGGGGGAACAGGGAGAATATTATATATAAAGGTTTTTATGCTGGGGGAGGGAATCTAAATCGGGAGGGAGAGGGAGGGGAAGGGAGGGGGAGAGGGCTGCAGTGCGCATGCCAAACTTCTCCGAAGGGGAGACAGGAGGCAGAGTCCTATATGGACTCAGCAGTATTCCGTGGGGTTTTTTTGGACTTTAGGGGGGGATAGCAGAAGAACCGATGGAGCGGGGATGTAAGGGTAGGATTAATCTACACTACACAAGGGGCCAGTATGGGGGTGGGGGGATTATAGTTTTGGGTGGGATGCCCTTTAAGCAGCAATTATACAGGTGAATCTGAGAAAAATATGCGATTAAGAAAGGATTTTTAAAAAATAAAATTTGGTATTGGCATTGTAGTTAATTTGTTTGAAAAGCCAAATTATTGTTCTTTCTTTTTCCTCTTCTTCCGTTTTATTCTTCTGCTTTTTTGGCTGTATCTCCTCCCACAGTTTTTGAGCAGAGACATGAAATTCGGTACACACGTGCGCAGGGGCATATAGGAAAAGGTGTACTATTTCCTAGAAATCTGCTGAAGCGTTACCGTGTTATTGGCGAATTTAGGGGCATTTTCTCCTATAGATGATAATGGATACATGAAGACGCTATGAAAAAAAGTTCTGCAAAGGTAATCCAAATATTGCAACATGTTACTCAGACTACATCAGAATCCTTTATCAAGCCTTTGTTAATTTTTTGGACTACATAGGTCCTTATCAAACAATCAAAAAAGTGAAAAGTGAACCAATTATATCTCAACAAATGAAACAGGTACACACACCTACTAACTTACCCTTTCATTCCCGTGGCAGCCATAATTAAAGGGCAACTATAATAAAAAAAAATGTTCTCTCTCATTGCCATAGAAAGATTATTATGTTTTAAAACCGCAGCACAGACACACACATTCCCTTCCAAAAGTTAGCCTTTCAAGCTAAAATTCACAGTTTATACTTAAACTTTCCTTTCTAGTTAGGTTTGCGTTGCTTCAAAATATCATAACATTTGTACATGGATATCAAATTATATGAAACTGGAATTAGAAACTGACCAGCAATTGCTTGTGAAAGTTTGCTTGTTCTCTATTCTGCCAGCTGGTTTTTTTGGCAGAAAATTCCATAGACAGTTGTGAAGTTAGGCATCTGAAAGTGGCATTACAAATAGCTGGAATGTATTTGAGGAAACAACTAACTGTTGTGCAAACAGATCACAAGACAATATGTAAATTGTATGTGTGTAAAAGATCACAAGACAATAGGTAATACATATGTTTGCGGTATGTCGATATTAAAGAATATGATGTGTTTTTTTTCTTAACTTTCCCTTTAAGGTGTGGATATAATCTGTGTGGGTTTTTATAAAAACACTTTCACTTTGGAGTGCAACTACCAATCAACAGCAACTACCAATCTGGTGAAATCACCAGAATTGTGGTGGAATCACCAGTAATTGCAGGTTTAAAGAGATGTCCTGGACAGTATTTAGAACCAAATAACAACTCTGACAAGGGGGAGGGGGAATACCTTGACCACAAAATAAATGGACTTTTTCTGCAAGTATTTTGGGTTACCTGCACCATGCACTAAAGCGTTCTGCATCATGCAATGACGTCTCACAATACACACTGCTCCTAGCACTTTTGTTTTTTAACATGGAACCAAGGGGAAGAAGAGAGAAAGAGAAGAAGGTACTGAATGTAATAATATAGTTGTGAACTTTGCTCTAAGTGGCACAGACAGTAAAAACCAGGGACAGTAATGTACAGAAAACAGAGTCAGTGCATTTAGATGTTACCAGAAAAACTCTGATTCTTTAAAGAATGACCCCCACCCTACCCCACCCCTGGTCACCAACCCCCTTAAACCCCCCCAACGAACTTGTTGTCTGTCCGCGCACCCCCTTGTGCATGTATGAACTTCGGGTTATGTCCACCTGGTGGCTGATGCACTAGTGCAATACATTATGGTGCGTATGTTGTGCGTCAATTCGTACTGTGGGTAAGTATATAAGTTGTGTCCTATTTGATTTTTTTAATCTGTCGTTCCATAAAAGGGAGATGTAAAAAGGCCGCTACCGGACAAATTGCAAAAAGAAAATTGTTTTGTTTTTAAGTACATATAAACTAATGACTTTTTTATTAAGTGTTAGACAGTCACTTCTTACCTTCCCTTCCCACAACACAGTAAATCTCACTAAGTGATTACTGCATCATGGCACCCTGGAAAGTAAGAGGAGTGCCAAAGTAAGTATTACATCTCCTTGTAAATATCTATATCTATCTGTTTCATGTTTTATCTCTATATATCTATAGCAAATCTTTGGATCTTCTTTATCTAGGGTGAAATTATGAAAATCTGAAAATGAACTGTAAAAATACTGTAAAATACCATATTAGTTGTGACAGTGATACTAATATCCTAATGCCGAGGTAAGGTGGTAGGAAACAGCAGTAAAAGAAAGGATTATGCGTGTGTTAAAAATGTAATACATGGGGTATTATGGGTATTAAGTCCAGATTATTAGAGGCCTATAAGTTGCAATTAGCATAAAGAGAGGAAAAAAGTTTATTATGTAAATACAAAAAGAGGAACAAAAAAGCAGGCAGATTTAAAACATTTCAAAAAACTCCCCTGTCTTAGTGTCTATTAAGTGACAGCAAGTAAATAACGTCATATATTATACACCCAACCCATGTGACCACAGACATAGGTCATGTCCTGTTCTTTTGTCCCTCACTAAAATGACGGTGTCTGTCAACATATGCAAGTTAAGGGGCACTCCTGGCTGTCATGGGGGATTCTGTGCTACAAATTACCTCAGCAGAAGCTGTGTGTTCCTGCTGAACATGTTTATCACTCTTCCCTTCACTATTCCCTTATTAGTTGCTGCATTACCCAGTCGGCTAATCGAATAGGTGATACCATGTGGTTGTACAAACCGTGATGTATTCAAATTTTTTGACAGTCGTAAATGTTGAAATGCAGCCTTAAAAAAACAGACATTATTTACGATACTGCGCCTTTACAAATATGCCCATTTAATCAGTCTGATAATCATATTCGACCCTCAGTGTATAGAAAAAAAATCAGCCTGAAATCTCCGCCTAGGTTTATAACGAGTCAGTCACTAACCTTAGCAATCCACAGCCACTCGGTACGTCCACTGCCGGCACGGGTAGTGACGTCAGCCAGCGCTCAAGTAGAGAGAATGAGCGAGCGGCTGCCGGATGCTATAGTTAGTGACTGACTGACATATAGGAATTGCATCCTACTGGCCTCCGGGAGAAGTTTGGATGCGTACTGCAGCCCTCTCCCCTCCCTCTCCCTGATTTGGATTCCTCCCCCTAGTGTAAATCCCTTTTTAGCAACATTGCCCCTGTCCCCCCAGCCCCAACCGCTATGTTTGAATATCAGAAAATGCCCAGAAAAATTACTTACCTTCCTCGCCGCATGAACTCCCGGCAGCCGCGTCCGTGATTGGCTGCCGCTCAGCATTTTCTCGCAAGCAGAGGGCCGCGCAAGGCGCGAGGCAAGAGGGAAGGTAGTAGAGTTTGGGCATTTTCTGATATTAAAAAAATAGCGGTTGGGGCTGGGGGGACAGGGCAAAGTTTGCTAAAAAAAATTCTGAAGGGTGGACATACCCTTTAAATTTGGGTTTTCTACTTCTCAGTCCATTTCCAGGTGGTGGTCCAGGTTCAGCTGCCCCAGACACGCCACTCGTACATCAAGTAACACCAACAAAGATGGACACCGGCACACACCAGAAAAATCATACACAGCTTGTCATACAGAAAACATGAAACAGGAGGCAAAGCAAAAGATATGTGTTAATTGTGCCATGTGATTAATCAAGTAAGACCTCCATAGATGGACACAGGTCCGGCACACACCGGGCCCGGCAATGCTAAATATCACAAATCATATACATATATGGAATCCCTGTTCATGATTTGTTCTAAAAATGTGTTTACCATTATATTGACACTGTGTATGATCTTGTCTGGTGTGTGCCGGGTCTGTGTCCATCTATGGAGGTCTTACTTGATTAATCACATGGCACAATTAACACATACTTTTGCTTTGCCCTGTATCATGTTTTTCATCCTATATGTCTGGACTACTGTAATGTTGTATTAAGTTAAAGGGCATGTCCCACCAAAACTATAATCCCCCCACTACTGGCCCCATCATGTAGTGTAGTTTAATCCTTTCCTACATCCCAGCTCCATATGGTTATCCTGTAGTCCCCCCCCAAGTCCCCAAAACTGCCCACCAGGTGGATAGCAGAGTCCATATAGGACTGCCTCCTACCTGGCCTCCGGGAGAAGTTTGGCATGCGTACTGCAGCCCTTCTCCCCCTCCCTCCCCCTCCCTCTCCCTCCCGATTGGATTCCCTCCCCCAAGTGTAAATCCCTTTTTAGCAAACATTGCCCCTGTCCCCCCAGCCCCACACGCTATGTTGTATATCAGAAAATGCCAGAAATTACTTACCTTCCCTCCGCCGACTGACTCCCGGCAGCCGCGTCCGTGATTGGCTGCCGCTCAGCATTTTCTCGCAAGCGAGGGCTGGCAGCGCGGCGGAGGCAAGAGGGAAGGTAAGTAGAGTTCTGGGCATTTCTTGATATTCAAAAATAGCGGTTGGGGCTGGGGGGACAGGGGCAAAGTTTGCTAAAAAAAATTCTGAAGGGTGGACATACCCTTTAAATTTGGGTTTTCTACTTCTCAGTCCATTTTTGTTGTTTTGTTCCTCTCTGCTCCAACAATCTAAATCTCTTATGTTGTGTCCTTATATGTTCCTGGGAGTGCCCTGCATTCCTCACAAAACAAACTTATGTACAAATCCCCTGCCCATATTTATTCCTCCAGCCTTAAACTTAATTATTTTGGTGCTCTGGAATTCTTTTCCTTTATTTGTTTCTGCAGGAGAAACCAATCAGCAGGTTTAACACTAAACTTGTACCATACAAATGGCTTATAATTTAAGGGCACCAAAAGCTGCAACCCACAAATCTGCCATGCTAACCCATTTACTGCAATATTCTATGGTTTGGCACAGCTTTAAGAAGGGATCTGTGGTGCATGTGACCATTTTCTTATAGGCACATATGATGTAGTAAGAATTAAAGGAAGAGTTTACTGAAAAAGCTAGCCTTACCTTCAATCAATTTTGCAGGATCCTGGAACGTGACAGGTGTGGAGTGACAGGTCTTTCACTGTAAATGCTGTGACTTCAAATGATGATTTCTCAGAATCTACAGCTTAGGGTTGAAATCCAGAAAAGGTTTTGGAGCAGTGGAGTCTTGCTGTATCTAAAGGTAACTTTATTTATTTTGAAAATTTGAAGTTTTTTAGAGTAAAAAAAACCTATTAAAAAAACAAATTAATAATTCACAGAGATAGGCTTTGGAAAAAAGTAAGGAGACATTTTAGCTCTTGGAGCATCCCCCTATCACACACAAACTATCAGTTTTATTGTGAAAGAAATACCAATGAGCCCTGATGCACTCTTACCATTTCACCACAGCATTTCCCGTTTTTTCTACATCTAGACTAGAGCAGGGACCTCTAAACAATATAGCAGGTCCCACCCAGAAGAATAAATATAACTATACAGAGAAGTTTTGCAGAAAGGCATATTTAATCTCCCACAACCATGTCGAAAAGCTATTATAGCCTGATTAGACCATGTTAGAGCTATTAGGCCATAATGCCAAAAATTAATGTTTGGTGCAAGAGAAGAAGGCACATTATCAAAAGAACACCATACTAACAGTAATAGATTTTTGGCAGATTCATACTTTCCCCCCCCCTTACGTAGAACTAATGCTTTAAGGTGAGTACACACAGTAACGATAAAGCCCCGATACCGTCAGATCCGACGGTATCGGGGCTTTATCGTTATGTGTGTACGTTTGTTTCCCGAACGAGTGTGCGGCCGCCGAATGCTCGTTCGGGAAAGGCCGAAAATTTCCATCGGCCACGCTAGACTCCCTATAGAGGAGCCTAGCACGGCCGATGGAAACACACAGTCCCGAGCGTTCTCCTTATGAAGTTCATAGGGAGAACGCTCGGGACTGTGTGTATGCAAATCTTTGAAAGATGGCAGACAGGATCTTGCAGATCCTTCTGTCCATCTTTCCAGAAATCTTACTGTGTGTACCTAGCTCAGTCAAGGTAGAGTTATAAATAGACCCTGCATTAGTCTATATTCTCACAAAACTTTCAAGTATGCTAGGAGAGTAAAGATGAATAGTTTGTGAAAGTTCTCAATCACCCAGGTCATGGTATATTTGTGGTATTTAGTAGTATCAACTGGACTTGAGGCTAGTTCTTAGTGTTTCGCTAGTCATACACGGCTTTTTTAATTCAGAATGACTTTTACAAACAATATTGCTATCATTGATTCTGATTTGAAATGACAGTCAGATGATTTATCGAAAAGTGTTAAAGGCTATGTCCACCCCTAAAATAAAAAATTTATATCATCTCCCCATGTCCCCCAGCCCCAACCGCATGCTTAGTTTTTTTAAAAAGCCCCACAACTCTTACTTACCTCCTCCCTCGATCCTCCGCCGCACTGCCGGCCCTCTGCTTGCGAGAATGCAAGCAGAGGGGCGGGACCGCAGTCGCGTCTGTGATTGACTAGGCGGCAGCCAATCACGGACGCGCTGCCGGTCATTCAGTGCAGCGGAGGAAAGCGGAGAGGTAGTAAGAGTTTGGGGAGCTTTTTAAAAAACTAAGCATCGGTTGGGGCTGGGGGACATGGGGAGCACAAATTAAGGGGGATTTTCGCTAGGGGGGGAGGATAGTGAACGGGAGGGAGAGGGAGGGAGAGGGAGGGGAGAAGGGAGGAGGGGAGGGGGAAAGGGCTGCAGCACAGCATGGCAGAATCTCCGGGGCCAGGTAGGCCAGGTAGCAGGCAGTGTCCTATATGGACCTGCTAGCCTCCTGGTGGGCAGTTTTTGGAACTTTGGGGGGGGACTACAGGAGAACCAGGTGGAGTTGGGATGTGAGGTAAGGATTAAACTACACTACATGGTGGGGCCAGTAGTTGGGGGGATTATAGTTTTGGGGGTGGACATGCCCTTTAAAGAACTAAACTTCAAGTCCAGTTGATCTAACTGAATACCACAGACATGAAGTTAAAGAGGAACTATACCTTTAAACGTAAATATTATGTAAAATATACATCTAAATCAACAAAGTAATGGCTTCAACAAAGGAGGACCAATGTTTAGATTGCCCCAGCCGGAGCCCAGACCTTAATACGATTAAATATCTGCTGGATGACCTGAAGAAAGCTGTGCACAGGATATGACCATGGAATTTGAACATTTTTGCACGGAGGAGTGGGCAAATATTGCCAAATCCAGATATGTCAAACTGATAGACTCTTAACAAAAACAACCGAGTGGAGTGCTGTATAAAATTAATATGTACTTCAATTAAGTGTTAGTTTAGTGGAAGTAAACACCAATGGAACCAGGATTTGTAGCATTTACTCCCCCCCAAACTGTTTCTGATTTGTTTATGTACAGATGGTAATTTTGCAATAGAGGTGGAATTTTGATAGATAAATGAATAATTAATAATAATAAGACACACTAAAGTTTTCTCTTTGGGTTCAGATTTTTTTTTACTGTGAAGTTACATTCCAGCCCTTGATGGAAAGGGCATCAAGAATTTCTAGTATGTTGTGAAATACTTCTAAGATGTGTTAAGGATATAACCAGGCATCCAAGCACTACCTTGCACCATTATTTAACTTAAAAGGTATGCTATCTGAGAAAGATTTAATAGCAGAAAGGATCCTTACTAATTTAAACTGAACTGTTAATCTATCCAACTTTAATAACCACCGCCTCTTATAAAATCCTAACCTGTTCATAGAACCAAGACTTCTGGGTAATTTTCATGTTACCATGGTAGCCCTTTAGGAAATGCTACACCTCCTTAGAGGCTTTACCAGCATTCCATGAGCTAAATCCAAAACCATGGGAGCCAGCAACAGACCACTTTGGGCTTTATTGAGCCATCATCTGTGTAACGTAAGCCTCTTGATTTGGAAAGAGGCATCTATGAACAAACATCACTTATTAATGAAATAAAATAAGGAGAGTATAAATTTACACAACGTCGGTAGGGCACAGAGCCAAGGAAATAATACAGTATAAGGCAGTATGGGTAGATGTGCACTTTGTCCAATAAAGTATATAACACCCCATATAAAATTATATATAGGGCACTCAAATCAAAAATAAAGCGATTTAAATGACATTCTATAAAATCCCTTTATTAGTATAATTAAATAGGGACAATGAAATAAAGTCATCATAATAACAAAAGACCCTCTGCTCCCAAAATATACCCAGCAAATGGCTTAGCCAGTAGCACAAATGCTAGAATTCCTAAGAGAGGGGGGGGGGAACGTGTTGCTGATTAGGGTCGCACAACAGATACATTTTACCCCTTAGGCTCTCAACAAAGTATATACCTAGTAAAATGCCGTCTAATTAGACTCATGTACTCATGAGAATGTCAAGGTAATTATGAAGATTTCACAGAAATGAATACAATAAATTATTAAAAAGGGTGACAAAATATACAGGTTATAAATGTTAAACCCCACTGAAAATGTCAAAGGATAAAGAAAAGGGGAACAAAAGTGATGGGGGGGGGGAGTAGAGGGGTATTGGGTGAGAGGATTTTGAAATTGAGGGTTAATTGGAGGGAAGGTCCCCTCAGAGTCTGAGATTTTTTTTCTTCTACTGTTTAAATTCCCATCCTGAATTTGAGCTGCGTCAATAATACTTACTGGTACGTACCACTGCTTGCTCCCTCTCCACCGCTGTTTCTATGTGTCTTTTCCGTTCATGAGCAGCAGCAGTGGAGACTCGTTTGGGAATGGCAGTCAGCCATTGGCCATGATGCCACTATCACAGCTGTGACTGAGAGCCGCGGCGGTGGATCGTAAGTATAATTTTTCCCTCTGGGAATGTTATTAAAAGATTTAAGCAAAACATAACCTACCTTTTGGGGGTCCCTGAATAATATAAATATTAAAAGGTTTTATTAGGGGTGGACAATCAAATAAAGTCTACGGGGCATATTTATAAACAATGGCTAACATCGCCCTGTTCATTTTGTCGCACATCGTTATTACTGACTTATTTATAAAGCCGTTAATTTTGGCATCATGTTTTATTTTAATGATTTGCACAATTTCTGAACATATTTGATTCTGTTCAGAGGAAAGAGGAAAACATTAGACTACAGTATATTGTTTGAGGAATGTGGATTATGCACAACCTTCTGGTAAGCTGCATCGTCAGCTTACATTTTTAAATGGAAACGAGGTGCGGCAATTGTTTCACTTGCCACCAAAAATGATTCTTACTGAGCACAATACTAAAAAATGTCAAAAAGCAGTAAGCAGATGATTTTGGTTTGGTCAAGAATAATATGCCGCTCCCTGATAAATATGTGCATGAGTGAGTTTAATTACATGCATCTGTTTATTCTTTGCTGACAGTGAGGCACTCAGTGGTCTATAGAGCAAATTCATTTTTCAGATATTCCAGGTCATGTGGGTGTTGCTTGATTCCTTTTAGGAATATATGGGTTGGGTAAAAAAATAACAGATTTGTTTAGACAAAGCAATTTTTTTTTTCACAAAGCAATAGAACTGGGAACTGGCCAAAGAAAATAAAGAATAAAAGTCGACATGAATGGAAATACTCTAAAGGTGTTGAAGTTACATTAAAGTTTGCCTTATAGCATTTAAAAAAAAGAAGAAAAAAATTGGATGGGAAGGCGCATAAACAGTGTGGAAACTTCCTTGGGATGAACAATTCAGGGGCCGGTTATTGGCTATATTTTAAAATTTACAATGGTAGCCCAACATACATGTTCACCTTAATAAATACTTTTTCTTATTTTCCACTTTTAGTCTCTTTCTGTAACAACTGACATTTGAGAATCATGTTCATGATTCTCTTAACCCCAAGTTAATTGCAGCAAATTAATTAAGAGAAAACTAAAGTCACCAGATTACATTTTCCCAAAAGACAGGCCACATTCACACATATACATCAAGCTGTTTCTCATCTCTTCCTTTGATGTGGCTGCTAGATGATTTGTGAAATTAAACTGTAGATACTAGTGTCAGCTCACATAATCAACCTTTTTGCTTTGGTGGAAATCTAAAGCTAAGTGCAGACGTGAAGATCTGGCCAGTCAGATCATCAACAATGCCCAACCAATGGTCCATACACAAACTGTTCTCACCCATGACGTTTGTCAGATGGCCCAGGGAAAAATCTTCACATCTGTACTTCACACACTCCACATTCTTTTCAGAGCTAGTATATAGAATATCAGTACATTTGGAAATGTTATCTTATCCTAGGAACAGAATTGAAGCAAAAAAAAAAGGCAAGCTGTTCTTTTCCCACTCATGCGAGTTTTAAAATAAACTGCCGGTGTTTCCATATTTTTGGTGTGGAGACATCTGTATAGAAAATATACTGCAAAAAGACAGTGAATACTGGGGTGAAGGGTGAACATGCTCACAAGGCTGTTTGAAGACTACAGATGTACTGGCAAAAGCATAGAAACCTTTTAATTAACAGAATCCAATTCTTACTAGTGTGCAAATGTAACTTACTAGAATAGTATCTTACATTTTATGGGTGGATTAAAGGTTAAAAAAGGTTAAAAAAAAGTTTAGTTCTCTTGTAATGATTGTTTTGATTCTCAATGTTTATATATATATATAAAGCTAATATATGTTAAACATGTTACATTTCCCAATATAATATACTGTATAGAAAATAAACAATAGCAGATTTAATATTCACTGGTGTCTAACAAAGGCTAAATGTGCATTTACTGTAGAAATTGCATATACTGTATATTTTAAACAACATTTTTCAAGTTTATTTTATGAGAGACTGTAAAATCACTTAACATGACTTTCTGGAATGAAATCAATGCTTAGCACTGGCATTTTAATGGAATGTCTCAGTTAAATGCAATGCAATAGAGTATCATGTTGAATACAATAGATTACAACTAGACTTTTTCCACAGTAAACGAAGAGAAATTAAATTTAAGATCTTATTGTACCAGTGACCTTTTTTATTCTTTGGCATAAACATATTTACATTCACCTTAAGTTTCCCTTCTTCAACATTCACTTTCTTTAATATGTACAAGATAAAGGAGAGAACACTCCCGTATGAAGGGAGGATGCAATCATGAGGAATGTAAATAAAATTCAAAGGGCTATTTAAGAGAAATATTGTAGGTTCCCTGTCATTGGATTATCCATGAATCTTTCAATAATAGTCAAGAAAATCTGAGCAACTTAAAGTTGCCCCAGCTGCTTCATATCTCTATGAAGGCCAGAGGTGATTAATGCACATTCCAGGGCCCCACATACATTATCATAATATCTGTGCAAGTGCATCTAATGAAAACAGTGGTTTTATTAAGGTTTATGACATGAAAAATAAAACCGATTTACAAACATGCCAAGGTAACTCCAGTATGGAAGGTCTTAACTAGTTATATTTATAGAGGAGCTGTTTCAAAAAACTGTGTTATGATGCCTTTACCTTGGCTACAAAATATCCCCAAATATTAGTATTTCCCTCTCTATCTATCTACACACAGAATTGATTGTTTCATATATCTGTCAACTATATAAAGCAGAAATCTTGTATGTATGTATGTATGTATGTATGTGCTCACCTCACAGCCACACCCCTGAATGACTCAACATAACAGTGATGCCCTCTGAAAGGGCCGACGTCCATGAAGTCCAGTTTGACCAATAAAAAGCCTACACATCAATGCAGAGTGTGATTACCCAATTCAGCAACTCAGATGGAGGGACTGGGCTCTGTGTTCACTTCAGTGACACAACAACAGCGTAATGTACGGCTACAAAACTCAGAGAGCTGCACACACAGAACAACAGCTATAATTGAGGGAACCAGACATTTCCCTTAAGGTGATGGCCACACACCCAATCACGGTCATGCTCATACCCCAACCATCAATGTCACGCCCCCAAAGATAACTGCCATGCATTGCTACCATGCCCCCAAATGTTGGGACCACGCTACCAGATATTGTGGTCACCCCAAGAAAAAACCCCAAAACATTATGGTCAGACTCCATACATCATGCCCACACCCCCAAACATCCCAGGTCTATTCCCGAATCACACCCACATACACAAACATCCTGTCCATGCCCCCAAACATCACAGGCACACCCCGAACACCACACCCATGCCCCTAAATGGCACGTCCACGCCCATGCTTTGAAACAGCATGGCCATGCCCCCAAATATCCCAACCACCAAATGTCACGTCTAGCCTCCTGGACACCACAACATCACAGACATGACCCAGACTGTCCACACCCTAGAATGCCATGCCCCCACCAACTGCAACATTACAGACATTGTTCAGTGGTAACCCATTTAGGAATCTCCCCCTATAAAATCCTGCACTTGCCACTGCTAATACTACATGTGTTTTGATAGAGACATGAATACTAATAAGGGAATCAGCAGGTTGAGAGCAGGATAACCGCAAAAGAAATAGACCTTAATTCACCTCCTTATCATGACATGTTTCGGGTTCAATGACCCTATCAATATTGTCTATTGGATCCCTTCAGTATTTCATGACTGATAAAAATACAAATAAAGATAATTATTTACAACCACATTGTTAAAAACCAGCAGGGAGATTCAATAAATGTTCTTATTGTTTAAAATGGTGCTAATTTTGCCCCAACCAATCAGATCTTATTTAACATTTGTAAGCTTACATCTGATTGGTTGGGGCAAAATTAGCAAAATTACCAAAAGTGCATCTTTATAATACACGTCCATGACACTCCCTGCTCTGTTTCATTTTCTTGGAATAGGAGGGAGAAAAAAGCCCCCTTTCTGCAAAGACCCAGGAGATACCTTACCTAAGAAAAAAACCAACAACTTTGTATCTCTATAGTAATACAGTACACAGGGCTGAACATTGTCGTTAGAAACTGAATTGCTTTCTAACTGTGTCCTTTATGGTTTCAGTATTGCACACATTTCCCCCCATTTTTTTCTGTCTCTTACTGTCCAAGCCTTTTACGGTTTCATCACCTGCTTATAATTTGTTACATTATGTTATTTCATAGTCTGTTTGTACCTGCCCTAAATATGTGACTGCCTACATGCTATCATGCACTGAATGATTGACTACCACTATCTAATAGCATACATTCAGCATGTGTGTGTCAAGAAAGTTTTGTAATTACCATTAATATCAGGACCTAAAATAACTTCAAAAAAATAAATTTTCCTCTGAACATCATAGTGCTTCATATATTCATAAGAGCACAACTAGACCATAATTCATTGCCTCGGGTTTGGGTTGCTTCACATATTATTTCACTTTTGTTGACAACCTCATAAACCCTTAATGTTTTATAATGCATGGAATCTTACATTGTACTAAGCTTCTCACTTTTAGTATTTATATTAAATCTGCTTCTGGTCCATTTTAAAGCTTTTTAAACCAGGTGTCAAAATAAATCAAGTGTTGCTAGAATTCTTTACTCTCTTTTTCATATTTTGACTAGCTGCAATAAATAACATATATTTGCATGTTTGAAAAACTATGTAGCTTCTACAGACCAATGTTAAAATGTAGATCCCCACATATTTATTATATTTTAAATTGATTTCTGTACATCACACAATGCTTAATTTATTATGAATATCAACAAACATAGGTTTGCCAGATCAAAAGAAGATACGTAGGCAAACCAGCATCATGGATCACTGCCCTAAAGGGGAACTAAAGTCTCCAGACAACATTGGCTCAATAGAAAGAGCACGTTCACAAAGATACAAAAAGCTGTGTCTCACCTCTCCCTTTGTTATGGATGCTGGGTAATATATGAAATTAACCTGTGGGTACTAGGGGTCAGCTCCCCATGTTTTATTTTGTTTGTTTCTATTAGGTTCCTAGCAAAAGATAAAGATTCTACATGTACATGCGTCTTTTGTATGTGCAGTGGTGACTCACTACTCAAGTGCTGGTTTTGGAAACAAACAGACTATTGGGACACAGGTTCAGTTCCCCAGGTTTTATTTTATTTTGGGTTTTTTTTTGTTTCTATTATGCTATTAGCAAAAGATAAAGGTTCTAAATGTACTTATCTCCCACCTAGTAGCTCTTGTGGGATAGAGGTAGAAAGCTTTCTTTTTAGCAAAACACAACGTAGAAGGTTGCAGGTTTGATTCCCCCAAACTTACTTTTTGTTTTTTACTTAAATGTTAATATTCTGTTTCTTACATCCATGCTACCAAAGAAATAATCTCTAAGCTGTAACATGATTGGCTGTCAGCTTCCAGAAAGCAAGGCTACAGCTTCCCAAGAAGTTTACTGCGTAAGGAGAATCATGGGAATTGAACCTGTGTCTTAATGGTCTGTTTGTTTCCAAAACAGCACTTTAGCAGTGAGCAAACCACTACACATATGAAAGTAGCAGAAGAAGATCTTTATCTTTTTCCTCAGGAATTGAACCTGTGTCTCAATGGTTTGTTTATATTGCACCAGTGGCAATCCACCCTGGTTGGTAAATAAAAAACAGAGCTACTATAAATAAAGTTCATACATATGTGCAAACTTTATGTTTTTCTAGAAACATGATGAAAACAAACAAACAAAAAAGTGAATCGGACGAACCACTTGTATTTCCCCACAGATTTTTCCTTGCAATCTGCGGAGAGATGGGGAATAAAGATGGGGTCAGTGGAAAACTTTCAGCCTGGCCCCATCTTTGTTTTTCCGATAAACCGTAAAAAAGTCAGTGCTAAAAATGGCATACATGAATCAATATTTTAAAAGATCAGATCAAATATATCGGATTGTTTAAAATGTCCATCCCTTATATGGGGGGGCTTAATTTTACCCTTTCAATATATTCTCAGTTTTAAAAAAAATTGCAATCGACCCCACTCCGCATAGAGCAGTAAAGGCTGCTCTTCTAAGTAATAGGCAGCCTGTCAATATTGAGGTCAGGTGATAAATCCATATCTACTGTGTGTACACAGCTTTACACTCATTGGCTGAAAATGTTAGATTGTATGTAATGTGCTAATTTTATGTTAAGATTTTTAGAGCAGGGATTTATGTAAATGTTTAAACTAATTGAAAAGCTCCAAGAAATGTGTTAAGAACTAAATAGAAACTAGAATATATTCATATTTATGCTCCATAGCTTGTACTGCATAACTGCACAAAAATCATTACAGTCTGTAATAGTGTAACAGAAATAAGAGGACACCATTATTTTTGTATTGTGGATTAAATGACTTCTTATGTTAAGCTCACCAGATATTTTGCCACACTTCCTAAGCCAAAAATAACAACCATGTGTATTGATACAGAAACAATGTTTGTATGTATGCTTAGGAGAGGACTGTTAACATGAAGACATAGTTCTGCACATTAAAGCCCTATGAGCAGATTGCCACAGCAGTATAGTTCTACTTCATTTTATTATTGGACTTTAGTTCTGATTAATGCAGCACACTCATACAGTATGCTAGAAAGGCCAATGGAAATTCATCTATTTAAAGGGACACTATACTGAAAAAATGACTGCCTCATCTTAATCTATTATTAAATAAATGTAAGTAGCACTTACTCTGATTTGCTTGTGTTGCTGCATGCCTTCGATCCAGCACACATTTTGACTTTGCTAGTCTTTTTTAACACCTGCAATTACCAGGTCTTAAACACATTCACATCTAATGTAGAATCACAATGTAATATGAGGGGACAATCATTTACTGTAACTGGTTGTTTAGGGCACCTCAGAGAGATTAAAAACCTTAGAGGAAATGGCTAACACAATTAGGGGCCCACTAAAATTACTAATGTAACCTGCCAGGGATTAGATCACCAGTTTAACAGGGAAATCTGAAATGGCTAAAGCATTACTGCTCCCTCCAGAGACCTACAGAGTGGGTAAGAAGGTGAATAAATCTTAAGTAATGTAAGGACAAGTGTAAGATATTAACCTTTTTTGTAAAAAATGAGGAAAAAATAATTAATGTGTTGAATAACAGCAAGTTCAGTTAAGATTTGCCAAGAAACAATAGTGGCTATGAAAACAATAGTGGCAACAGGACAACAGGTCAGCTGGTCTTATATCCATTTAAAGAAAAAAACTTTATCCACAAGCCCAAAACACATTTTCTGGCCAATGAAATGCAAGACTATGAGGTCTTCATTATACCCGAATACAGGTTATTATTAAAAAAAGTTCTCTTTGATGTGAGTCGTAGAAAAAAAAATATTTAGAAATTATTCAGGTAGGTTTAATCCTAATAAGGCCATGAACAGACCTCTTTAATGCATCATCACAATATAAAAATGTAATAGGCTTGGCAAGGTGCACGTGCCAAAACTTCATTTAGTTTGTTCAGAGCTCTGCAGCACAAAAAACTGTCCCTTAATGTCTTACTGGCTATAAATTATATGCTTTAGACATTATATTTAATGGGTTAGTTGCAACTTTGAACATTGTTTTAGAACTTTGGAATCTAGGTGAATGCGTAACCTTAACAAGGAGAGACCTGCTAAAATTTAATATTAGATATGTGTTTACATTACATGAAAGATGTGTTTTTCATCTAAAATAGATGTACCTAGTAGTCTAGGTGAGCGAGAGAGAAGTAACTATGCTCACTAGCTGGGCTGCCAACTGCTTGGCTTTTTATGCTGGATTGTGGCTGTTCTTATCTTATAGGCTATTTTTACTCAGGTATCTTTTCATCATTCTAAAAATTAATAAAACTTAAACCAGCATTAATCCCCCAACATTCAATACAGACAGGTATGCAGGGACAATTTCTACCTACAAACAACTTCCTTTTACAATGCGCATGCCCAGACTTTACATTACCTTTTCAAAGTTATATGGTTATTTTCATTTTACAGAGAAATTGAAAACAGTATTTTTTATGTTTTGTTGTCACAAAATAGACTTATTTAAAAAGAAATACGTCTATTGGTTACACGCATAGCCGATAAAAACAATCTATTGGATGGGATTTCCAGATTATTGGCCAATCAGTGTATGGAGTGAAAATGACTGGTCATGTAGCCAACAAACTATTGCTGTTAGTCACAAGATTGGTTGGTTTGACCAGTAAATTGCCCATTGTTGATGAATTAGTAAAAGGAATTAGTTAAAAGGAATTAGTAAAAAGCACCTGAACGAGGCCTTGGGAAGAAGACAATGATAACTATAAATTAACATGTGTCAAAACCCCCCACTTCAGTCTGTCTATCAATTATTGAAAAATGCACTCCAACTAGCTGAAAAGTTGAATAAGACAGAAAGGAAACGGAGAGCGGTAAATAGAAATACACACAGCCCACACTACAATATATCTTAATATTTTTACGGTAAAAACTGCCACCTCATTTTGAAACAGCAAAATGACCTGATAAATATATCTAAGAGGTTATACACACCCCTAAATTATAAAATCCTGTAAGTAAAAGATTATCCACACATATCACTTCTACACACAAATCTATATATATCCAAACAGTAATTCCTATAAGGTAACATTACTTCAGAAGCAAGGTTCGTTTAGGGATATAGTCAGAATAGGACAATGAGCCTTTAAATTATTTTACATCATTTACCAAAAGTACAAAAGAGTGCATTAAAAGATAAGGAAAAATGCTAAGGTAAATAATTGAACATTAAATATATCACACAGTTAAGAATCAAGGTAAAAGGAAGAAAATACTTAGATAAATGGTCCGTGAGCAAAGTCCATGAAAGCTTGATAATCCAAATTGAAAAAAATCACAATGATAGTCCAAGATGGTAGTCAATTTACAGTCCTCACAATTGGCTTTGATGTTCCTTGTTTATGGTAAGATTGGAGAACGACACTCCCATTCCATTTTTCTAATTTATACAGTATCCTGAATCTGGGAATTATTTGGTCTATAGAGAGTGTGTCTCTCCCCTCCCTGGAAGGTGTATCCTGTATTTTGGAGGAAACATTTAATCTTTATTTTCTCTCCAGTCAATACTATAGGTAATGTACATATCACATACAAAATATTAACATGTTTGTAATTGGCTAATTTTACACAATACAGAGATACCAAATATTCAGGGTTATTCAATAAAAGTTCTTATCGTTTAAAATGGTGCTAATTTTGCCCTAACCAATCAGATGTTAGCTTTCAAATGTTAAATAAGTTCTGATTGGTTGGGGCAAAATTAGCACCGTTTTAAACGATAAGAACTTTTATTGAATAACCTTGATTATATGTATATAAGTTTGTATAAACAAGAAGTAAAATATCTCAAGTTCCCCTTGTGATATTGACCTTTAAAATATATGTACAGATGCACCTGATTTCACCATTAGCTGACATTATTTGGGTAAATATAAGTCCTTCCCTTGAACTATTATGAAATGTGAATTGAATGGGGAACCGACATCTGTTTTAGCATTTATTCAAGCAGCAGACCCCCTGCCACTTCCTTGCCAGTAAGTCTATTCAGGTCTGTGCATTTTACAGTGAGTTTTATACCTTCTTTCTTTGAAGTATATACCCTGCTAAGTTAGATCCTCTGGAGAACAAATGGAGATTGAGAGAATACTCTGCTTCCTACAAATAGTATAAAGTCAGTGGTTTTTCAAACCCTTTGAATACCTGACAGTTGGAATAGGTAGCATTTGTCATAATGCTTGACACTGCTGGTTCAGTGAAAAAAAATGGAAAATTACAGCTGCCATTATAGATTTTACCCTTGGGTGGTTAAAAAAAATGCCACTCATGTTCATGACAACAGGTAATATGTTCGTTATTAAAAACATTAGCAGTTCACATGTGTAATCATGATCACATTTCATGTAGATTTATACATGATCACATTATACAAATATATTAAATGGGCTATACAATAAACTCTCCGGTGCACTGATCACCGACAGAACATTGCGATGGGCTCAAGGGCATCCTTTTTGATTAGAAGAAAAGAAGTTTCATCTTTTTGTTAGGAAGGTTTCTTTACAGTGAAAAAAGGAAAACTGTGGCACTGTCTCCTAGCAGATGTGGTAATGGCAAATTCATTGGCTAGGATAGAGAGGGCTGGATACGTTGGATGTATGTCTTTATTCAACCTACAATACTATGTTATGTTGCATTGCCATCATTTGGGGAATCAATTTTATTTATCTTTCTTTAACTTAACCTAAATATTTCTACTAGTACGAGTCATCGGTAACTTAGTAGAATATGTTTTAGTAAAAAAATAACGTTAAACAGAATATAAATGCAGAAAAGCTATAATTAAAAATGAGATGAGCCATAGCCACGTTATAAACCAAACACTGCTGATTCCAGATTCATCTTATATGTACAAAAATAGACATGGAAAACTTTACAAGGATCTTCCTAACCATCTTAAAGGAAAACCATAAAATGTTCATCAAATTTTGCTTTAGTGTGGTATATAATTGTTTCTTAAAACTTTCATTATTGTGCCATTTGGCATTAAACCTAGAGAATAGGGAAATGCTTAAAAAGCACTTTAAGGGCAGGGCCACACTGTATTGCACCAGATTCACTGTGTGTGCGATTCCTGTGCATTTTTTGTGCGATTTCACATGCAATTTCTCCATTTCCATTATGGAAATGCATGAAATTGCTGAAAAAAATGGTGATTATTTTCTGTTTTAAAATGGAAATAGTTCCCACGATTTCCATTGTGTGCACAAACAGCGCGTACAGGTGGCCTATCCCTAAATGTATATCATTTAAAAGGCTTTGTAATATAACCAGGGGAAGTCATATAAAGACTGTTTTCAACATATTTAACAAATTCTCTTTTACAGATTGTTGCATACATGGAGTTATCTGCAAATTAAATAAAATCTCTCTTGTCCTTGAACCCATTTTATTGTAAAATTAGAAAAAGGTTTAGCCATTTTGGTGTGCCAGGAAATTTTCCCCTAGTGGTTCAGACTAAAACTAAACTCTGGTTACTCGTATTCAGCATTCCCTGTTTTTAATGCTACTTGTAATCAATTTGGCCATAAGGACTGCTGCAGAAATGTGTCTTTGCTTACTATGGACCCTTCTAATTACACTGGATGCTGCTATTGTCTGTAATAAACATTTACTCTATTCAACACTAAATAAAGATGTGTTAGAGGTAAAACATGTGTAACAGGAGGAGGCCAAGGTCAGAAGATATATACAGGAGCAGATGAGGCTGAGGGAATTTGAATGCTGGAAGATGCTTGTGAAGGTTCTCATTCATCCAGGTCATGGTATATCGTTGATTCAATAGATCAACTGGACTTGAATGTAGTTCTTGAGACGTTTCGCTAGTATCCGACTGGCTTTCTCAATTCAGAATGACTTGTACAGAATCTGTGGCAATTAGTGTACCCTGGAAAATCCCAATTAGCATATCACAGCCAGGTGTTAAGGGTGTGATTAGATAGTGGCTAAGAGGTGTTATAGGAACGCCCAGAGTAAGGTGTTAAAACAGCATTGTACATGGCAGAACAGTTGGTGTCGAACCCCCCCACTCTATTTAGGCTTGGTTTCTTTATTTTCACATAAATGGCCTCCTTAACACCTCTCTTGAACCAGTCACGTTCCTTCGCCAGTATGTTAACATTACAATCTTCAAAGGTATGTCCTTTATCCTTAAGATGCAATACACGGCTGAGTCCTGACCCGAGGAATTGGCTCTTCTGTGCTGGGCATACGTTGATGCAGTTGCTGTTTGGTCTCCCCCACATACAAATCAGAGCATTCTTCACTGCACTGCACTGCATATATGATGTTGCTTTCTTGTGTTTTGGTATTGGGTCTTTCGGATGTACCAATTGCTGCCTCAGTGTGTTGTTCGGTTTAAAGCGAGACAGGGATACGATGTTTTTTGAAAATTCTTCTTATTTCTCGGAGACCCCTGCTACATATGGGATGACCATGTTCTTCCTCCTGTCTTGCTTTTCCCCTTCACTGTTGGTATTCGTGTTCTTTTCTTCCTTCTACTTCTTTTGACAAAGGCCCAGTCTGGATATCCACAAGTTTTAAGGGCTCCTCTGAGATGTTTAATTTCTTTAGCCTTCGCCTCTGTGCTAGTGGGGATGTCTCGGCTCTGTGTTGCAGGGTTCGATGACCCCCACTTGTGATCTAAAGGGTGGTGGGAGTCAAACATCAAATACTGATCTGTGTGTGTTGGTTTTTGTAAACCTCTACTTCCAGTTACCATTTTCCTTAACTTCTACCAAGCAGTCCAAGAAAGCCAGTTTGTTGTTTTGTACCTCTTCCTTGTGAATTTAATGTTTTGGTCCACCGCATTAATGTGTTCTGTGAAAGCTTGTACTTCCTTCTGGTGGATTTTAACCCAGGTGTCACAACATATCTGAACCAGTGGCTGGGTGCTATGCCCTTAAAGGTATTAGTGCCTGTGTTTCTACCTCCTCCATGTAAAGGTTGGCCACAATAGGTGAAACTGGAGATCCCATAGCACATCCATGTTTTTGCTTATAGAACTTATCCCTGTATTGAAATAGGTGGTATTCAGGCACAAGTCCAACAAGGAACACACCTGTTCTGGGTTGAGATCAGTTCTGCTGGTAAGAGTGCTGTCTTGGCCCAGCCGTTTTCTCACCAGTCAACAGCCTCTGGTGGGTATACAAGTGAAGAGAGGTCACATCATAGGACACCATAGTTTCCTACACCGAGTACTATATCTTCAATCTTGTTGGTGAATCCTGAGAGTCTGGATGTGATGCTTAGAACTTCACAAAGGTCCTAAGATGTTAGCTAGATATTTGCCACCTTGTATGTTACCGAGTTGATGCTGCTGACTATAGGTCTTAGTGGGCCCCTTCCTTATGTATCTTTGGGAGTCCATATATGCATGGATGTGCCTCACCAGGGTAGAGGCGATGATACATTGCTCGGTCAATGGCTTATCTTTTGAAGCTGTTGTAGTAAGTATTGACTTTTCATCGTACCCTGTCTGCTTTAAACTGAACAACACACTGAGGCAGCAATTGGTACACCGAAAGACCCAATACCAAACACAAGAAAAGCAGACATCATATATGCAGTGCAGTGCAGTGAAGAAGTGCTCTGATTTGTATGTGGGGGAGACCAAACAGCAAACTGCATCAAACGTATGGCCCAGCACAGAAGAGCCAATTCCTCGGGTCAGGACTCAGCCGTGTATCTGCATCTTAAGGATAAAGGACATACCTTTGAAGATTGTAATGTTAACATACTGGCGAAGGAACGTGACTGGTTCAAGAGAGGTGTTAAGGAGGCCATTTATGTGAAAATAAAGAAACCAAGCCTAAATAGAGGTGGGGGGGTTCGACACCAACTGTTGCCATGTACAATGCTGTTTTAACACCTTACTCTGGCGGTTCTATAACACCTCTTAGACATATCTAATCACACCCTAACACGGCTGTGATATGCTAATTGGGATTTTCCAGGGACATAATTGCCACAGATTCTTGTACAAGTCATTCTGAATTGAGAAAGCCAGTCGGAGACTAGCGAAACGTCTTCAAGAACTACATTTCAAGTCCAGTTGATCTAATTGAATAAAACAGATATAATGCTGGAAGAGGTGCTGGGAACTGGATCAAAATGTTGCTGGGAATTGGAAACCAAGATGCTGCTGGGAGCTGTAGCACAAGCATTGAATGGAAGCTCACACTTTTCCTCAGAATAAACGTTTATTTTTTCACACAAACAAGTTTTTGAGAGCACTATCAGGAAGATTCAATAAAAGTTCTATCGTTTAAAATGGTGCTAATTTTGCCCCAACCAATCAGATCTTATTTAACATTTGAAAGCTAACATCTGATTGGTTGGGGCAAAATTAGCAACCATTTTTAACAATAAGAACTTTTATTGAATAACCCTGTATGTTCCTTCATCATGTAAAGAGACATAGTGCTCTCCGAAACGTTGTTTGTTTGTCTGAAAAAATAAACAGTGTATTTTCTGAGGAAAAGTGTGCACTTCCATTTCAATGCTTGTGCTATAGCTGGGAGTCCTGAAGGAAGAGACGATGGGAGCTGCACCTTCAACTTTTGTGGCACATTGACAACAAGGAGTGCCTAGGCCCAAACCTATGGTATAGTGGCTGGGAGCTGTAGGCTGGATAGCGCTGGGATGAACTGTATGTGGAAGTGTGCTGGGACAGGCATGGTGAGAGACTCCATGGAACGGCAAGGAAGTAACTGACAGGAACTGGCAAGGTAAGTAAGTCTCAGGAACTTGGTAGGAAAGTAAGTCTCAGGAACTTGGCAAGGTAAGTAAGTCTCAGGAACTGGAAGAAATATGCTGGATACAGGAGAGGTGAGCGAGCCTGGGGGAGCAATAAGCTACGATTGGGAGCCGGGTCCAGGAGGACACCAGCATTGAATCCTCTCACAGCCCAGTGCGCGGTGTCGTGACATCATGACTCTCGACGCTGCCCACCCAGAAGCGCAGAGCGGCGTGGGACCGGAGCGATAGGTAAGCTCCTGACAGTACCCCCTTCTACAGGGGGCCACCGGACCCAACGGACCAGGTTTGTCTGAAAACTCCTGTGAAAAGCCTTGTCAGACGAGGAGCATGAGGTCCAAGTGTTTCATCCAGGCTCTTTCTTCTGGACCAGAACCTTTCCAGAGATCTTCTAAAGAATTAGAGTCCAATACCTTCTCGATCTCAAGTTCTGTTGACCATCAACAGAAATTGGGGGCAGGAGACAGCTAAAGCGTGGAATATTGGGTAGTGCATACTGGTTTGGTGAGAGAAATATGAAACCCATTAGCAATCCACATGTTGGAAGGAAGCTGGAGGCGAACAGCTTCCGGACCCACTAATTCCAGAATAGGGAAGGGACCCATGAATTTGGGTCCCAGTGGAGGAGGGGACATGTAGATTAATATGAGCAGAGGAGAGCCACACATTATCTCAAATGGAGTAAGATGCAGGTTCCCTACATCTCTTATCAGCTGCAGATTTCTGAAGGCAGACTTCCGTAGACTGCCAGATAGCTGACATCTGGGCAGCAGAATCATTGGCAGCGGGTGCTTGTGTGAAAAGAAAATCTTTGGGAAAACATCTTGGATTAGTTCCAAAGACACATAAAAAAGGAGATTTCCAGAAGAGGCATGAGGTGATTGTTATGGGCAAACTCAGCTCAAGATAGAAGATCTGACCAATCATCCCGAGTATAGGAAATGTAACAACAAGGTATTGTTCAAGAGACTGATTAGTGCGTTCAGTAGCCCCATTGTACTGCGCGTGGTAAGCAGAAGAAAATTGTAATTTGATGCCCATGGATTTACAGAGCTCTCCAAAATTAGAAACAAATTGAGTACCTCTGTGAGACACCATTTCAGAAGGAAGTCCATGAAGACAGGAAAATATATGAAATAATAATAGAGCTAACTCCACTGAAGATGTAGCTTAGGAAGGGGAAAAAAAAGGCCATTTTGTGAAGCGGTCTACCGTGACACAAATAACAGTGTTCTTTTTGGAAAAAGTTCAACAATAAAGTCCATAGATAAATGGGTCCACGGTCGGGTCAGAATGGGTAGGGGTGCAGAAGATCACAATGTAGGGTTCTAGAAGATTAGACTGAGCACTGGTGGTACAGACTTGGATAAAATCTTTAACATCCTTTAACATTTCCTCATGCAGGCCACCAAGGGAACGGGCAAGAAGGTCAAATGTTCTATTAATACAGGATGTCCAGCTTGCAATTCGGGACAGAGTTGAGAGGAACAGAGGCTGGATTTTAGTAGTTGGGATAATAGGGCCCTTATCTCGGTTAGAAGAGGTCGAAGCAACAAATGATCTCGAGTGGGCGTCTGCTTTCTTGTTGGAGCCAGGTTGGTAGGTGATGACAAAGTTGAACCGGGAAAAGAATAAGGACCATCAAGATTGATCAAGATGACCATGTTCTTCCTCCTGTCTTGCTTTTCCCCTTCACTGTTGGTATTCGTGTCTTTTCTTCCTTCTACTTTCTTTGACAAAGGCCCAGTCTGGATATCCACAAGTTTTAGGGCTCCTCTGAGATGTTTAATTTCTTTAGCCTTCGCTCTGTGCTAGTGGGGATGTTCTCGGCTCTGTGTTGCAGGGTTCTGATGACCCCCAGCTGTGATCTAAAGGGTGGTGGGAGTCAAACATCAAATACTGATCTGTGTGTGTTGGTTTTCTGTAAACCTCTACTTCCAGTTTACCATTTCTAACTTCTACCAAGCAGTCCAAGAAAGCCAGTTTGTTGTTTTGTACCTCTTCCCTTGTGAATTTAATGTTTTGGTCCACCGCATTAATGTGTTCTGTGAAAGCTTGTACTTCCTTCTGGTGATTTTAACCCAGGTGTCATCAACATATCTGAACCAGTGGCTGGGTGTATGCCCTTAAAGGTATTAAGCGCCTGTGTTTCTACCTCCTCCATGTAAGGTTGGCCACAATAGGTGAAACTGGAGATCCCATAGCACATCCATGTTTTTGCTATAGAACTTATCCCTGTATTTGAAATAGGTGGTATCAGGCACAAGTCCAACAAGGAACACACCTGTTCTGGGTTGAGATCAGTTCTGCTGGTAAGAGTGCTGTCTTGGCCCAGCCGTTTTCTCACCATGTCAACAGCCTCCTTGGTGGGTATACAAGTGAAGAGAGATGTCACATCATAGGACACCATAGTTCTTCTACACCGAGTACTATATCTTCAATCTTGTTGGTGAAATCCTGAGAGTTTGGATGTGATGCTTAGAACTTCCCACCAAAGGTCCAAGGTTAGCTGATATTTTGCCCCCTTGTTGTTACCGAGTTGATGCTGCTGACTTAGGTCTTAGTGGGGCCCCTTCTTATGTATCTTTGGGAGTCCATATAGCATGGATGTGCCTCACAGGGTAGAGGCGATGAACATTGCTCGGTCAATGGCTTTATCTTTGAAGCTGTGTAGTAAGTCTATGATCTTTTCACTGTATCCCTGTCTGCTTAAACTGAACAAACACACTGAGGCAGCAATTGGTACATCCGAAAGACCCAATACCAAAAACAAGAAAAGCGACATCATATAGCAGTGCAGTGCAGTGAAGAATGCTCTGATTTGTATGTGGGGGAGACCAAACAGCAACTGCATCAACGTATGGCCCAGCACAGAAGAGCCAATTCTCGGGTCAGGACTCAGCCGTGTATCTGCATCTTAAGGAAAAGGACATACCTTTGAAGATGTATGTTAACATACTGGCGAAGGAACGTGACTGGTTCAGAGAGGTGTTAAGGAGGCCATTTATGTGAAAATAAAGAAACCAAGCCTAAATAGAGGTGGGGGGGTTCGACACCAACTGTCTGCCATGTACAATGCTGTTTTAACACCTTACTCTGGGCGTTCCTATAACACCTCTTAGCCACTATCTAATCATACCCTTAACACCTGGCTGTGATATGCTAATTGGGATTTTCCAGGGTACATAATGCCACAGATTCTTGTACAAGTCATTCTGAATTGAGAAAGCCAGTCGGATGACTAGCGAAACGTCTTCAAGAACTACATTTCAAGTCCAGTTGATCTAATTGAATACAACAGATATAATGCTGGAAGAGTTGCTGGGAACTGGATACCAAAATGTTGCTGGGAATTGGAAACCAAGATGCTGCTGGGAGCTGTAGCACAAGCATTGAAATGGAAGCTCACACTTTTCCTCAGAATAAACTGTTTATTTTTTCACACAAACAAGTTTTTGAGAGCACTATCAGGAAGATTCAATAAAAGTTCTTATCGTTTAAAATGGTGCTAATTTTGCCCCAACCAATCAGATCTTATTTAACATTTGAAAGCTAACATCTGATTGGTTGGGGCAAAATTAGCACCATTTTTAACAATAAGAACTTTTATTGAATAACCCTGTATGTCTCCTTCATCATGTAAAGAGACATAGTGCTCTCCGAAACGTTGTTTGTTTGTCTGAAAAAATAAACAGTTTATTCTGAGGAAAAGTGTGCACTTCCATTTCAATGCTTGTGCTATAGCTGGGAGTCCTGAAGGAAGAGGACGAATGGGAGCTGCACCTTCAACTTTTGTGGCACATTGACAACAAGGAGTGCCTAGGCCCAAACCTATGGTATATGTGCTGGGAGCTGTAGGCTGGATAAGCTGCTGGGAACTGTATGCTGGAAGTGCTGCTGGGAACAGGCATGGTGAGAGACTCCACTGGAACTGGCAAGGTAAGTAACTGACAGGAACTGGCAAGGTAAGTAAGTCTCAGGAACTTGGCTAGGAAAGTAAGTCTCAGGAACTTGGCAAGGTAAGTAAGTCTCAGGAACTGGAAGAAATATGCTGGATACAGGAGAGGTGAGCGAGCCTGGGGGAGCAATAAGCTACGATTGGGAGCCGGGTCCAGGAGGACACCAGCATTTGAATCCTCTCACAGCCCAGTGCGCCGGTGTCGTGACATCATGACGTCTCCGACGCTGCCCACCCAGAAGCGCAGAGCGGCGTGGGACCGGAGCGATAGGTAAGCTCCTGACAGTACCCCCTTCTACAGGGGGCCACCGGACCCAACGGACCAGGTTTGTCTGGAAAACTCCTGTGAAAAGCCTTGTCCAGACGAGGAGCATGCAGGTCCAAGTGTTTCATCCAGGCTCTTTCTTCTGGACCAGAACCTTTCCAGAGATCTTCTAAAGAATCTAGAGTCCAATACCTTCTCGATCTCAAGTTCTTGTTGACCATCAACAGAAATTGGGGCAGGAGACAGCTAAAGCGTGGAATATTGGTTAGTGCATACTGGTTTGGTGAGAGAAATATGAAACCCATTAGCAATCCACATGTTGGAAGGAAGCTGGAGGCGAACAGCTTCCGGACCCACTAATTCCAGAATAGGGAAGGGACCCATGAATTTGGGTCCCAGTTTGGAGGAGGGGACATGTAGATTAATATGAGCAGAGGAGAGCCACACATTATCTCAAATGGAGTAAGATGCAGGTTCCCTACATCTCTTATCAGCTGCAGATTTCTGAAGGCAGACTTCCGTAGACTGCCAGATAGCTGACATCTGGGCAGCAGAATCATTGGCAGCGGGTGCTTGTGTGAAAAGAAAATCTTTGGGAAAACATCTTGGATTAGTTCCAAAGACACATAAAAAAGGAGATTTTCCAGAAGAGGCATGAGGTGCATTGTTATGGGCAAACTCAGCTCAAGATAGAAGATCTGACCAATCATCCCGAGTATAGGAAATGTAACAACAAAGGTATTGTTCAAGAGACTGATTAGTGCGTTCAGTAGCCCCATTGTACTGCGCGTGGTAAGCAGAAGAAAATTGTAATTTGATGCCCATGGATTTACAGAGCTCTCCAAAATTTAGAAACAAATTGAGTACCTCTGTGAGACACCATTTCAGAAGGAAGTCCATGAAGACAGGAAAATATATGAAATAAATAATAGAGCTAACTCCACTGAAGATGGTAGCTTAGGAAGGGGAACAAAAAGGCCATTTTGCTGAAGCGGTCTACCGTGACACAAATAACAGTGTTCTTTTTGGAAAAAGTTCAACAATAAAGTCCATAGATAAATGGGTCCACGGTCGGGTCAGAATGGGTAGGGGTTGCAGAAGATCACAATGTAGGGTTCTAGAAGATTTAGACTGAGCACTGGTGGTACAGACTTGGATAAAATCTTTAACATCCTTTAACATTTCCTCATGCAAGGCCACCAAAGGGAACGGGCAAGAAGGTCAAATGTTCTATTAATACCAGGATGTCCAGCTTGCAATTCGGGAACAGAGTTGAGGAGTAACAGAGGCTAGGATTTTAGTAGTTGGGATAATAGGGCCCTTATCTCGGTTAGAAGAGTCTGAAGCAACAAATGATCTCGAGTGGGCGTCTGCTTTCTTGTTTTTGGAGCCAGGTTGGTAGGTGATGACAAAGTTGAACCGGGAAAAGAATAAGGACCATCAAGATTGGCGGGGATTTAACCTTTTAAGATTCTGAATGTATTCGCGGTTCTTATGATCGGTAAGGATGGTAATATGTAATGAGGTGCCTTCTAACAAATAATGCCACTCCTCGGGGGCCAACTTGGTGGAAGGTTGAATGAATCCCCGAGACAAATGTTCTTTAATGTACTCTTTCATGGCTAGAGTTTCAGAAGAGGACAAAGGGTATCTGCATCCCGAGGAGGCATAGTACCAGGGAGAAGATTGATGGGGAAATCATAGGATCGGTGTGGTGGTAGTTTCTCAGCTTGTTTCTTACAGAAAACATCAGCAAAGTCAAGATAACATTCAGGGAGACTTCCCACGGGTTTATTTTCACAGTTAATGGCGGAACATTCGATAGGGTAAGTAGGAAGGCAATTATCAAAACAGAAAGGACTCCAAGACTTAAGTTCATTATTAGAACAGTCTATAACAGGGTTGTGTAACCAGAGCCATGGTGCGAGCAGATGGACTTTGAATCACGAGAAAGGATAAACGTTATTGATGAAATATGCCAACATGGAATAGGACTTTAAAGGTAGAGGTTGCTGCAGATGAAAAAGGGGAAGACCAAGTTGAATGAAATTTCCTGCTGCCCCGGAATCAACAAAGGCCTGAGAAGAAAAAGATTGAGAATTAAAGCATATAGTGACTGGCAGGAAGAGTTTGAGTGGTTCACATTTAGTAGGAGACTTGGGATTACCTAGAAGGAGCTCTTCTTAGCTTCTAGGTCCTGGAGTTTCCCGACTTCAAGGGACAATTTTTGACAAATTGCCCTTGTCTGGGAAATAAAGGCAAGCCCAATAGTATGTCTACGAAGTTTTTCTTTCGAGAAAAGATGGTTGCCGCCAATCTGCATAGGCTTATCTGCAGAAGGGACTAAGGGTGGAGAGGGTCGGACAGAATGAGAGAAGGTTTTAGGAGTGTTGTAGCGAGTGGTAGATCTCTCTGCCTGTCGCTCACAGAAACAGGTGTCAATTCGGATACAGAGAGTGATCAGCTCTTCCAGAAGGACAGGCAATTCTCTAGAAACTAGGTCATCCTTAAGGCAGCCTGAAAGTCCCTGCATAAAAGCTGCAGTAAGTGCTTTGTTATTCCACTAAGTCGCGGCAGCAAGAGTACGAAATTCAATGGCATGCTGTCCCACTGAACGAGAGCCTTGAAGGAGTTGTATAAAGCAGGATGAAGCAGCCAAAGATCTACCTGGAGCATCAAAAACTTTGCAGAACATATCCAAGAAGGCTGTAATAATGACTATGGGATTGTCTTTCTCCCATATGGGGGAGGCTCAAGCCAAGGCGTTACCTTCAAGCAAGGTAATGATATAGCCAACCTTGGCCCGGTCAGAGACAAAATAAGATGGCTGTTCAAATTGAATCCGGCACTGGTTTAAATATCCTCGGCAGGCATGGGCATTACCGTCAAAGCGGGAAGGTGCAGGTATGCGGGGCTCTCTATGACGTGCAGGGTCGACAGGAAGAGATGGCACCAAAGCTGGCGTAGGAATGGGAGTCGGAGCCGGGGGGAAGCCGGGGGAATCCATATGTTTTGCCAACGCCTGGAGGGTTTTACCCAAATCTGCCATGGCCTCCCCAGGCGTTTCCATGGCTCAATCGTACTGTAACAAATTCAGCTGGGCAGGTACTTACAGGTACGCTTCCTGGAGGAGACAAAGGTCAGAAGATATATACAGGAGCAGATGAGGCTGATGGAATTTGAATGCTGGAAGAGTTGCTGGGAACTGGATACCAAAATGTTGCTGGGAACTGTAAGCTAGATGTGCTGCTGGGAACTGTAGGCTAGATGTGCTGCTGGAAACCAAGATGTTGCTGGGAACTGTGGGCTGGATGAGCTGTTGGGAACTGTATGCTGGAAGTGCTGCTGGGAACAGGCAAGGTGAGTGACTCTACTGGAAATGGCAAGGTACGTAACTGACAGGAACTGGCAAGGTTAGTAAGTCTCAGGAACGTGGCAAGGTAAGTAAGTCTCAGGAACTTGGTACGGTAAAGTAAGTCTCAGGAGATTGGCAAGGTAAGTAAGTCTCAGGAACTGGAAGAAATATGCTGGATACAGGAAAGGTGAGTAACTGAGCCTGGAGTAGCAATAAGCTACGATCGGACGCCAGCATTTGAATCCTTGCACTGCCTGTCGCGCCGGCGTCGTGATGTCATGACGTCTCGATGCTGCCCACCTGGAATTGCAGAGCGGCGTGGGGCCGGAGCAGCAGGTAAGTTCATGACAACAGGCAACCATGCTGGATATACTGTTCAAAATTGTTTTATTCTATGTTAACGTGGAATAAAGCAAGTTTGAGCAATATATCCTGCATGATCGCCTTTTTATCTTTAACTATCAGGGAGATTCAATAGACATTCTTATCGTTTAAAATGGTGCTAATTTTGCCCCAACCAATCAGATCTTATTTAACATTGGAAAGTTAACATCTGATTGGTTGGGGCAAAATTAGCACCATTTTTAACGATAAGAACTTTTATTTAATAAACCTGATTAATTATAGTAGGATTATTTGTTAATTTTGATGGAAGCACAGTTAGAGGTAATTAAAGCCAAGCACTGAGCAGTGGAATACAGTGTGGTTGAGACATTTACTCTATTCCTTATAGCAGTGTCATTGCTCCACAGATCAGGATTGCACTTATTGCACGTGTCTCTGTGGCATGTCCAGCCTAAAAATAAATTTTTGGTCATTTGTTCCCTATATCTTACTGACTATAAATGCAAAAATGTTGAAAAATATTTCACCTCAAAGTTATGCCTCCCGTTTTTTACCTTTCCATCCTGGTCTCTTGATGTCAATCAAACTCCTTCATAGGCTCCGCATGTCGTCACCACCACCAACCAGGAAGTGTCTATGCTGGCTAGCAAAAGCAATATATTCTCCCTCCATTAATGTATTGAAGAGCCAAGACACACGTTCCTAAAGTATGTGCAAGCACTGTCTACTCACGATTTTGTGGTATTGTTCAAATTGGACTTCTGCTGCTAAAAGCTGAGCACTGGTTGACGAGATCAGCTTTGCTATTGGCTGAAGTTTGCAGTGTTCCGATTGGCTGTGTGTACATGCGTGGGGTTGCTTCTTTCTGGGTGGGAGGGGGGAGAGCTCCTTAATTGTAATGAGCACGCATAGGTTTTCTCGAAACCAGCTCACAACTGAGGAGGAGGGGAATGACGTCATTCCCCTCCTAGTCAGCAATAACGTGGATATGAAAATGGATAAACTGAGAGTTAGAACAAAGATCTAGATGTCGGGGTAAGTACAATCTACATAATGGGACCTGTTGTTTAAATTAATGTTGTTTGGATGGGGGACATGCCCTTTAACTCTTTACAGATCTTGATTTTATACAGGAATTTACATAGACTATTTGTACAAGTTATACTTTATGTATGTTTGTATAATTTTATTGATAAAGAGCCACTTGTGTACGCAGCGCCGTACATTATAAAATGCAGAGTATACAAAAAGGGATAAGTGCAAGCAATTAAACATGTATGTATGTATTTTGTATGTATGTATTTTATTTCTTATATAGCGCTACATATTCCTGCAGCGCTTTACAATTATTTACTCAATTCACATCAGGCCCTGCCCCAAAGAGCTTACAATCTAATTACTTTATTTACATATACAACCTATCAGTATGTCTTTATGATTGTGGGGTAAACCGGAGTGCCTGAAGGAAACCCATGCAAGCACAGGGAGAACATACAAACTCCTTTCAGATGTGTCTATGGGTGGATAAGAACTCAGGACCTCAGTGCTGCAAGTCATGAGTGCTAACCATATAAATTTAAATTACATAAATAAAGTTGTATACAAATTTGCGATACAGAAGCATCTCTCTTATCAGCCTTCAAGTGTTTCAGTCCCGTTCAGACCGTTCTCAAGACCGCACGGGACCAAAATGCGTTGACCTATATATAGTGTGCTTTGACACATCACATTAGGAATGAAATCCTTGCCCCGAGGAGCTTATATAACATATAGATACAAGTTGGGGAGGAATACAAATTGCTCAAGACAGATATCAATCATTTATTGTGCTGGTGTAAAAGTTTACATTTAAACATACTAATGAATGTCACCTGTCAAAATGAGAGAGGAAGAGAACTCCAAAGTAACGGAGCAGTAAGATAATTGTTTAAGATGGGAGGAAGCAGTGCTATTTGGAGGTTTGTGGAGAAGATTGATAAATAGTGTGGTGTAGCAGAGTAAGTAAAAGAAGGGTATTGAATATGATTTTTGTTTGACGGGGAACCACCCTATAGACTGTGGTGTTGGGGTTGGGATTAGAAATTATATGAATGGCAGAGTTAAGGATAGACTGAGAGGGGGACAGAAGACGGACACTAAGACCAGGAAGTAGAATGATGAAAGATTGGGAGGGCATGCATGAGCATTTTAGTAGAGGAGCAAGAGAGGAAAGAGCAGATCTTGGCAATATTGTGAAGGAGAAAACAAAACGTTGTGGTGACATTGTTATTGTGATGACAGAAGAAAAAAGAGCCCAAGATTACTCCAAAAAAATTAGAATATTTTTACTCTTGGATCCCATTGTGATCCACTAGAGGGGTGGATTATTATAAAAATATTTGTCCAGTAGGATTGTGCCATGAGGCAAGAGCACCAAGCATGGAAAAATCTCCCTGTGAACCGCATCCCCTGAAACAAAGTGGGTCTAGGTTAGGATATACTTTGGCAATTACCGTTACCTTTCAATGTTGTTTGCCTAAGAGCTACATTCAAGCTTCCCTTATTAATATTTTCAAAGATTTCTCCCCATTGGGTTGGTTTTAAAGTCGGCTTCCCATGCTTGGTGGGATTTGTGTTTGAATGAACTTTGGGATATATTTTTACTTTTGGGATATATTTGTAAGTGCATACTATTAAAGAGGGTCTTAGCCATGAGACCATTTTGGTGCTGCCAGATAGTATTTCTATATGTTAGGAACATTCATTTCTCCTTGTGATTTTGGGTTTTTCAATTTCCCGGTGTTTTATAACCCTTTAAAGGGCAAGTTCACTCCAAAAAAACTTTTCTTTAAATTGTATATTACCCCCCCAAACCCCACTTTCAAAAACGCTCATAAACTTTCTTACCTGACCCGGGCCTTCGCTGTCTAGGTGCCGCCCCCTGATCCTTTTTGGAGCACGTTTTGAACAAAAACAGGAGCAGGGGACTAGAGATGTTCGAACTTTGCAAAATCCGGTCCGCTCAAGGATCTGCGAATTTTCGTAAAAATTTGAAAATCCGCGAGCGGACCCGGTAAAACTAAAAATACCCTTGAAATAACAAATTTTTCATATTTTCGAAAATTTTCGAAATTACGAATTTTCACGTATTTTCGTGAATTTTCGAAATTACGGGTTTTCATGTATTTTCGAAAATATGTATTTTTGAAAATACAAGTAATCCTCGTAATTTCGAAAATTTTCGAAAATACATATGTATGGAATTAAGAGAAATCCTTGTAATTTCGAAAAATTTTTACGAAAAATGCGCGAATCGGAAGTTCGGAACGTGGAAAATCCGGAAAAATCCGCCGTTCGCGAACAGGATAAATCCGCGGCGGATCCGGATTCGGATCCGCAAACCGGCCATCCCTACAAGGGACTTCTGCAAAGACAGTTTTCCTGGTCTCGGCTGTCAGGCGATTGGGCATGACATCACATTGCGCCTTAACTGACAGCCATGACCAGGAAGTGGAGTGCTGTCAGCAGCAGAGGCAATGTTCGAGCGGCGAGGGACCGGGTCAGGTAAGCAAGTCCAGGAGCGTTTTTGAAAGCTACAAATAACGCGAAAATGGGGTTTGGGGGGTAATATACAATTTAAAGATGAGAGTTTTTTTCAGTGGACATACCCTTTAAACCATAGAAAGAACAAAGTCTCAAAATGTATTAAACATGAATTCTGATATTCCTGATTACTGCTACCCTCCTTTCCTATAGCAACCCTATATTCAAATATTGGTTAGAAACTTGGCCTTGGTGATAGTTGCTCGAAATGCAGAAACTAACCTGGATTGATGAGATACTGTATTTAGTTATCAATCAAGGTGAATAAAGTGCTGGGTTGGCAAATTTTCACTGCACCCGAGTGGGGTGGGGGTGAGTCAAGGGTGGAGCAGGAGGTGTGGAGTGCTGGAGCAGAAGGTGTGGCGGGGTCAGAGAGTGGGTGGGGTGGAAGTGAGAGGTGGGGTTATGGACATTCTGGGGCAGAGAATGGGTGTTTTGGTGGCTACTGGGTCGGTTCCTAGGATAGGATTTCAGCCCCGACTGCATTACTCTGCAGTCAGGACATTCGCGTCCGAATAGGGGTGACTGGTAACCCTGATCCAGTAGTATAAAAATAGTGAAATACGTTATATTCCCGTTATATTGAAGAGTCTCTTCAGGGGCACTATTCTGCTCCTATTATGCTGTGTGCATTCTTTAATTATCTACGTTAAACTGGCAGAAATGTTAGAATAACTGCCTGCTGAATTATATTTCCATTTCAAAATTCAATATATGATGCCCACATAAATTAACTTGCATTTTTTTCTTACTGTTTGCAAACGACAGTACAGCCATTCTTCTGTTCTTCTGTTTATCGTGCCACTTTCCATATAAACATTCTGCAACTCCTTGGAATTCTTCCCAAGCTGTGGCAGAATCTCTTGTTTTCTTGCTGCAGGCTACACATTCCTTCAGTTTGTGGCATTTAGAAACAGTTTCCATGGCAAATCTGAGTTATCACAAGATAATAAATAACAAATGAAAATGTTTATCTTATTAACTCATGTATTTACCCAACATTCTAACCTTCCAACCCCGTTACAGGAGAATAAAATGCTAATAAAAATATAGTTAATGTGATTCCGGCTGTAATGGTGAGGACATAAACCATTTTTTGTCTAAAGGTTCGTACACATGTGTGATCGCGGGTCCCGACCTGCGACGCACGTTGTGTATAAAAGTTTGTTTTGGTCAATAATCGGCCCGTGTATGGGTCATTTATTGGCTGAAATGGACGTTCGGCATAACTACAGTACCACAGGAGCCCGCTGGTCCTATATATCTTATTTATCCTATCGCAGATACAGGCTCCACCACAGACCACTACTGCAGACAAAGAGAAAGCGGGGGGGTGGGTGTCCCACTAAAGTTTGGGTGGAGGGGCGGAGGGCTGGTGATTTCTAGTTACACCACTGAATGTTAAATATCTGTAGAAAAATATTTAGAAGTCTAACCGTAAGTGGTAACTGACACATAGTGGAACTGCCCACAATAACTGGTGAAATATAAATATATCATTTGTATTGCAACGAAAGCCTTAATTCTCCTGAAATTCTGCACTTGTAACCAATATGTAGAAAGATAAGAGCTTTGCATGACCAGAACAAATACAATATGGATGATAACATGAGTCATTTCATAAATAAAGGAAACTTGCCTTGTTTTCTTTTTCAATGAAACATGAAATTAAATTGTTATCTTAATGTGTCAGACCTTACACAAGAGACTCTAAATTAATGGCCTATAGCCAAGTAAAAACACCAAATAGCTGGAACATTAGTATTTGGACAAATTAAGAACAGTTTCTAAGTGGTTTTGCAGCTGAAGAGAACAAATAAGCATACAGTTGGTTGTAGTGTGCTGCAGTAATGGAAACAGTTAGCCCGTACAATAGACGAAGATATTTATCTTTAAAACTATTTATTATTAACAGTGAAACAAAGGAAGGTGTTTTAGTTTTTAGCCTGTATGAAAAAAGTCTCTGTTTAAGTACTCAGGCTACTCTTGAACAGGCCTTCCCACAGCCTTGCTGCCAAATCTGCACAGATTTTTCCTGGCTGGGATTCAGGAAACTACAGCTCGAACTGTAGGATGGAAACTTAAAAAAGACTTTGCCTGGATACACTGAAAAATATACAAACAGCAGAGTGTATGGCAATGAGTCAGAGAGCACAGCCTGCCTTTTATTTTATCTCCACAAAAAGGGGAATCCTAAAACTTGAAACCACTTTTAACTGTGAACATTTCAAATCTGTACGGAAGCCTAAGGTCACGCTGCAAGAACCAAGTTTTAATGGTTTGTAAAATAACCAACACACATGTTTGATTGTTCCTTAGATGTCATATACTGAAGAATTTGTTGACTGCAGATCAACCTTCTGTGCAATATCAGGGGCGTTTTTAGTGTTAAATGAAAAGTTTAATGTGCTATAGTTTAGCTTTCAAATATGGTGACCTTCATGCCAAAGGTAAAGAAGTTTATTCCACAAACAAAATGAATAAAGGAACATTGTAATTAATGTAGGAGTGGGCTAAGATAAGTGGAACATATGATCCAGACAGAATAGGGAATATGGAAAGGTGAAAGGAATGTTGTGAGAGTGAATCATAACAATGAAATTAATATATTATCCTTTTTTTGTTTAACTCCAGTGGTGAGGAAGATACTGAAAAAGTTTGATACAGGTAACATATTCGAGAGTATGTTTCAAGGACTGACCTTATAAGAAATAATCAACATGGATTTAGGAGGAATAGATCTTGTCAAACTAATTTAATGGGCTTAATCAATATGGACTAAAGTTCTAAGTGGGATGCCACAGGGTTCTATGTTGGGGCCACTTCTATTTAACCTCTATCGTCCATTTGTCCGGATCGGACGTGTTGGAAAATCATGATTGATCGTGCTCTTCTCTATGGAGCCGCACAGTCGATCATTCGCAAATTCAGTCATGGCCGAATTTGTCGCGACCGACGGACATTTATCCTGGCCGAGCACTCGCTCGTAACGAGCACTCGGTCGGGACAAATTTTCCTCCATGTGTACCCAACCTAAGACTTGAAGAAATAAGTTTAGTCTTCAAGTTCGGAAAGGGTTTTTCACTGTGAGAATGTTAAAACTATGGAACATAGGATGCTGTGACGACAGGTTCATTGGATAGTTTAAAAAGAAGCTTAATGAGTTTCTAAAGGTTGCAGGTTACTTGTATTGATACATAAAGTAGAATTAATTCAGGGACATTTCCGATTGCCACTTGGAGTAAGGAAGGATTTTCCCCCCCTTCATAATTCTGGTGGGTTTTTTTGCCTTCCTCTGTATCACCAGTTAGGTAGGAAATGTGGGTATTGCTAGGTTGGACTGGATGGACGTATAGGATACTTTACCTTACTATACTATACTATACAAATACTATACTATACTACTATACTATACAAATACTATACTACTGTACTATGCAAATACCATACTATACTACTATACTATACTACTATACCATACAAATACTATACTATACTACTATACAAATACTATACTACTATACTATACAAATACTATGCTACTATACAATAATATACTATACTATACTACTATACCATACAAATACTATACTATACTATACAAATACTATACTACTATACCATACAAATACTATACTATACTATACAAATACTATACTGTTTTTTAATTTGTAAAATACTGTATGTCTCTGCAAAAGTGTGAAAATATTTGAGTATGTGAGTATTTGGAATGTACATTTTTATTCAGATTTTTAATTACAAAGCTATCATCAGAATGAGAAAAAATGTGGGTTTTTCTTTTGAAACACATGCATACATGTGCGCATACACATATACAGACACACATACACACTAATGTATAAGCACATGCATACATGCATTGGTATATTAAAATTTTCCTTGATTGAAGTTTAAAGGGCGATTATACTCTCAAATCAACCCCATCCCCTTTGACCCATATTAAAATCTTCCAGGGTAAGGACCTTAACTTCTAGATCCACAGCCCACAGTTTACCTTAAATCAGTTGAAATTTAGATACAATTGCTGGTCAAGTTCCCCTCTCTCATACTGAAACTTGGTCAAAAGAAACTTGGTGCAGAGCTTGTCTTCCCATTGGCCAGGCCCTAGACTCAATCAGGGACAAATCCTGCCTGGGAATCACATTTAGCTAAGTACAAACAATCTATTGGAAAACCGAGGGGATGGCATTGTATAGTTCCCTTTTTAGGATAAAGGTTTCTTTAGACACATACCACTTTCAAAAAATATGTGAAGGAGAACTAAAGGAAAAATATTAACACATAGACACACAGGAATAATAGTTGGGACCGGCTTATAAGCTCTCTCTTTTACACTTGCAAACGCAGTGGAGATATACAAAAATGTATACAGTACATTAAGTACTGATGTGATACAAAACATTTGGCAGTGAAGATGGAGAGAAACTCCTTAGATCTACTGCTATAAAATCTTTGGGTTGCACAGGAATGTAACAAAGTACTTAGGAATGTAGAGCCCTACAGGGGAGGAGGAGCAGAATTTTGCTGATGATTAATTGGGAAATAGAGGCATTCCCTTCCACATTATACATTGAGTGCTTTTACCAGCCTACCTGGAATATTTTCACTTAATCCTCCTCTCATCAGGAATATATAAAGTTTTTCCAAGAGAAACAAGCATAGGAAGCTTTATTTTTATGAAAATGGATATGAAGGATAAAAGGAACTGGACAGAAAATGTGACTTTATTGCTACTCATGTAGCAATGTTATTGAAACATGGCCTGCCTTCGGCATATAAGCAAATTTAATAAACATTTAAAATTGAAGACAAGGACACATAAGCTCAGCATGTGCATTGTCATAAATATATTGTTTATAGTCTATATCATAATTTGCAGAGTGGTTACAGAAATTTCCCAAGAAGGCAACCCTACTGCAGTATGTGCAATCACCTGGATAATGATTCTCTATACAGGGAATAGGGTAATCGATGGAGTCTGTGTATATCTGTAATAGGGAATCTGATAGAAAGTTACAATGTGTATTGCCAGCTTTAGTTTAGTATTTATCTACCTATCTATAGGCTTTGTTTATAAACCCGTGGTATGGAACAGTTTTGATATTTTGGGTTATTATAAAATTACAGCCACGGTCGTATATTTATGATATGAGAGCAGGAGTACAAAACCACAGTGTTATTGTATATACAATACCACACAATATTGGTTTTTAACAATGTGATCATAAATGTATGACTGCAACCGTAAATGTATGTCCTTGTCCATAAAAACATACAGGGTTATTCAATAAAGTTTTTATCGTTTAAAATGGTGCTAATTTTGCCCCAACCAATCAGATGTTAGCTTTCAAATGTTAAATAAGATTTGATTGGTTGGGGCAAAATTAGCACCATTTTAAACTATAAGAAATTTATTGAATCTCCCTGATAGCTCGTTAAAGGCACAATATAGTGAAATAGCTAGGAATATGGCCCTATGAGCCCCATCAGTAAAAAATGTAGAGATACCTATTAAAAACATGTAGTACGACTAATGCCCTGCTAATTACATGTATTAATTATTTCCCTATAAGACCAAATGATCTAGCAACTCCTCTTTTCCTTTAAAATCTATATGCTTAAAGGTTGGATGGTATTAACATCATTAGAAACACAATGCATGTTGCAGCCATACATCATTCTATATTAGCCTGTAAAAGGCTGAGGCCACACTGCAACACGCCAGAATCACACACGCCACCGTGTGCATTATCGCATGCGTTTGTGTGCGCAATTCTTGTGCGCTTTGCATTTGCGCGCGTGTTTTGCGCATGCAATTTTGCCATTTTCCGTTATGGAAACACATGCTTTGACACATCAAAAATAGTGTATGTGCATCGGAAATCGCGGGGATTTTTGCATTCCCACGATTTCCATTATAACCAAAATGCATGCGCAATTGTGAGCGCAAAACGCGCAAGTGTGGCCTAATTTCTGAATAATTTAAATATCAATTACCAAAATATTAATCTAACTTGTCACTACAATACAAGTAGGGTTGATTTTCTAGACCTGAACATCTTTGTTCTTTTTGTAGAAAAGAACCAAAAACCAAATTTAAAGGATGCCCAGGAATGAAGTCGTTATGCACCAAAAACTAATGGAATTAGAGAAATGTTAGGTGGATGGAGGTTATAGGCATGTGTAAATGTGGTAGATATATAATGTGCAAGTATGTGCTGTGTATTAAAGAATTACAGGAAAATGGCTGTACTAGGATAAACAAGTGCATTAACTGCCAGACATTTTGAATAATATATTACATTAAATGCACATGTTCCAAGCTATATTTAGGATAAAGAAAAGAGCCAATAGAGAAATACATTTTAGAAACAGGGTGGCTAAGCACATCTGGCACGAACATCAAGGTATAATAGGTGACCTTTAAATCTCCGGCTTGGAACTTGTGCAGTTGGGGATATAAGGAGGAAATATAGAACAATCTCTGCTACAGAAAGGTTTTGTATAGTCAGATTGGGCACTAGGGTCCAAAAAGGCTTAATTGAAGACTTATTCATATTTATTTTAAGCAGGAAGATATAGTTCCCTGAACTATGGTACTAAGTGGGTATTTCAGCAAGGTTTCTTAATTAATGGGCCATTGTTCACCAATAGAACATGCCAGAGGACACACAGACACCCTTTAAGACTTGAAGAAATAAGTTTAGTCTTCAAGTTCTAAAAGGGTTTTTCACTGTTAGAAAGTTAAAACTATGGAACTTAGGATGTTGTGATGATAGGTTCATTGGATAGTTTAAAAAGAAGCATAATGAGTTTCTACAAACAGGTGACAGGTTACTTGTATTAATACATAAAGTAGAATTGATCCAGGGACACTTCCAATTGCCACTTGGAGTAAGGAAGGAATTTTTCCCCCTTCATATTTCTGGTGGGTTTTTTGCCTTCCTCTGTATCAATTACGTTGTTTGTTCATTTTGAACAGGGATGTTGGAATAAGTAAATTCTAACATCCCTTTAAGTTTGAGAACGAAAACTCATGCATATTGAAATGAGGGATATGATGTGGTCACTAATTAGGATAAATAGAAATGGAACAGAAACAATGATAATTCCCTGAAGAAACCCACATAGACAAGGGGTAAAACATGTTGGAACAAACATTGATTTCCCTGGTTTTTGTCTTATCCACTTGGACGCCACTAGCACTTTCTATGGACATGGTGCACACCTTTACTTACCAGTTGGAACACTGGGACATACAATCCAGGTTATTTATTAATACACATAACTGTCTGTTTGCTTTTATCCATTGGTATTTGTACGTAGATGTGTTTTTCTATGTCTATTTGTTAACTGTATAGGAGATGAGATGGTATTGTTTTTTCTATTATATACAATGAATTGGTATCTAAAACTAGGCACACATGAAACCTGATGCGTTATATTTGTCTCTAATCGAATTAAGGGTTTGATGTTGGATAATTCCATGAGTGCTCAATAGGAACACTAAGGCTCTCTTGTCCATTAAATATACATAATAAATGAGCTTAGTTGCAGCATATTTGCAGGCTTTACCTTAATAAATCACTTAAATTATTTATATTTAAGTGATTTATTTATTTGTTAAGAAATGCAACAATATTCAAGGTCATAGTAGTTGGATCCCAGCAAACATAATAAAAACATAATTAAGGGCTAATTATAGGATTATCTCCTATAGGTTAAGTTGTTTATCTAGCAATATTAATCATTTATTGTCATACATCAGTTCTGGAAGTAATTTTCAAAAGAATGTTATTGTCTGTTCTCATTACCGAGTATTGTAAGCTACTTCCTCTTCTTTTAACTGCAAACAATAGTTTATCTTCAAAAAAGTCAGAGTATTTCCTGTAATTGGGTTATAATCAAGACACCATGAAACATGAGGAAATTCCTGAGAAATACATAATGTATGTAATACAACTCTTCTCCTTTATTTGTTTAATAAAGAAATCCATACTCATAATAACAGATTATTTCAAACCATGAATATTAAACCTGAGATATTGAATACAAAGGACTGATTCCTTAATCCTTAGGTCAAAAACTCCACAAAAAATAATAATATGTCACACACACACACACATACATACACACGTAACATAAAAAATATTTAGGCAAACAAATAGTTTGATTTTTCCAGGAATGTGTTGACTTTATAATCCCTGTTATCTCATAAATAACACAGGTGCGCACACTGCACACTACTATAGAGCCACAACTGGGACTCATCTCTAGTTATTTTAGTAGCAGAAAGATGGAGGTTACCATTTTAAAGATGGTAAAACCTTACTAATAATATAATGCCATTTTCTGAATGTATTACAATATATATAACTTACAAGTGGCAAACGAGGTTTAATGTGGAAAAATGCAAACTAATTTGATCAAAAACAACATTAATGCTAGCTATACTATAGAACAGGTAGCGATAACTAGTACATCCCAACCAGGGAATGCTGGGAGTTGTATTTTTCAATCATCTAGGGAGCTACTTGTTGCCTATCCCTGCCCTAAAAGGAATACAGTAAGAAGCTATCACAATAGAGAAGGACTTGGTAGTTATTGTGGACAATAGACTAAGGACTGTATTTATAAATGTATGTTATTGGCAAAGTCCAATAATTAACCCCTAAAGCCACAGTAAAACAACTGCTAGTTTTGGTCATTTTTACAATAGAGATGCTGCCTTTTGACAGTGGTTTAAATCTTCAATGCAGCAAAAATTGAATACCGGCACCTCTTATTAAATAAGCCCCAAAGTTCAAATTGTGGCCACAGACACTACAATCAGATCGTACAATCTGTGGGTTGTAAGATCAGATTCTCTGTCGGACAAAAAATCTTCAACTGGGCCGATTAGAAAAATTATTGGACCGATTGTCCATACACTATATAATGATATCGTAAGACCGGATGGGATCTTAGTGTTTATGGCCACCATAAGGATACTCTGTTTTATAATAATATGCATATCAAACAAAATAATTACATACGGTGGTTAATCTTTGTGGAATTAGTGCTGTGTATCTAAAACTACATACTTGAGAAATTCCTGTGATAATAGTCATACAAGTCCGGCTGTTTTATATCAAATGCCTTGGGAATGAAAATGTCAACACACAAAATGCATTAGCGAAAATATCTGCCTTATAAAAAAGTGTTCAGACTTTCTTAATCACTGCTTCAAAGAACAAACTTGATTTTTGGTAAATAGAGCAAAAGAAAGATTGCACTAGATGTCCCTGAACTGGATTTTTTACTGATTACTTTTAGTTGCAATGCTATAGTACATCGTTGTTGTCAAGGCTATCAATTTTAACCATTTTAGAACACTTATAGGGCTATTGGCTATTTCTGTCTAATAGACGCGTTATCTGGTATACCATGGGTTAATGCGGCTTATAGTCAGAAATAGTATAGTATTTGAGGTTGAATAAAGACATACGTCCATCCATTCCAACCTACTCAGCACCAACCTACCCACGGGCTTCTTTCACACTATGCATGTGCAATGTTATTGAACGGCGACATTCACTTTGCACTGCTGCAATGTAGTGCATTTTAACACAGTGTGGTGTGTTAAAGCACAGCATTGCCATTGAATTTAATGACCACCACTATGCGTTAACGCAGCGGAAACATTGCACTTAATCACAAGTGTGAACATAGCCTCACAGATGATCCACAAAAAAAAAAAAAAAGCATGAGGACAAGGCCACTATGTGACACCGGTGCGATTTACGTGTGATTGCGCTTGCAGTTTTACATTTTGAGAACGCGTAAACGCTTGCGATTATGCAAAAATAATACAGATCGCATACGTTACCAAATGGCAAACGGATAAGCAATCACACATGTTGATGCGTTGCCGTATTTTTAATATAATCTAAAAATCATATGTGTAAACGCAAGCACATTTGCACAAAAAAACGCACTAGTGTGGCCTAGCCCCGAAAGGGGAAAAATTGCTTTGTGACTTGGAAATTAGAAATTTCCCTGGATCAACTCAAAATTTATGTATCAATACCAGTAACCTGCAACATTCTTTATTTTTAGAAACTCATCCAGCTTTTTTTTTTTTTAAACTATTCAATGAATCATTGAACCAATAGAAGACAGTTCCATAGTTTTACCGTTCTCTCTGTGAAAAACCATTTCCAAATTTGAAGACTAAACTTGGATAAGTTACAACTATGTAAGATAGAGAAAAGGAGTTTGTGTGGGGATTTGATCACTGTGTATAAATACATTTACGGACCATACAATAAACTATCTGGGGCATTGTTCACAAAAAGAACATTTCAGAGGACATGCGGACATCCCTTAAGACTAGTTCATCATTGGCTATCCCTAAAGATATTTACTCACTCTTAAAGGGTCACTATACCCACCAAAACAACTTTACATTTTCTTAAACTACAATTTGAGACAAGTAAAATGATGGTCCTCACATGTTTATCTGTGCTTGCTTTGTCATTAAATTATTAATGTTTAGTGAGTACTCCTAATTCCCTCCACCCTCCCTTACTCACTGCTTTCTTTTAGTGTCTGCAACACTTATGTGTTCTGCACAGCCTCAGCACGGACACTGCTCTGCTTACACATCTCCCCCTCCCTCCCCCTGCTGTCTTTTCTCTGCTGATTATCTTAAATGTTGCAGAAGGTGTGCTGACAGGCAGGCAAAGAGGCCAAGCATGGGTTACATATTATAATTTCTGCTTCTGGAGTGACAGGTCTTTCCCTGTAAATGCTGCGATTAAAACGATAATTTCTCAGAATCTGCTGCTCAGATTTAAAATCTGAATAAAATTTTGAAAAAGTGGAATATTGCTGTATCTAAAGGTACTATTTTTGAAAATAAGTAAAGATACCCTTTAACACCGTGAATGTGGTAACAGAAGGTATTGATACAAGTCTAATAAATATTGTAAATACAGTACTATAAACATTATAAAACTGTATATACCATGGTAAAATCTAAAGATCTAGAAAACATGTTAACTGCCTGTTCAATCCTGCAGGTGCTTTCGTATCCAGTTTACAATACTCTCTATATTCAACAAAGCCTTTAACTGCTCTTTGCTCCTCTTCCCCAGTGTGGACTCATTCATACTTTTAAAGTCCATTTACAGTTGTTTCAAAATTATTCACCCCCCACTGAAATCGAGTGTTTTGGCCAGTTTGACATTGGTTTGTTTTGATCATTTCAGTCATCTTGTTTACAATTAAATCAGAGACACTTGTAAGTCAGACAAATATAACATAACATTTATAATGAAATAACCACAAATGTCTTTTCTGTGCTAACATCATTATCAGTTTTATTCAACCCCCAAGGGACATTCATTCTTAGTACTTAGTACAACATCCTTTTCCAGTTATAACAGCTTTTATACGTGAAGCATAGCTTGACACAATTGTCTTGCAGCGATCTATGGGTATCTTAGCCCATTCTTCATGGGCAAAAGCCTCCAGTTCAGTCACATTCTTAGGCTTGCACACTGCAACTGCTTTCTTTAAATCCCACCAGAGGTTCTCAATCGGATTTAAGTCTGGTGACTGCGATGGCCACTCCAAAATGTTCCAGCCTTTAATCTGCAATCATGCTCTAGTGGACTTGGAGGTATGCTTGGGATCATTGTCCTGTTGAAAGGTCCAACGTCTCCCAAGCCTCATATTTGTGACGGACTGCATCACATTTTTTTCCAATATCTCCTGGTACTGAAGAGAATTCATGGTACCTTGCACACGCTGAAGCTTCCCTGTACCTGCAGAAGCAAAACAGCCCCAAAGCATGATTGACCCCCCGCCATGCTTCACAGTAGGCAAGGTGTTCTTTTCTTCATAAGCTTTGTTCTTCCTCCTCCAAACATAGCATTGATCCATGGGCCCAAACAGTTCTAATTTTGTTTCATCAGTCCACAGAACACTTTTGTGGTTTGTCTACATGACTTTTGGCATACTTCAGTCGACTCTTCTTATTCTTTGGAGACAGCAAGGGGGTGCGCCTGGGAGTTCTGGCATGGAGGCCTTCATTACGCAGTGTGCGCCATATTGTCTGAGCTGAAATTTCAGTACCCGCATCTGACAAATCTTTTTTCAGTTCCTCAGCAGTCACACGGGGACTTTTCTCTACTTTGCGCTTCAGGTAGCGCACAGCAGTCGAAGTCAGCATCTTCTTTCTGCCACGACCAGGTAGCGTTTCAACAGTGCCCTTTGCCTTGAATTTGCGAATGATGCTTCCTATGGTGTCTCTTGGTATGTTTAACATCTTTGCAATCTTCTTATAGCCATTGCCCTTCCTGTGAAGAGAAATCACCACTTCCGTTGTCTTCCTGGACCATTCTTTTGACTTCACCATGTTTGTAAACACACCAGTAAATGTCTAGAAGGAGCTAAGTATCACAGTCATTTTAAATCCGCCTAATTGGTGCTTGTTATGCTTGATTGCTGCTCGATGACATCCACAAATGTTTTCAATACCTAATCGAAAACACTTGAATGAACCTCTGTTCTTAAGAGTGGTAGTCTTTAAGGGGTTGAATAATTGTGTCAATGAAGAAATCACAAAAAAACATTAAATACTGTATTACAAAAATAGTGTCATTTTAGTTGCATTTGGTTCTTTAAAAAGTCCTTGTAAGATTTCATTCTGAACACAATTACAAATGTACACCGAATTCCCTAAAACCCTTTACAGCATTGGGGATTGAATAATTTTGAACACAACTGTAGCTATCCCTGCAGTGATATATGTAATGTAAGTAAGTGGATACTTCTAACAATCTCCCATATTAGGTGATTATTCTTATGGACATTCTGTTCTGTTCTATTGTGTCTCTATTTAATGCGGTCCCCCTTTTAAAGGGCATCTATACCGAAAAATAGGTTATTTTAAATTGACCATAACTGGAAACTATAATTCTTCCCAACCACCACTGTATCATTTTTTGTTGATCTGCCCCCTATTTCTTTAGATATCTAATCTAAAATTTCCTATATGTCAGCTGTCAATCAAGTTCCTTGCTCTCAAAAACTATTCTTCTGTAAGCTGGGATGGTGACAGAGTTTTGACAGTTGGAATGCTGTATGCTGTGTGAGGCTTGACAGTTGGTTTGTGGGAAAAAAGTCAGGTCGGATGGAAGTGGGAGTGGTTAAAAGAGGGAGGGGGGATACTGCTCCTAAACAAAATGCGTGCTGGATTGAAGGCATGCAGCAACACACGCAAATCAGAGTAAATGCTACTTACATGTATTCAATGTAGATTAAGATGAGACAAAGTCATTTTTTCAGTATAGTGTCGTTTAAGTTAATTTGTTGCCATTAAATTTGGTTTTGATCTTGTTACTTTGTATAACACACCTTTTAACTCAATGTAATTTAACCTGTGATATACATACTCGCCTTTAGTGACTTGCCTCCTCTAATTATGTATTTAATGTAAAAACTAGGATACTTTTTGTCAAGTATTTTGCTAATTTTTTGCAAAGTACAATTTTTACAGAAAGTTTGCATTTGTAGCTATATGAGATTCTTATGTATATTGTTTTATCTATTACTTACCTTTCTCCCCTTTTTCATACCTTTCCTTCCTGCTCACCTGTGTTCCCATCCCCCTTACCCCCTTCCACCTATGATGAGGCACACACTAGCTACTTAAAGGCATGCTAGTCATTTGGATCTTAGCCTCCGAGGAAGTGACAAGCAGTCATAAAAAGCGTCAGGCTGTGACCGACTGTTCCCCTCCTTTGTGTCCTCCCTCTCCTTTCCCTTTTTTCTGCATGTACTAGACAATCATATGAATACAATTGGATGATGTGTTTATACTGATTGGAATAAAAGTGTTTTAAGATTTCCAGCAAGCATGATGCCCCTTCTCCTTTTTGCTGCTTACCTGTCTGAATTGTACGTGGCTGTTGCTGAGGGCCTGTGAGCGTGTTAGCACCGCAGATCATTAAAGGGGTAAGGGATACTGCTCCAGTGGCTTCACAAACTTTCTTTTATGTACTGTTGACATTAATAAGTATGTTGAAGTATGCAACATGAGGAATGAGGTCCCTGCCCCGTAGTGCTTACTAATGGCAATCATTATCATTATATATACTATATGTATAATTACATGTCTGCATTGTAATTTTGTACACAAAGCAAAGTAGGTTGGGTGATGATGAAGTCATTTGTCAAGCCATACAGGCCTTGATCAGTCTCTGTACATTGCCCTATGGGGTCACACAGAGAAAAAGCAGACCATCACAGCAGTGATAAGGGCAATGGGCAGAATCAGCCAAATGTTCCTCATTGTATCTCCCCTGGGTGGTCTCTCGGCACGACTGATAAAGTTGTTAAGGAGACGGGCGGTCCCCCCACACTGCCCCGATCTGATCTCACTTGTTGCTGGAGGAACAATATCTCCCAGTGATTAAATCTTACCAATCGGTCTCGTCTCTCCAATCCCTTTCCCTCCGCTACCGAGACCCAAACTTTACGTCCAGTACCAGCAAATGGAGGGCCCCGCACGTGTCCCAGTCACGGTCCTCCTGTCCTCCCTGTTCCCGATACCGTGCGATCTCCCCCTGCTCTATTGAACATATCCGTCTGAGTGTTCCATCCTACCGACAGTCCGGACTAGGGTGACCCCCTAGTTCCAGGCTTTGGGAATGGAATGAGCGCTGATTGGTCGCTCCAAGGAAGGGAGACAGGTACACAGCCCTGCCCCTCTCTAAACCTCCACATTGGAAGACACAAACACTCATCCCAGGGATGGGGCTGCTGCTCCTGGTGTTCTTAGTACAGGCTACTAACAAATATGGCAGTTTGTAAGAAACTTATTAATTATTGTTTGTTAATGTAACTTTCCATCATTTTATTAGGGGAACTGTCATTGTGCTTGGTTCAGCTCTGGCTTGTATGACACTGTGGGTTTTCATAATAGGAGAATTGTTCTCAGATCAGGCCTTGTCCCATAGAGTTTGCAAGTACCCTATACCCTATCATGCATGTTTTATGTATTCTGTTTAGAAACTACAACTCCCAGCAGAATGCAACCAAGGTATGCTGGGAGTTGTAGTTTCTAAACAGAATGACAGTTGTAGTGTCCAAAACATCTGTCATGCCAGGGATCCACATCTCTATTGTAACCAATGCGGAATGGCTGGTCAGCATTAACACAACTGAATTCAGTACAAAGACGAAAGGCGAAACTACCAGGGGAGCAACTGCAGGGGGGGCGGGAGCTAAGGGAGCCCCATCTTCTTATTTTCCCTATGACAGATATAGCCTCCTCCCAGAAAAGCATGGATAGGTTTTGCTGGGGGGCCCAGTGATTCCTAGTTACGCCACTGCCCGCAGCATTCTAATGGTTTCATATACGTTTGATTTTGTAGGCAGTGTCAGACTGGGCTATTGGACCCCAATCAATATTATATTTGCCTTTTTTCAATAATTAAAGTATCTCCCTCATCCTATTAACTCCTTATATGTATAGATTTTCCTTTTTAACTGTCCCTTTAACTCTATCTAATTTTTTTTTTTTCTGTTTTCATGGGTGGAAGCGCCTTCACTGTGGACCAGTCCAATTATGTTTAAAGTAAAGAGGGGGTAACCCTTCCTAGCAGTATGTGTTGATACGGCCGTGGTAGTAAATGTGAGTATGTGGAAGAAACCAACCCAAGCACGGGGAGATCAAAACATTCTTTTGCAGAAGGAGCTGTAGGTGGTTTTGGACATAGCAACACAGACCATCAATGTGGACTACCTACTGACTGCACGGCGATTGCACTTAAACTGCATTAAGCCAAGATCTGGAAACCCTGTAAAACTATAAGAAGGCATCTTATCTATTATACCCACTGCATTTAACATGTGATGGGCACATCACAAAGGGCACCAACACTTTGCTTGAAACAAACTAATTGGAAATATAAGGAGATATTGTCTTTTTAGAAATATCCTGCACCTTTCAGTAAGTTAAAAGGGGAAGATTAGACTCAAACAAGCTGTGAACCCACTGTACCAATGTTTGAAAGATGACAGAAAATCTGTAATCTGTTTAATATACCGTCTGCGGCTCTGGATTGTCTTTCAAAACTCAGTTGACAGACTGCACAATGCACCTGCAAAGCCACCCAGACCCAAACACAATGCTTACCCTTTACCCACAATGCCAATAGAACCTCCCCCCTATACATTGGAAGTGATCTGCACCCCAACCACAACCCAAGGCAAAACTTACACCTCAACCACAACCTGTCTTTATGCACTATATGGGTATACACATGGAGGGTTCTGCCTGACGGTATCCCCATTATCCATATAGCACATACACGTGGAGGGTTCTGCCTGGTGGTATACCCAATACCCATATAGGGCATACATGTGTAGGGTTCTGCCTGGTGTTATCACCATTACCCATATAGCACATACATATGGAGGGTTCTGCCTGGCGGTATCCCCATTACCCATATAGCACATATACGTGGAGGGTTCTGCCTGGCGGTATGCCCATTACCCATATAGCACATATACGGGGAGGGTTCAGCCTGGCAGTATGCCCAATACCCATATAGCGCATACATGTGGAGTGTTCTACCTGGCGTTATCCCCATTACCCATATAGTGCATACACGTGGAGGGCTCTGCCTGGCGTTATCACCATTACGTGCCACAAACATGGAAAGAAATATATTTCTCCAACAACACGCATTCCGGCACACGCACAACATGGCCATACCCTAGTTTTGTGGTGCCCCCTTATTTGTTGAGACTAAATAATGAATTTAGTTTAAACTCCCTGTACTTATTACTATCAAACATTTTATATAGACAAAAGGCAAAGTCAAACCAAAGTTTATTTTAATTATTTTTTATTAATAATCAGATAGTGGTTGTTGTCTTCTTTTTGGAACTGGGGTGGGTTTAAGAGTAGTAGCTAGATGGAGGTCTGTATCTTCCTTTCATTAGATTGTCCCAATCAATTTTCTATGTAACAGAAAAAAAATAACCAATGAGTCAGAATTAACCCCCCCCCAATCCCCGTTCTAACCAATCTCCAGATTCCTGTGTTAGGGATGGCACCAGGGTTGCCAGATTCTGTTGGTGGTGACGCCGGATGGGGCGGGACATAACAGTGGATGGAATGGAGAGTGGGTATGTCAGGGATGGAGAGGTGGGGTTTGGGGCAGGAAAGGATGGGGAGGGGGCATTTTGGGACAGGGACTTCCAGTCCCATTCAGCCCTGACAGCGGGACTTGTGATTTTTTCCCTACAGTTGGGACAGTCCCATCCAAATTGGGATGTCTGGAAACCCTGAACGATGCTCATGTCTGAAATCCAAACATACCTTAAAGAAGGGACTATCCATTATTTTGTCTGCCCCGCGACTGCTCGCTCTAAGTCGTTGCTTCCTGTTCTTATCCAAAAGCTACAAAAACAAAATAATTTGTTACCCACAAATGTCGTTCACTTCCCAGGAGGTTTAACGGTAACAGTTTCAGTCGTGTAACTTACTCTATACAATATGGGTTTGGTGGCCATATTTAGTTCCCCGGGAATCATATGCTTCATGTTATAGACAGAATATCTGAATTTCTCTTCAGTCTCTCCATTGAATGGCAACTAAAGAAATAGAGAAATATCCGATTAAATTGCATTCCACAATTCAATTAATATGGAACCAACCAGGCCCAAAAGAAACATCAGTATATTCTAGACAAGAGAATTATTTGTAGGTGACCCTTGTTAGTGCACATGGGGCCACATGACCAACTGCCCCGTGAAATATTTTGCTCTAAGGGGACAAAATATCATCAGAAATCATCCACTAAACCCACATTTTCAGTGATTTTACATAAAAATGAATGGAGTAATGTTGGTAGTAAAACCGTTTTATACTTACATAGCCAAGTAACATTTCAGAGATAATCATCCCTACAGACCACCAGTCCACCGATCTAGAGTAGGGTCCATTTCTGTACATCTCTGGAGCCAGGTGCAATGATTCTCCACATCTTTGTCCACATTTAGATACAATTTAATCACCATAGTCAATCCCTTAACCAGAAAAAAAAACATTCCCAGTTAATATGTCTCTCTTATGTCTCTCTTATGTATTTGTATTGGTTTTTATTTTAGACTTGCTCATAGATTTGTTGCATTTGTTTTACACTGGCAACAAAACTAAGCTGAAAAATAAAACCTAAACTGATATGTCCCATTCTATGGAATTGTACCAGGAACCCTACCTTCCATGCAGAGCTCGAAGTCGGCTATCTTTAGGTATCCAGTGGCAGAGAATAAAAGATTTCCTGGATCCAGATCTCTGGGGAAGAAAAAAAGAAAATATTGAGAATAGATAATAAGTTAATAATAAATGTATCTGTTGTATTAAGTTAGTTCAACTAGACTTAATGTTTAGTTCTTGAAGACGTTTCGCTAGTCATCCGACTGGCTTTCCCAATTCAGAAAGAAGTCTTTAAGAACTAAACTTTTAGTCCAGTTAAACTAACTGAATACAACAGATTTACCATGACCTGGATGAATGAGAACCTTCACACGCTTAATAATAAATGGCATTAAAATGTCAAATCAAAATCTATAATTTACAGGGAGGTAGAAGATACTAATCCTACCTTCTATTCTTACAATTCTTGCAAACCATAGTTTAATATGGCCATGCTGACAACTTTCCTCCCCATCAGTTCCAGGAAACGGGCAATAATATCGCTATGTGTATGGCCACCATACACAGCATACACCAACTGCCGCTTCCATGGAACCAGAGGTTGAAGATGGTGGTAGGAGTAGTTTTTTCTACCTCCCAGTAAATTATAGATTATAGAAGTTGTTTTCTGGGTGTATTTACCCTTTAATTAAAGTTCCATTTGACAGGAGACCTTATTTCACTGTTTTTAATCAACTCTTTGTACACCAGTTTAAACAACCTCCCATTCAACCCCTTCAACCCCCTCACACATTAATGTTATAATATGACCTTAGCTTATAAAAATAAGCATATCCCCCACGTTTACATTGGTGCTTACCGAAGAATGATCCTGTGTTGGTGTAAAAATCTCACTCCTAGGACAAGGCAGACCGAGTAAAATCTGCAGGTATTAAAATAAAACCTTCATTGGTCAATCTAATAAATCCAACGTATTCTACTTATTACCAAGTCCATATAGTCACTATACCCAACCTTCCCATAGCGCTCTGTGTCTGGGGGCTATTTACTTAAGGTGCCATGGAGATTTTATTATTCTGCTTAAAGATTACGGATAGCCATTGAATTTTTATCCAGTGTCATTCATAGGAAGAAAAACATATGAATTAAAGGTGATCTCTATGTTAAATGTTCTAAATTCTGAAATCCTGCAGCAGTTATAGCAGTTTATTATTTATCCCTTTACCACTGTTCGACTGTGAGACAATAGGCTACTGTCTGATGGTCACCAACATTGAATACTCACACTGCCATTTCATATGACATTGGACCTCTGGCCCAGTCCATGTAGGTTTTTAAGTCCAGCATGGGAGCGAGTTCTAGAACCAAGCCTTCATGGTAAGGGGTTTGAAAGGAGCCATCATATCCGATAATGAAAGGACTTCTTTCTCTTCTGCTCAATTGCAGGATCTTCTTCTCTATCTGGAAGCTAAAAAACAAGATGAATCCAAATTCACAAGTGGAAAGAGTGCAGCTGAATTTATATTATTATAGAGAATCAAGGTCAATTAAAACAGAAATCAATTGGAAACACTACGTGTACGGTGTATCTTTACAGTACTAATACGTAAACTGGAAGGTCTGTCACTATTTTATCCAATGGTATTACCATTTACCACTTACCATTTACATGCAAGTTGGTCGTTTAGACTTATTTTGCTTCTAATTTTTACAGCAACTTGGTTTCCATCTTCTTTAACTTGCGCCAGGAAAACCTGCAAACAGAAAACATTTCATGACTTCCCCTGTATAATTTAACAAGGATGATTATTATTATTGACTGAATGGTTCACCTTTCCGAATGCCCGTTCACCCATCTAACTGCAGAATGCCAACTCATCGAGTGATAACAATGGGTTCTGCTGAGCACTGAAAGAAAAGAATAGAGAATTAGAAATGATTGGTCCATCATGGGTTCTGCTGAGCACTGAAAGAAAAGAATAGAGAATTAGAAATGATTGGTCCATCATTAACCTATCATTGAAAACAGACGCTAGTGCAGCCCTTATAATTGGCTAAGTTGGACATCCCTGTAATATTGTTTTATCCTGATTGGTTACAATTTATAATTAACTTACGTTAATTCACAAGGGTCTGGTTGAGGTCTTCCATCATTATATTCCTGCTGCTTTGGTTTAGTCTTCTTTAGGAGAGGAGAAGCAGGTCTTGCAGGCTAAATGTAGAAATAAAATGCTATTTATTGCAAAAATCCACTGATATGATAAATTACAACAATGTTATAGATTTTATTTACTACAAATATCAAACTCTAATACAATAATTACTTCATTTGCATGTAGTTGTGTTGGGGAGTATTTATTGTCCCATCTAGCATATTGTTACTGTACAATGGTGATGTACTTACCATAGAAAGATCATCATGGTGGATAATGTCTTCTGACTTCTCCTTTACATTTATAGAATCTGCATTTGCAGTATTCACTGGAGAAGACAAACCAGCTTTAGTTGGCTCTGGATGACATAAAGCTGTAAAAGATACATAGATATATATATATCATAAAACAAGTAGCCATATTGTTAGATTTGACCATAGATATGGTGTCTGCGTTGGGCCTTATTTTTAAGTCTCTCACCTATTTGGCAGTTACCAGAGATTAGTCAGTCTATTAATTGGTTCCCTAGAACCTGACCCTAAACAGGGCTCTACAAATATTAAACCTGTACCCACATGACCCGTAAACCTGTTACCCACAATCGTCTTGTGACCCACATAAACATATTGTTTTCCCAAACCGACCCAATGTAGGTCTCTAATAAAGAGCTATTGAATTTGATGTGAAAGGGTATCTGTAGTGAAAAAATAACATTAGATAATATGAGGCGGGAGACTGTACATCCACCTCTGGTACTTAATTACTTTCCGTGATACGGATGGTTAAACTTGCTGCAATGACAACCCAGCTCTGTATCTCCCTCCACTTCTCTAATATGTGTATATTTGCAAAAGAAATAAATATAGAAAGAGGAGATACGGTGCAAATATCATATATTTATTATCAAACAAAAAAGAGAGCCCCAAACTGGGGTGCTCCAACGCCTGTGTCCCACCTACAGATCTATTAACCAGAACAACATATGCCCTTCAGAACAATAATAGCAAATAAATGACTAGTGTCAATATACTTATCATCACACAGTAAGTCCCCTATACAGTCAAACCAAAATTCCGTGCAAGGAGTAGTCAGGTACTGGTCGTCGAGGAGGAGACTCACAAACACAGAGGAACTGGAGGCACAGATGCTGGTAAGGGGGGAACAAACTAAGCTCCAAACGCGTTTCGCTCTCCCACTGAGCTTTTTTCATTGACACGGGGGACACAGGCGTGGGAGCACCCCAGTTTGGGGCTCTCTTTTTTGTTTGATAGGCTGCATTCATTTCAGTGTATCCATACAGCATGTATTTAAAGAACAACTGTATCAGGGGCATGTTTAGGGGGGATTACTGGTACCTGGAATCCCCCCTTTCTGCCTGCTCAGTGCAGTCTGCTGCTCCACTTCTCAGACATCCTACCCTGCCAAAACTCATTTCAGGGAGGGTACTCACACATTTCAGGGAGGGCACCCACCCCCTAAAGCCCCACCCCAAGATTAACGTGTAATCCATGCATAGAGAGCCACACATGTATACAGTCAGACACTCTTGCATACAAACACATGCATCTCAGCAGACACACACTCATGAAAACAGTCAGACACACATGCATACAATACGTCATGTCACTATTAAGTGTTTTGTCACTTGTTAACCGCTAAAAGACTCTGACATCATTGTGCTCACTCACTCTTATTCACAACAACGCATTTCAGGAAGATTGTATATTATTTCAGGGAGTTAGGGATCTGCCATTAAAATCAGGGAGACTTCCTGAACTTCAGGGAGAGGTGGGAAATTTCAAAAATGTGTCCAGTCTGCCCTGTGGTTGACAGCAGCCCGAGGTAATTGCTGAGCTTGGATTTATATTCGGTACTTACTGTACCTACTGCACTGTGATGGAGCTTAGTGAGCAGGAATAGGGACATTAGGATATCCTGGAGGTGGTTGTATAGCGACTGTCAACATTATATTGTATAATAGATGTATCTATCTATCTATCTATCTAATCTACACAAAGAAATGATTGTTTCATATATTCTTTATTTAGAATGATCAATGCGCCCATACATGGTCGGATGTTATTGTCTCCTACTCTAGTAAAGGGAGCAGTAATGGAAATTTTCCGTCTTACCAACAAAATTTAGCAATTTCTGTCAGATCCACAGGCAGTGTTACAGCTCTGACTTTGAAAGACGCTAATGATAATGTAGTGTAAATGTGGGTTTCTCAGTAAAACAGAACGTTAGGCGGGATACACACGGACAAATTTTTTACCACGGCAAATGTCCCTGATGGACCACACAATCGGTGATGATTTACTGGCATGTCAAATTGCCCCTTATCTGATCCAGGGAATCTCCCCCTTGAAAATCCTGCGCTTGCCACTGCATACAGTAAAAAGCATTAAAACTTTTGTGTAGGAAAGGCATATCAGATTCTTTATGACAAGACCTCATTCTATGAAGCTGACCTATCAACTATCAACTGCTATAAATTGGTTGCCATAGTTGGTATCCAATTGATAAAAAATATTGGGCTTGATACAATAAGAGCCTATGTGTAAAAGCTGTGAGCAGCTTGAAAAGCCTAAGGCGCAAAGGTCTGATATTTGTATATATGTGCTAAGTAAAATGTACTGCTTTTAATTATGTGGAGCATTGCTACTTTATGGTGTGTGCCGTACTGTGTGTGATATGGTGTGTGCTGTACTTTTGACTGCTGTGATTGACAAACCAAATTGCATGCGATTCTGTGTGTTTTCCGCCCAGTGTGGCCATGCCCACAGGGAAATAAACTGTACCCAGAGAAACGGTGGCTCTGAGCGATTCTCCCCAACAGTGCTATTTTATTTGCACAGATACAACATTGGCATGATTCATTCAATCTATGTAAAGGGCAGAATGGCATTTCAGGGCAGCCACATAGTCTATTCCTATTTTTTATTATTTATCTATGTAAGAAAGAAAAATAAAATAGGGGCAGTTGCAACTAAATAAATACACGTGGGGTCACTGCAATATTGTTTGTTGTAGGTAACAGCTATTAAGTAGGACATTCATTTTCTAACTTTATTTTCAAGGAGAATGACAAAAAAACCATAAAACAAAATAATTTTTCCAAGCTCTTAGCACATTTTGTCAGAAAAACAGGACATTTAAGTAAAAAAAGCTGATTGGATTTGGCATTAAAACTGCATTTTTCAGCTATGATTCTTCAGTCTGGAAAATATGCGTCAGTTGGAAGAAACATTTTGAAAGTAGGAAAAGTGTATCTCAGTTGTGCCACTCATGGCTGCTTATGGCTCCTGATCATACTGAAAGCCTTTCAGCAATCACAGTAGAACTGTAAAAACAATACTCTACCCTTCAGTTTTCTGTGTCAACTTAACTCTGGACACCGACTGTTCCTACGGCCTGAAGGACACACATTTTCCAATGGTGGAACGCTCAATTGAAACATTTTAGATATAAGTGTGGAACTACGGTATTTTGCAGGATTGCATTTGTATAGATTCTCTGTTATAGGGTATGTCCATTCAAAAATTAACTTGCTTTCTATCTGTTTTACTGAAGAACAGGAGGTAAATGCACTATTTCTTACCTCCTGTTCTTCAGTAAATCTTGCAGGAGAGCAGGAGAACTTACCGGGATCGTTCCAGCGCTGACAGAGCTGCGGCCGAAATCCCCGATACCTCTGGTGCTTCCACTCTCCTTAGCACAGTGTGCGCATGCGCGCACTGTGCAAAGGACTGGAGATGCGTCGGAGGCGTCGGGGATTTTCGTCCGCGGCTCTGTCAGCGCTTGGACCGAATCCCGGTAAGTTCTCCTGCTCTCCTGCAAGATTTACTGAAGAACGGGAGGTAAGAAATAGTGCATTTACCTCCTGTTCTTCAGTAAAACAGATAGAAAGCAAGTAAATTTTTGAATGGACATACCCTTTAAAAGGTAATAATTTTTTCCCCAATGATTTGCAGTCAGAAGTTTTAATCCATAGTTTCTATGGATACAGGTTGTAAATTATATGATTTTGCAGTTTTACATTGTATTGCAGCTACAAGCTCTGGAGAGCCCATAGTAAAGTTGTGTTTTGTAGGAGGGAAGGTTACTGTTGACAAAGAAACACTAAGATAGTATCTTGTTTGGCCTGGTATTTTGAATATTAATACCAGAGTAAATATATAGACCATTGTTTATATGAAAGGGATAGCTGGTTCAAGCTGATTATGAACCTTTAGGACAATTGCATGCTGGGCAGCACTAAAGTCCTGAGTTCAAATCCACCTTTGGACACATCTTTAAGGAGTTTGTGTGGATTTCCTCCAGACACTTCAATCTCCCCCACTATCATAAAGATATACTGATAAGTTGTATGTGTCAAGTAAATGTGCTTAGATTGTAAGCTCTTCGGGGTAGGGTCTAATGTGAATATACTCATGAAATTGTAAATTGCTATGGAAGATATTGGCGCTATATAAATCCACAATAATAATGAATGAATTCTAAATTGATAAAAGAGCCAACATCTGGTATTATTAACAACTAGAAAAGTACCAGGTGTTGCCCGTTTTTTTCCAATCAAAACCTTGTTGGGCTTAGTCATTTCACAGCAAAAAGATTAGAGTCCTGCGGAAATCTGTTACCTGCACTGGAGGTAGGGTCAAGTGCTTTATCTTCTGTTACTAAAAGATTTTTTACCAATGTAATATAATAAAAAAAAGAACAGCCAATAAAGCTGCCCATACACAACATTTCTTATCTTCCAGGGTTCCCGCAATGTTAGATAGGCATCCGCACAATGTCCATGCCCAATCTTTCAATCGCAAATAAATGGGCCAGAGCAGAAAATGTCATGTGAATGGGAAAGTAAAACCCCAGGATCTTCCTGGTCTTAATAGTCGTACTATAGATAAGTCAATGATACGTTGCATCGATCAAACGTCTAATAATTGTTCTAGCTGAATCTTTATTAGATTAAAAAAGCTAAAGCCACAGATTATTATCATTATTGAAACTTGCAAACCTGAGGTTAGTATATTAGAGGTTGTATCTTAATATTAATTTGGTGCAACAATCATGATTTATAGCATTGGATGGTCTTCAAAGTTTTATCAAAGGCATAACTATCTTCTATTTTATTTCTATTGTGAAGTAGGAACTGTCTGCTGCTTAACCTTTGAATCAAGGGAGGAGAAACTAGTTATTTATTTTGGCACTGTGTTACAGTAATAAAATGTAAATGTAAAATGTTAGCACATTAAAGCACAAAAATGTACTATAAAAAATGTACCTTGAACAGGGATGTAGTATTGGTTATTCTTACATCCCAATGAGGTTTCATTGAGGAGCACCCTTATATGAACCATAGTTCTCCTTTAACAAAGAACAGCTAGAGCTACAGTTTGATTTCTAATAGAAATAGCTGCCATCTCCCAGGCAAACTACATTCTAGTTCAAGGTTATCTTTGCTCTTCTATATGTGTTATACACCTGCAGGTTATGTTGCGTTTATTGCTGCAACAATAATTGTGTGGCTTCTTTTAAATATAATGTTAAACCAGTTAGAGGTCTGTGACTGTAAGAAAAATGTTGAGGTGATTCTGAATTGTTTAGGGAAAGTTTTTATTTAATTGGTAAAAATAGAATGTGGGATGAGTAAAGGGGTGTTACCTACATTAGTGGCCACATGACAATGTGCAAAATCTTAACAACAAATGCACCCTTCAGGTTTTGTAGCTAAAAGAAAAGAAATTGTAATAGAATAAAATTCTTACCCTCTGACATCTGGAAAAATGGTTGCCTCGATCATTTTGCAACTAAAATTATGAGTATAATGTTGCTGGTAAACATTGCAGGAACATTGGCAGGAAAAACCACTGCTGCACCCAATGTTACCATTGATTTGATGCTTGTGTCAAATCAAATATCAAATTGTTATAATGTTGGGTCAGTATGGACACCTTTAGATGGCTACAAGAAGATAACATATTAGGTTCTAAAGGAATTTCTCAGTCATCTGCAATAGTTTGCAAATACACATTCCCCAATGATTTGCCTATAGTGGTTATGTGGGTGGACACACATGGAACGTTTTCGAACTAAACCAACAGCAATGGGTCGTCTGGTAGAGGACTGTTGATTGATTAATAATGTGATTTCAGCAGAAAAGCAGATCACCCACTCATAGTGCATTATGGTAGATAACATGCTGAAGCATTATAACCCAAGTTTTTAATTAAAATGTGTTAATATACATACAGGGAGATTCAATATAATGGTGCTAATTTTGCCCCAACCAATCAGAAATGATGTAACATTGGAAAGCTAACATCTGATTGGTTGGGGCAAAATTAGCACCATTTTAAACGATAAGAACTTTTATTGAATAACCCCGATAATGCTGTTTAACAATATAAGGAATAACAAAACTAAACTTGCTGACTTACCAAATGAAAGCTACTATGAACCTTAACTCTACACATCCGCCAAAAGTAGCTGCTTTAGGGTATAACAGGTGCCAGAGCAAACTTAAACTCCAACTTATCAGTCTCAGTATGTATAAGCTGTTACCCTATAGCACCTCTTTAGAACTTACCAAACTAAGTACCAGTTCTGGTTTTTCAAACCCACGGACTTATTTTCGATAATTATCGAATTCTCAAATCGGTAACCCTCGAATGTATTCTTCGATTTCGATTATCCACGAATGTAGGCCAGGTGTGTGCCTTCTATGTTTTGATATGGATCAATAAAAGAATTTCAATTTTCCACGCTAGTGTCTATTTTCAGTGGGCGCTGCTACCTATGAGTAAGGGGATAGCACGTTCCCGAAACACGTCAGGCAGTTCTGCATTTTTAGACATGTATGTATAATAAAGCTGTTAAACTATAACTGAAGTGCCGAGGAACTGTTTGTTGTGAATCAAGAGTCCTTTACTATATTACGTATTCAAATAGTTTGTGCACAAAATCATAGAAGGCAAATGGGAATTGTGGTTTCTTCAGTATCTGTCATTTTCAAAGCAGTGGGATCAAATAATACTAATAATAAGTAAATGTATATATTTATAACCTCAAAATACCAAGTATACCAGGTATACTGGCCCTCCTGTCTACCTCTGGAAGTAAGATACGTTGGTTCTGCCCATCCAAAACCCTCCTTGCCCATTCAAAAATTCAATTAATGAAAGTGCATCCAACACTCCACTGCACCCAAGAGGGATATAAAGTTATCAACAACTGAATTCTAAGCAGTGTGATAAAGGGTGCTTTGACTTAAATAGGGGACCTCCATGCCCATTCCCTGTATTCTTTCCTCAATTTTTCACCTAACCCTGCCCATTGTATTCGCTTCTCTCCAGATTTCTGTCACAGCATATGTGGCAACCCTGTTATATAACAATAACACAATAAATAAGAAGCAACTTATAAGCATATACTTTTCTTTCAATGTCTAAAATGAGAAACTTTCTGACATTAGTACAAACAGAAAAAAGTAATTATAATGAGTGAAACAGCCATTTATAACCATCTCAATTTAAAAAAGGCAATTCTGACTTTGCCTCACCTTAATTTATAAATAAATGCATATAAGTTGTACTAACCCTGAGATATGAGTGTTGCTCTTAACTAACTCCGCCTACCATCTGGCATGACTTTCTGGGAAGTCAAGCATGCTCAGTAATCACTATGAGTAAGCACTGAGAAAGGAAATTTCCCACCATGCATGACTGTCACCATTCCAGTTTCAGCAAAACTACATACTGCAGAAAAGTGTATGCACTTGATTGACAGCTGAAATGTAAGATGTTTCAGATATCTAACAAAAAAATAACAAAAAAATGGTACCTTGGTGCTTAAGAATAATAATACCGTATATACTCGAATAAGTCGGTCTGAGTATAAACCAAGGTACCAATTTTTACCTGACAAATTAGTAAAAACTGATTGACTCGAGTATAAGTTGAGGGTAGAAATTATGACCACTACTGCCTTCTGATTCTGTATTGTTTTGAGGCTTTAATTTCCCTTTAAATGGTCAGCAGAATTCCCATACAGTAGTCCCATACAGTAATAGCCAAATCCAGTATGGCTATTACTGTATGAGACTACTGTATGTAATTCTGCTGTCCATTTAAAGGGCAACTAAAGCCTCAAAACAATACACAATCAGAAGGCAACAATAGTTATCATCCTCCTTCTAAACCTGTATTGTTTTGAGCCTTTAGTGGCCCTTTAAATGGACAGCACTACTAGTAGTGACGTCAGACGACAGATCAGTTCACAAGGAGCGGCCACCGGTTTAAGTAAGTACTGACCCGAGTATAAACCTCGGTTTATGCTTGAGTATATATGGTAGTTTCCAGTATTGGGCAATTTAAAAAATATATTTTTTCAGTATAGAAAAATGCAATTTTACTTCTTCTAATACCAGGAGCTGTATTTACTGTATGGTACATAACTGTGCCTTTTAGTATATGGATTCTTCCCCGGACAGATCCAAAATAATATTGTTTCTGTATTCTTACTGTTATTCTGCCAGCTCTAAGCCCTTTCACTTCATTCTCGTTTGTCATTTTGCAGTAAGTACAGTCATATAATTCAGTATAATGTCAATGAATCACTTGTCTGGAATGCATGATACGGAGCCCAGTTCTTTCAGAGGGACATCAGGATCAAGTACTATTGTATAGAGATAGGCTGCTTACATGTGAAAACAGCTTTCTTTTTATTTGTGCTACCCAGATTGAAAACATTTTATGTTTGGAGTTACTTACAAGACATCTGAGTGATGGATGTTTCTCAAATATTTCTAAGCAGGACAAAATAAAACAAGTTTCCTTTAGAACACACCAAGATAAAATACTAGCCACACCAAAATTTCCATACCTTTTTATTGTTTTGGATTGTGCTAGACCTCACACAGAATATTATATCGCACATACTGTATATATGCAAAAATAACCAACTCGGGTGTTAATCTGCAAAATGCAACAGCTAGAGCCAAACTTCAATCAAACTCCTTTTAACTCAATAATCTCACTTCTAAAACAGAAAAAATACATTTGTAGTACTGGATGGATATTTTATGTTACTGTCAGTGCTATAAAAATCCTTTGATTAGAAAGTTCTTTACCTTCTAGAATTCACATGGTAGACATATGCTGTTTACTACTTTACTATTTGTAAAGAGGGTGGGTAGAGTCCTTAAAAGGCAGTTGAGGGTCCCTGTTAACAATATCCCACCTTACATGCTATTGTGTAAAATACCACTCAGAGGGTCACCATTTTTTTTTGTTTCTTGGTTGTCACTCAGGCTTACATACTTGTATCCTGTTCTTGGCACTTTCACATTTTATTGCAACATTTAACTTTCTTAGGAGCTCTTACTCTAACTTCTTTTTTATCTTTAAGTGGGTACATTGTTTCATTGCAGTTAGCCACACTAGGAATACTTATGTGCATTTTACTCCTGTTTCCTAATTCCCCAGAATGAGGGTTTTTTACACACGGTGATACAGCAGGCATGATAACTCTTTTTGTTCCCTTTCCGGGACTTCAGACAATAGAAGTTTATGTGTGTGTGTGTGTAATGGTTGTGCTTAACTTTGTATATAATATTATGACATTTGGGTTTTGGGCCCAAATTTTATAAGATGGAAATACATATGTGGTTCTGTGATCCTGATGATGGTCTAATCAACGATGGCCGAATGGATGCCTGAATCTTCCTGCTTCGTGCGAAGCATGCTGCCACCCAAAAATGACTTGTGAAGGTGGTTGTGGTTGGCTGACAAACACTGGCTGTTAAACTGGAGGGCCGACTTAACGCTGAGGGCTGACAACACTGGCTGGTGAACTAGTGGTCTGACTTAATACTGGCAGCTAAAATGCAGGGCTGTCTTAACACTGGCTGCTGAGCTTGGATAGTGAACTAGAAGACTAACCTAACAGTGGCTTCTGAACTGGAGGGCTGTTCAGAAAGCAAATTCCCATACTCAGCCTCACAATACTGTTTATCTCGCTGTGCGAGCATGCGTCGGTGACATCATCACACGCGCTAGCTCAACAGTCAGGTAGATCTTGCACCTGAGAGGAAGGTGTGAGATCTGCCAGACTGTTGAGCTGGAGCGCGTGATGACATCACCGGGCGCACTTGCGCACAGCGTGATACTGAAAGAACAGTATTGTGAGACTGAGTACAATAATTTGCTTACTGAATCGCATGGGGGAGGTCTTGCTACAGGAAGTTCACCACAGTGCCAAGAAAAGAAGGTTTAACAGTTGCAGGTAGGGGGATAGCCAAAAATAAACGCCAACACATTATTTCACTATGGTACAGCTACCCACTAACAACAAGTTACAAATACAGTGTACTTATCCGTTAACAGAGACTTAAAAATACAAGTGCCCACACAGACTGGTAAATATAAGATGCACATAGTGACCGGTACATACAAGATTCTCACAATGACTGGTAAACACAAGATGCCACACAAACTGGTATATATGAGTAGCAGCAGTGCCTCTACTCAATCAGGTCTTGTTAATAACAAGTGCAGTCCCAATTGAGAATATATATTGCAATGGGATACCAATAATTCACTCCTTTTTAGTTTTAACAGTCCATGTATTAATTTATAACAATTTTCAGCAATAAACAGGTAACAGCAACAAGATAACAATAGCACAGTAAATGGATATACTGTAAACCTTGCAAATCTCCAAATATCCAGATATGTAACACTGTGCAGCTCCTTTAGATCACTGGATGTACATACTGGTAGGTTCTTACTGCAATGCTGCAGAGCTGACTCAGAGTCTTTTATGTATGTCCAGATATAGATCACTCCTGATCTTAATTCCTCATGGTCTTGGAGGAGATTACCCACACACCCCTTCCAAGGAGTAGGGTTATGACCTCCCTATTCGGGGTTGAACTCATTTAACAGCTCTTTGTAAAACTATTACACATTGCATGATGCAGATACCTACAGAAAACTACTAAGCAAGATACATATCCCTACATGAGATTCCCACAGTGACTGGTATAAGATGCCCACAGTGACTAGTTTAAGATGCCCATAGTGAGTGGTATAAAATGCCCACAGTGACTGTTATATGCCAGTAGTGACTTTAAAATTGCAGCCCACTGTGACTGATAAATGATGCCCACAGTGACTTGTAAATTATGGTTATAGTGACTGGTATAATATGTCAGCAGTGACTGGTAAATGATTCCCGCAGTGACTGGTAAATGGTGATCACAGTGATTAGTATAACATGCCCACAGTGACTGGTAGTAGATTTCCACAGTGACTGGTATGAGATGCTCACAGTCACTGATATAAGCTTCCCACAGTGACTGGTATTAGATGCTCACAGTGACAGGTATAAGATTCCCACAGTGACTGTTATAAGATGCCCACAGTAACTGGTATAAGCTTCCCACAGTGACTGGTATAAGATGCCCACAGTAACTGGTATAAGATTCCAACAGTGACTAGTATAAGATGTCCACACAGTTATGGGTATAAGATGCCCACACAGTGAATGGTATAGGATGCCCACACACTGTCTGGTATAAGATGCCCACAGTAACAGGTATATGATGCCCACAGTGACTAGTATAAGATGACCACAATGACTGGTAAATACATGCCCTTAATCCCCTACTGCCCTGAATCCACCCATAACACTGCAGAACAGACGCCAGACACTACCCTTGTCCCCTATCTCCTTTCATATGCATGCGCATGCCCGACACACAGATGATTGGGAGCAGCTGTGGTCGCCTTTCTTCGCTTCTTCACAGGGGCGCACAACATGAGCAAATGCTTCAGTTTGCTTCATGGTAGTGATGCCCCCAGATGAGTTGGCATAATTTCTGGCATATGGTTCCCATTAGTCTCAAAGAGAAAGGAAGTAGAGCTTTACACTAATTGGATCTTCAATGAGCCACACAACCAGTCCGCTCACACTGACTTTTATGCATAAAATTGTAACAACCCCCCCCCATGATTTTACTGTTTGCACTAGCATAGATATTATGATATATGGGGCCCAGGAATGTGCATTGATCATCATGTTTGTTCTAATGTTTTGGTCAGATCAGTAGCACTTCCACTATTTGTTATAAAGTAATTTTGCCACAGGAGTGCTCCCACATCCCCCCTTTTGTGTATATATTGTAGCAGAGTTTCTCTGCAGGAAGATTGACCAAGCTTCCATGTGGTAGTAGCACCCCCAACACGTCCCTTTAAATGGAGGTCTTATGCTTTGAATACTAAGCATTGGATGAAAGGTCTCTTCCCTCCTTGTTAAAAGCCAGTAGGCGGGGGGAAGTGATAGCCTGTAATACTAATCCAATGCAAGGTCAGCGAGACAACCTTCCCAAGAAAATGCAACCAAGCAGGGAGTGTCAGCCCAGATAAATGACCCATGGTAAACTGTTAGGGGGTTACCTTGATGTGGTTGGAAGGTAGAGCTCATTGCTTTGAAACTGTGTGGAGTCAAAAGTCCCCCCAGGAAAATTTGCCCAGTTCTAACCCATTCTGCACTGACACGGTAATGTAAGTGTGAATCTCCTTCTGGAAAAAGTGTGCAGGTGCTATGGGCATTGTAACCTACAGTATATTAAATAAGTTAATGTTTATTGTCCGGCTGGGTTTTGGACAAGGTACTCTAGTCAAATACGATATTTCCTAAGCCTCTGTAACAGCAGGGTTGCAGATTTTCTGGTGCATAGCATCATTGCAACATGATGTCAGCACAAGCAAATGGTTGTGCACCTTATCGAGGATCTGATTTGCGTGCAGCCCTCCTGGCTTTTTCTTTGTAACCAAGAAAGTACAGACAAGTATGGTCTCTGCAAGTGGCACCGGTAATCTTCTAAATATGCCAGTCTTTAGTTACTTGCTGAGCCAGGAGAATGTTTTTTTTGGGGGGGGGGGGGATTTCGGGCACCGGTAATCCCCCCTAAATACGCCACTCTAATGTAAAGTATTTGCATGTGAAACAATGGTGAGGAATCAGGTGAATGTTGCCTGGAAAGGACACTGTTAAGTAGCTGTTATGGTTATGTTTTGGTCCATCTAATAGTGGTAGTGGTCAACATGTGAACTCACAAGAAAACTGATTATCTAGAGTTTTTATTTGAAACTTGCTGCCATAATGGGTATAAAGCTACCCGACTCTGGCATACCTTTGGCCAGTTGTTAGGCCAACAACTGGGTTGGCCTAACAACTAGGTTTTGCTAGGATAAATGTAGCATGTCAACTCTTGAAATTGTTTGTGGGGTTTAAGGCTTTTTCTGTCAGCTTGTTTTAGCGTGCATGTCTTAAAACCTCAATATACGCAGCATTTAGTTCATAGTGCAGAAATACTGTGGTCACATATACACAGTTCTGATCACTATGTGTTTGCAAATTCATGGAATCACTCTCTGATGTAGGAGTGCACTCTGTTAAATCCAATGGCAACATTACTTTCCTAAACACTTAAGTTAGATGATAACTATTTTAAACAGAAAACCTTTTTTCCAGTAGGTGTGAACTTAGAGTGAACCTGTACCACTACACTAGAGCATAGCAGGCATTCCAGAAGAGTTTAGCGAGGGCAGTAGGGCACCCTTTACATAACTGTGCAAATGGTAGGCAAAATAAATAAATAAAGAATACATTCCCAAAGAAAATATCGAAATGGCATTTGATAATAAGCCCAATAAATGCTGTTTTCTAAACTACTCACTTATGATTTGCATGGAACCCAGACAGAAGTGAATGTTCTCTAGTATGAATTGCACTCACTCCTTTACCATATATGGCACTTTATTTCTGAACTTTTCTGTATTCTGTTGTTCTGCCAAACTTCACAGGCCTAATAAAAAGAATATTAATCCAACGTGAAGCTATTGATATTAAAGAGAGAACCTTCCTGGAGCTGCAATTGTAAGACTATAAGACACAGTCATGCTATGTTTAATAGAAAGCAGCAGTGCCAGAGTCTGCAAAATGTAAAAAGATGCAGTAAAATAAACGGGAAGTGAACACACCTGTATTTCTTGCAATCTATGACTTGCCAAAATACCACTTTGTCCTAAATCTATTGCTTTAGTTCATGCAGTGGAAGTAATCTAGGCACATTATTCACTTGCATTTCCAAGCAGGAAAATGTTTTTATATAGACAATGCATCTGAATCACAGTGCCTTAAAACATGGCTAAATATTCTACATACTACTAAGAAAAGTAATGCATTGTATAATGTATTGGATAGGATAAATGGTTAGTAACCGTGACAGCCAATAGCTTACAATGGCTACACAAGCCACCTCCTTTATGGCTGTGCAAGCTCATAAAGAGCTCATAAGCAAGCTCATAAAGAGCTTGTAAAGAGCTTGTAAAACCATGTAAGGGGTGCAAGGTCATTAAGAGCTTGTAAAAACATGAAAGGGGATGGACACATTTGTAAGAGGGAGCAGCCAAGTTCATTGTGTAAATCTTCTTTCAGGAATACTAGGAAGCAAAGGTAGTATTGCAGTTCTTATGGCATAGACTGATGCAATGACAATAAAAACAAGCTTTTAAGTGATACAATGGAAATTAAAAATCATTATAGATAAGAAATAGATTATGAAGGCTTTGCTTGGCTTTATGAAGTACAGACTGTGGCAAGCATACCTGAACACCTTCTCTATTATTTACAGGAGGAAAAAGTCCTGGATTTTATTGTTTTTCTATTTTCAACTTTTTCCTTTGCACTTTATCTAAATATTTGCAATATTTTGGTTGGTTGGGTACATGAAAAATGATTTGTATATTGCAGGATATGTGGGTACTGACCAGGTGCAAAAGGGACAAATTGATTGGGTCAAGTATTTTCTGGTGGCAATTTTGGGGTCATAATCCGGTAGGTCCTAAAATCTGTAAGTGGGTGTGGCTTTATAGAATTTCTAACCCACTGCCTCATTGGCACTGGTTTCTAGTGTTGGCTCAACTTCTAGTGCCAAGCAAGTAATAGGCACTGATCATTTTCTTTCTTTTTGAGTAATTTGTCTTTTAACTGAAGCAAATATGGCTATAGATAAAAGTTTTGATAGTTTTCTACCAAGAAGTGTAGAAGTGCGTTAGGATCTTAAATGGTGGAAATTTCACCATAGGGCAAGGAAAAATAGGCAAAATGCTCATTGTTTCTAGAATTGATAGTACATGTGTGACAGAGCTGAGTGAACCCACGATAAATGGTAACGTTTGTCTGCAATATTTCAACAGCTAAAGTTTGACATCTAAACTGAAATTTCCCTTTAAAATCAAGGTTTTGGCAATAAAAACATTTATTCAATGACAACATTTCTTTGCAATTCCAATTTAATTTAATTCAATTTTTCACCAGCAATATCTCAAAATTGCTGATACAGGTAATGTCATAAACCAGTTTTATGACAAAATAATGTCTATGTTTTATGCTTGAAAACTGCATAACTTTCCAATAAATCCATATTGAACATATCTGATGTATTCAGTTAGATCAACTAGACTTAAAGTTTAGCTCTTGAACAGTTGATCTAACTGAATTCATCAGATAAACCATGACCTGGATGAATGAAAACCTTCACAAGCATATAGAACATAATCCCACATTTATTTGTCATAGATTAGATGGTGTGCTCAAGCACAGGGGACACTTTGAGCAGTAATTAGCACTAAGGCTTTGCTGTTAGGGTCAACAAGGGACATAGGAGAAAGTCAAGTACGTAGTATCCGTGGGGTTATGCAAAAAGTCCCATTTGTGGTCATGTACATTAGGCTTATTACAAAGTAGAACAGGTGAAAAAAGAAAAAATGTGAAAAAGACGGTTTTAGGATAAGAGCACCTAAAAGTTCTGCTTTTAATACCCATAAACAAACATTAATATCACTTTACTATGAGATGGATATAGAGATTTTGATAAAATAATAGCTATAAAAAACTGATTTCATTTGTTGGAAAGTAACTCCCTCTGCAGGACCATTCACAAAATGAATGCTTAGAAAAAAAGAGGACTTATCTTTATTTCACTGGGATCAGTATATGGGAAAAACACAAATGTGCGCTAAGCTTATCTGCATATTCTTTATAAACCAAGTCTACAAATTATAAAAGGGAAATCGTTTTAAATCACTCAGTAGTATGACTGATGTAATGCACTAAAGATTTAAACAAAACAAGGAAGCCTGTCATATCCTGTAAAGCCAGCCAGTTCAACCATTTTAACCATTTATTTTAATATCCTCAAAAGTAATGATGTTGAAATTTCCCCGCAAATTAATATACTACACAATTATTTTATGCTAAAACAATGGTCTGGATAATACAAAGGGGTCAGTTAATACTAAAATGAATTTCATTTTGGTAATAATTTGGATAATTTTTAGGATCACTTGTGATCCTGCATAGGTATGGTTGCTGTGGAAATGCTGTAACTGGTAGAGATAGAGTAGGGATTGGTGGATGGCTCGTAATTGGTTAATGTTAATTGGTGGTTAGGCCCCACTGTACCACTCCAAAAATCTGGTTACAATTTTTGTAGCAGTAGGATGCGCAGTTTTGTACATGCACTTCTATTTTCCCCCGTAATTTACAGGTGGAATGTGATGTGCACCAAAAATGGTGACCACAATCAAGTAGAGCACAGGGCATTACGTTACATATTACATATTCCGCAGCACTTTACAATTATTTACTCAATTCACATCAGGTCCTGCCCCAAAGAGCTTACAATCTAATCACTTTATGTACACATACAACCTATCAGTATGCCTTTATGATTGTGAGGGAAACTGGAGTGCCCGGAGGAAACCCACGCAAGCACGGGGAGAACATACAAACTCCTTGCATATGTATCCAATGGTGGAATCGAACTCAGGACCTCAGTGCTAACCACTGAGCCACCATGCTGCCCTCCAGGTTCTGTGTTCCACCAGGTGCTGTGCCTTCTACTTCATCTGCTCCTGAAACTGTTGCTGAACTCCCACAACCTGCTCTGTGATACAGTAGCTGCTGCTAGTAGTTCCCTAGTTAATAAAGCTGTACCATTTCCATTAGTTGTAAGGTCTCCCCTGATGTGTTTCGTGCTAGATTAGCACTTAATCAGAGGCGTCTGATGAAGTGCTAATCTAGCACAAAACACATTAGGTGTGATGAGCATTTGGTATGTAATGCTGTGAACTGTGGAATAAACGTATGCTTTAACTCATACTGTGGATGTCATTTCTGTTTTTTGCGCATCCCACACCAATGGGTTTACTGTTCTTCTTAAATAAATGGGGCAATCTTAAGCTGCAGCCTTTCTCCATCCTAGTTGTGTTGTGTCTTTATTACTTTACATACTGCATAGCTTTATAAATGATGAATGGCAATGTTTTTGTATATATTGGCATTTAACTTGATACATTAGTAGTATATAGTCCTAAAGTTGTGGTCTCACATTACACTAGGGTCAACGGAGCCATTTAGAAAAAAAAACATTTAGGGGGCAATGCAATATTGAGCGCAAAATGCCCAAGTCAGTGTATAACCCACGCTATCTGATGTATTATCGGGTTAGCGTGGGTTTTACACTGAGTTTGCGTTGCCTGCGACATTTCCTAGAATGCTTGGAAATAGCGTGGCGCAATACCGCCTTAGTATAGCATGAAACTTTATGCAACTGAATAGGAGGGGTTAGCCGGCGCACTTACCTGTTAGAGATCCTGCGATGTGAAAAATTGCGCACAGGGATTTTTGCAACTGGTGAGCTACATTGGATGAAAATATTGCATTGCCCCATAGAATGTCATGATTTGATTGAAAATTCAGATCATAACGGAAGGTAGTCAGGGAAATAAGATACAGTCAGGGAGATTCAATAAAAGTTCTTATCTTTTAAAATGGTGCTAATTTTGCCTCAACCAATCAGATCTTATTTAACATTTGTAAGCTTACATCTGATTGGTTGGGGCAAAATTATCACCATTTTAGGGCGTACGCGTTTTGCGCTCACGACTTTCGCTAACATGTAAATCGCCGAAAGGCGAACGTTCCTGCGATTTCCGATGCGTTTGGCAGTGAGCATTTTTCCTTTAAAGATGGCGAAAACGCGAGTGCAAACGGAAAATAACACTCGCTAACACACAGAAAGCGTGCACGCTTGGTGCGTTGTAGTGTGCCTCAGCCTTAAACGATAAGAACTTTTATTGAATATCCCTGAGTACGTAGAATTTCTAACATGGAATAGCAGGAAATAACTATTTTTAATTGACTTTATGTCCTCAGCGCCAGTGGTTTAGTTCCTGTGCCAACTGGGTCACAGCAAACCTTTACTTGTAGAAGATAGGTTATATTGAGTTTATAGAAGGTTGCACAGGTGACTCGTGTATAGGGATAAAATCAAGAGATGAAATGTATATGTTAAAACCAGGTTAATAAATAATACAATTTATTAAAATGTTTAAAAATCAAGGCACTTTGTCTCTAACTTTTATTTTTGTGTTACTATTATTCCCTATTTGGTTTGGAAGTGGTTGGTTCACAAGCCTGTGTTCCACTTTTTCACATACCAGGGCTGGTTCACATATATACATACATACATACATACATACATATAAAACAAATAAAAAAAATATAAGTACATTTTAATATATTGTATTATTTATTAAAATGGTTTAAACACTTTTAAAATACTTTTTATCTCTTGATTTTATCCCTGTGCACGAGTCAACTGTGCAACCTTCTACAAACTGAAAATGACTATTTTTATTTAACAAGAGTGATATATTTAGATCTTAATCATTTTTGGTTTATGTTTAATATGTTTACTTTGTATGCTACAATTGAATGCAATAATCAACAACTAACACCCCCATTATGGGAGGATAAAACTAAAAAAAGTTTATGAACAAAAAAACAAAACAGAAAACAAACCCACATTTGTTTGCTGTTTAAGTATAGGATAGAGAGTCTACAGCAAGTAAGCCTTCTCCATTACACTTATAAAAGTGTGTTACCCAGCCATCCCATTTGTTTGGGCCTATCTATAAACCCTCTGTATCACTCATTACCTATTATTAAAATTATTGATGCATCGTCATTTTACAACCACATTTAAGATTGGTGATACCGCTTAGTCAAAAAATACATCGCATTATTAGTTATTTGCTACACATTTGTAAAATTACCAGCGATCAAAAAACTTTCCTTAAACATGTTCTGTGAAGTTGTCCGAGGTGGATTTTCTTAGGATAATAAAACATTTCTGGTTAATCTCCTGTACTTCTTCCTGTGTAACACCATATTTTTCTATGATGCAGTTCTTCTTCCCAACATAATGAATTTTTAATAGTCTTCTATATGAATGGTTAATTATAGTACTGTATATGGACTTTTATTTCTTGGTATTAATACTCCCTATGTACAAAAATTCAGATGTTTTTCCTCCACTGGGCACTATTCAACATCAATAAATGGCTAAAGGCACAACTGCAAAAAGCACAAGCACAAAGGTTTGGAGATGCATACTACTTCAGTGAATTTTTTATTTATTTATAAAATCACAAACAGTGTATGGGGATCACATTGTGATCTACGATTGGTATCGGACATTTACAATCGTTTTCGTAGATATACAATAAATAGATATACGGTACATTAACAGTCTCTTTTATGATCGTTATAGGTGCAGTGTTGCTAAAAAGCGAAAAAGTGGCAATCGGAAATATCCCTGGATCAACTCCAACTTTATGTATCAATACCAGTAACACTCTTTTATTTAAGAAACTCATAGATATTATACATATTTTAAAACTATCCAATAAACTACATGAAAAGAAAGACAATTCCATAGTTTTACAGTTCTCACAGTGAAAAACCCTTTCCAAACTTAAAAGACTAAAATTTTTCTTTCAATATTAAGAAATGTTCACATGTTCAAATGTTCACACGTTTTGGCAAAGTAATGTATTTATACACAGTGATCATATCATATCCCCACGCAAGCACCTTTTCTCTAGTGTACATAATTGTAACTGTTTTAATATACAAGCTTCCTCCAGTCCCCTTATTAATTTAGTTGCCCTTCTCCAAACCCTTTCTATTTCCAAGATGTCATTTTTGTACAAGATTCCAAAATTTCACTGCATATTTCAAATGAGGCCTTACTAGTGCTTTGTAAAGAGGGAGATAATATTTTTCTCCCTTAAATCCATACACCTTTTTATACACAGCTTATACTATAAATGGGAATCTCTGTTGGGAAGGATCTAGGAGTTTTGGTAGATAATAAAAAAAAAATATGTAGCTAGCAGTGTCTGGCAGCAACAGCTAGAGCCAGCTACATATTTTTTTTTATTATCTACCAAAACTCCTAGATCCTTTCCCAACAGAGATTCCCATTTATAGTATAAGCAGCACAAGGATTTTTAAGTTCAAAATGCATCACTTTACATTTATCAACATTGGATCTCATCTGCCACTTAGCAGCTCAATGTGACAATGCATCTAGATCCGCCTGCAATTACTGCACATCCTCTGTAACTTTAAATAGCCGACAAACAGGGAGATTCAATAAAAGTTCTTATTGTTTAAAATGGTACTAATTTTGCCCCAACCAATCAGATCTTATTTAACATTTGTAAGCTTACATCTGATTGGTTGGGGCAAAATTAGCTCCATTTTAAACGATAAGAACTTTTATTGAATAACCCTGATAGTTTTGTGTTGTCTGCAAACAGAGAGACCCTGCTGACAACACCCACTTTCAAACCATTAATAAACAGGAGAAAAAGAGAAGCGGCCCCAACACAGAACCCTGTGGCACACCAGTCCAGGAGCTTTATTAATATTAACCTTATTTAGTAGCTTCTGAACCACCATTTAACCAAAGTGCAATTGCATCTTTTATACCATTATTGCTACTATACTCTATGATATCTGTATTTGGATCTTCTATAGATGTATAGATTTTAAATGTCATTCTCTTCCTTTCCATATCCCTTGCCACATGAATAATAGGATATAACACATATCTTTTATCATAAGTATATCTTTTATTGGGCAGCAGTGATATCCACGAAAAGTTTGAAATTGCCTTTAAAAATTTATTGTGAAGCTGCACAAAGAACACACCACAGGCATAATAAAGTTTATAGAGCAGAAAAAAAGTTTAAATTGAATCTCAAAAAAACTTAGGATGACATTTTTTTCTTGCACTCCACCGAACAGAAGACCATTCCTTCAATGGGCATGAATTTCTGTGCAATTAGGCACTTGCTGCAGCAGGAGCAAACAAAGCACTCTGGTGTCGCATGCCAGTGGAATCCATTATAACTCACACGCTGAACTTCAGGATCAATAATATTGTGGCAGCCTTGGCATGACTAGAAAGTAAAAGAGAAACAGATGTAGAATTTAAAAGATATGCTAAGCCCCATAAACAACACGAACAATCACGTCACTATTTTAGAATACCCACACATGGGTGATGTTTTCTTGTTTTGTGTTCTAAATGATAAAGATTATCATGAAATATCTAATGATACCTTCAGAATATCCTTGTTACAAAAGAATACTACAAGAATAAAAACAACATCAATATATATATATATTAGGACATTTCTTCCTTTACCAAATGTCCAGTTCCAGGTATGACCATAAATTAAGCAAAGTTTTAAGAAAAAACAAAACAAAACACAGAAATAAAAAGAAATCACTCCCCTACCATATGTATTTATATCTAATACTCATATTTTATTTCAGCCCATCCTCCTTTATTATTTTGACATACATTTAAAAAATACTCAAAGCATTTTTACAGGCTTTAATTTGTTTGTTTTAATGTCCGTTTCAACATCTTATTGGTGTTGATTTTTAGTATTTAGTGGATATAAATAAATCTATCATAACCATCCCTCTGCCTGCCTTTTTATCTACCTGCCTTCTTTATGTCCTCAAAATTTACATCAATGAGGCTGACCATTGTCCTCAGGAGGCCAATGCTCCTCTGCCATAGAGAAGTGGAGGGGTATTAGCGATGAATGTGATAAAATTATATAGTATCTTATATTTCTCTTTATAGTCTTAGTGCTGCTGAGAAATCAGCTATAACAATCTTCTAGAAAAGAACAGCTTTATTATAGTGTAATGCCAATATTTTGTTCCCTCTCTTAGTCCTTTATCAAGCCTTAAAAAAGCGTCCTGTTCTTTTCAAGATTTATATTGTAAACCAGTAAACTCCTGATTCTTTATAGAATTTTCACCCCCCAATCCCCCTCCCTCCCGCAGCAGTTATTAGTAAATATAGAGAAGCAAGAAAGAGCCATAATCTTACCACAGCATGTTTCTTCACATAGCATGGCTTGCAAACAGGTTTGTCATTCACCATCACATAGATTTCTCCAGCAAGAACACAGTCACAATCAAAGCAGCAAAAATGCTTTAAATGCCAGTTCAGCCCTTCTGCTTGAGTGTATTCATTGCTAAATATCAGCTAGAAACAGAACATACGGTATGTTTATTATAAAAATTAAAAAAGTATATTTTGTTAAGAAGCACAGTGAGGAAGGTAGAATGAAACAGTATTAAATGGCAAATGACAAATAAAGCTAATAGGCTAAATACAAATCGGTTAAAGAGAACTAAAGCGTTTTTGACACAAGGAGGCACCAAAGCTTAACTTATTTGGTTATCGGCTCCATCTAGTGACTACGATTAAAATGTCTCCTCGGAATTTAAAGATTTCTTTTTACCAAGTACACACATTTTGAACATGAATTCAAGGTGTTATTTTATTGGTTAGTCCGTGGCTGATGATGGTACCTAGTCACCAATATTGTCAGAAAAACAGAAGCTGGATTGACTGAATTAAATTTTATGGAATATGTGTCCCAAAAAAATGCAAATTCTGTCTAAATTTGATCTAACAGAAAAATGCTTTGCCCTGTTAACTTTAAAACCAGACATGTTATCAACTTTCAAATAACTTGTTTTATAACTAAACTTTATAGTGCAGCAGCAACACTTTTTTTCTATTTAGAAAAAAAACTAGCTAGAAAGGCAGTGCCAACTTGTATGTATGAGTATCTGGAGAACAGGCAGAATGCAGGCCAAAGTAAGGAAAAGATGGGAGAGAGTAGAGACTGATAAATATTCATGCTGCTAGAAAATCCTTAGCAAAACATTGCACTTTTACTGGAAAAAAAAAGTAAGCCTTTGCTACTTTCCACTGTATATTATTGTCATAATATAAGATTTTTTTTTTATCATACCTCATCACATCCAGCACATCGTGGCTTTTCACTGTCACAATAATGCCTTCCACAGTACAGCTTTCCATTTTTCCAGAAATAGATCATATCAACTAGAAGTTCATTACAGGTGAAGCAAACAAAACACGAGGGGTGCCAAAGTTTGTCGTATCCAGCGCGTTCTGCATACACTGCAGGATCCCCTTCTCGCATGTTCTCCTTGCACCGGAAACAGTACTAGGAAGAAAAGACAGGTCATATTAACCTACTGTCCCATTATTCAAATAAAACTAAAATGCACAATGTATGGCTATCATTGTTACCTACAATTTATACCACATCAAGAATGCTAATTAAACTGTTCAAAAGGTAAACAGTTTCAAAATGCAACAAAAAAGACAGAAAAGCAGCATTTTACGCTAAAGCTAAAACACCTAAGAAGTAAAATCAATTTAGTGGGATGGTGATAAAACTGGCCTACCATAGCTTAGTTTATCAGCGCTTCATAACGCTTCACTATCCTCTTTCTGTGTAATAAGAAAATGCTGATTACCAGTCCAATTGTTCACAGGGTCACGGTGCATATTTTGCCCTTTCAAGCTTTTAACCCTTCCCTTCTGTTACACACATCTCATTGTTTAAGCCGAGGAACGCCTTGGATGGAAAAACAGCCTCATTCCCGACTGATGTTTACAAATCTGAATATTCCCATAACTGGCAAAGTGTAGAGAAGATTTAGTATCAAATGTATTAGGAATGTTTTATTAACATATCACATTCATCTTCAATAATACTTGGATTCAAAACAAAATACATATAAATGGTTACTTAAAGGGACTGTAAACTCCCCTAAACCCCCCCAAAAAACTATGTGCCATTCGTTACTATTATTCACAGGGAGGTGAGAACACTTATTCTCACCTCCCTGTGAATAATAGGACGCTCAGGGGACCTGGAACTTACCTTACCGCTGCTCCACTCGCAGCTGCTCTTTCACTAAACAGTTCTGTCCCAATCGCGCGCCCTGTTTTTCTATTAACTCCCAAGAACAAAATTCCTTCTTATTGGTATACCAACATGCACAAAGCCCCACTTAATCAAATGTAAAAATGCTTTTATATGTAGATGTGTTTTCATTTAAACAAAATCTGCTTGTCCCTTAATTGACTGAGTAGATGCAGTACAAGGTATGCTAAAACATGTATCTGTATTAACAATCAATTACTGAGGACTGTGACACCAGTGACCATGCACACAGTAAAATCCATGGTAACAGTCATGAGGACTCCAATTTTTACCAATATCACTGTTTGTGTGCCTACCCCCAGAGAGTAGGCAAATTCACAGCTGTGCTAAATTGGTGTAGGTGTTTTCTAAGGAAATGTGTATTTACCTGATAAAACACACACCTGTAATTAAGCTAAAGAGAAGTTTACATCAACACTCCTGTTTCACACAATTTAAGATCACCAAGATAAAAAAAAATCTTTACTTTCTAGTTTGAATTGCCTCTGTGACAGGCATGTGTCATAGTAACATAGTAATTAAGGTTGAATTAGGACATACGTCCATCAAGTCCAACCTATTCACCCCCTTTTTTTTTTGGATTCAGAGGAAGGCAAAAAAAAAAACAGCTAAAAAGGGGGAAAAAAATCCTTCCCGACTCCAAAAGGCAATCGGAAAGTATCCCTGGATCAACCAGATCCATATTCATTAATACCAGTGATTCTCAATATTTTTTAGTTTTAGAAACTTATCCAGGCCTTTTTTAAAGCTATTCAATGAACTTGCCATTACCACAGTTTCACCGTTCTCACTGTAAAGAAACCTTTCCTAACCTGAAGATGAAACTTCTTTTCTTCCAACCTTAAAGGATGTCCACAAGTCCTCTGATATGACCTATTAGTAAACAATGAACCAAAGAGTTCATTGTATGGCCCATTAATATAATTTATATAAGGTTATCATGTCCCTACGCAAACGTCGCTTCTCCAATGTAAACAGCTCTAACTTGTCTAATCTGCCTGCACATTGCGCCCCTTATTAATTTAGTTGCCCTTCTCTGAACTGCCTCAATTTCCAAGATGTCCCTTTTGTATATGGGATTCCAAAACTGCACCGCATATTCCAAATGAGGCCTTACCAGTGCCTTGTAAAGAGGGGAATAATATTTTTCTCTCTTGAATCTATTCCCCTTTTTATACAAGACAATATCTTGCTAGCTCTAGCCGTTGCTACCTGGCATTGTTTGCTATGGCTAAGTCTGTTATCTACCAGAACCCCCAAATCTTTTTCCATTACAGATGCACTTAACACAGAGTTATTTATGGTGTAGGTGGCACAGGGATTATTAAATCCCAAATGCATCACCTTACATTTATCAACATTGAATCTCATCTGCCATTCTGCTGCCCATTTTGATAATCTATCTAGGTCTGCTTGCAGCACTTGCACATCACTTGAAGTTTTCAAAGCTCTGCATAGTTTAGTGTCATCAGCAAACACTGAGACCTTGCTCTCAATGCCCCCTTCCAAGTCATTTATAAACAGATTAAACAGAAGTGGCCCCAGTACAGAACCCTGAGGCACTCCGCTTAGAACTTTAGCCCACATAGATGTAGCTCCATTTACCACCACTCTGTTTGCGATCCAATAACCAGTTCTCTATCCATGAACAAATGTTTTCTTCAAGGCCAACAGTGTCATAACGTTGTCTTAAGCCCCTCCCCCCCAAATTTTCTAAAGCTATTAACAGGTTTTCAATCAGCACCATCTCTAATCATTACCTATGCAAGATTTAATCTGCCCCCTCCAATAAAATCATTTTATTACCTTTAACTTGTAAAATTAATTTATTATCAATATTGAATGGATATGTAATAAATTAATTGGGTTGCTTGATTAGCTCCCTAATTTATTAATTTTATAGTATGCTTGAATAAATTAATTAAACATGATATTTAAAGTGTGAAACCTGCAAGTATATCCACACTGGAGACAGGATACCAATGCCAGGTTCACAATATTGGTTTCAAATATGGGGAAACTTTCTCCTGCAAATCATTAAATATGGTACACCTGATTTTATGTTCTAGGTGCCCCTCAGGACTATATGTAGGAGAAACAGGACAGACCCTGAGGCAAAAGATGAACTCAAATAGATTGACAATCAATAACAATAAAAGATGTCCCTGTGGGTACCCATTTTTGCAGCCAAGGATACAGCCTGAAAGACCTAAAAGTCTCGGTGCTCATGGGAAATTTTAGATCCCAAAAGAAGAGGTTAGAATGGGAATGTAAACTGTAAAAATGTAAAAAATTGGAACACTAGACTCAACAAAGATCTAAACTTTATGTGCCAATGTTTCTAATCTAAATGTCACCTAGAATTAATAAGACAAAATTTGTCAAAACCACCCATTTCCATAAGAGACACACCTCAATCCCTCTCTATGCATTCTATTGCCAATCTAATGTGCCTTTATTATATGCAAGCAATGCAGCAAATTCACATTCAGTATAGGACAATCAACTGTATTGCAACTAATGGGGAAAATCACATTGATCAAATTCAAGTAAATACCACCAAATGTTGCAATTGCAATGCAAAAAAAAAGAAAAACAAGCACACATTAGTGTGGCCCAATTGTGGTGGCCACACTAGAGCATTGATGGGCTTCTGCACTGTGTTCCTTTAATCGGAGCCCTTCTGATCTGCATTTTTCCTGCAGAACTGCATGCGCAATATTGCACTATGGTAGTACATGCATCAGAAACATGTGAGCGCTTGCGGACACGCTCTAGTGTGGCCTCAGCCTAAAGTTACACAGTAATCTACACTGACAGTCATAAATAGCACTAACCCAAATAGGGTGGTGGCAAAAAAAAAAAAAGTATTTTTCTTAAAAGAAACCAACTTCAAGCACATCTAGAGATTGCCAAAATGACTAATGTAACCCACCTGCACAAATGTTTTGTGGCCAGATAATGCCAGGGTAGTGCTAGTTAAAGTTGGAATTTATGGTAAAAATCTAACACTAAAAGAATCCAGTTTGGGGAGAAAATGGAGTTAACTCCACGCTTCCCAAAGTAATATCAGATTAGAGTGGGGTTAACTATTTTTCCAGGGCCTGCGCTGTTTCCTGCCCAATGTAAAATAAAAAAAGTTCATTATTGCCGCCTCTTTTCCACAATGCAGTAACTCACGCCAAGTACTACATTGCGAGAACTGTTTGACTCAAGTATAAGTCGAGGGTAGAAATTATGACCACTTCTGATTGTGTATTGTTGAGGCTTTAGTTGCCCTTTAAAATGGACAGCAGAATTCCCACTATGATTTATCATACAATAGCAGATAATAATTAATGTGTTGATGCATTGACAGTTAAATAGTTTTAAGAATCTTTTTTAAATTCTTTCTTTATGCATAACTATAATATATTAGTTATAACAATACACCATGTAATATCAATGTTGACAATAACAACCTGTGACTATGTATCAATCATATTGCATAAATGTCAGTAATAAAAAAAAGGATCATTCCTTGGCACTCCAGATGTTTGGAAACAAACTCTTTGTAGTTGTAGCTTCCAAATATCTGCAGTGGCAAGCACCCTCCCCCCACCAGTTGATTGGAGAAGAGGACATACCAGTAAGTACAGTAATTCAATCCAGTCATTTACTGCCACTCACTCCTCAGTGACTTAATCCGGCGGCTGCTCCTTGTGTACTGATCTGCCAGTTGACGTCACTATTCAGCGCTGGGCAGTGAGACAGGCGCCGAGTAGTGACATCAGTCGACAGATCAGCACACAAGGAACGGCCACCGGATTACGTAAGTATTGACGCAAGTATAAAATGAGGTCAGGTTTTCAGGCTTATTTTAAAGCCTGAAAACCTCTGTTTATACTCAAGTATATACGGTAGTTATATACACAATAGATGGGAGAATTTTTTTTACACTTATCTTTCTTTAAACTTCTGTTAATACACAACCAGTCTTTTTACCTTTTGATTGCCCTTTAATACTTTTTCCCCTCACAAGTTTCTACCATGTCTATTGTGGCCAGGGGTGCCAGTCTATTGAGGCAATGGTAAAACTGTGCCCTTGGTTAATTAAGCTCAAAGAGAGGCCAGACATCAAAGGCAGCACACTAGCCTATTTTTCCCGCTCCCTCCTTCAAACACTTTCCCCAGTGTGATGTTATGATGCATGGTCGGTGTGTTGTAGCAGCACTAAGGTCAAGCAGGCATTAGGAAAGCAGCCACAGGAAAAACTAAAAAGGTAGTATAGAAGCACTTACAGCAGTGAACAGAGAGGCTTGTAAAGTAAGACATGAGCTACAGCACATGTCCACTCCCAAAACTAAAACTGGCCCCTTTGTGTAGTGTTAAAAAATCCTTACCTTACATTTCTGCTCCTTATGGTTCTGCTGCAGTGAATGTCCAAAGCTGAAAAAAAAGTGAAGAGTAGGAACTGTCACTGAGTCATCCAATCCCTTATTACTTTCTGTCCTCTGAGAGGTTTCTGGCCCGCGCAGGGGAGCCCTTCCACACCCTCCCTCTGGATCCCTTCATGGCTGCCTTTCCCCTAGGTTAAAACCCTTTTTCTATAGTGTAGGGAACCCAAGCTCACCCCCAACAGATATGTTAGTTTACTTAAAAAAGCTGCAGAACTCTACTTACATCGCTTCATTCCCAAGGCGTTCTCTATTGCCGGCAGCCATGTCTGTAATTGGCTGCTTCTCGGTTCTCTGTAGGGGGCACTTAGATAATTTTCTGTGTAGAGGCACTTATATGACAATTCTTTGAGTGGGGGCACATATATTTCTTTTTTACTTTCCAAGTTATTCATCAGTGTCACTTTGTCTGCTATCCACCTGTATCACTTTCCCAGTTATCTTTTATCTAATTCCCTCCCCACGTCCTCTACTAAAGGTTTAAATTACTAAATTTTTAGGCACACCCACCACAGAAAAACACATCCTTCTTGCCACAACTGTGACGCCTATTTCTAATCAGGGCACCTTCACAGGGTTTGCTTAGGTGCAAAAAAAACCCCAAGAAATGTTCTATACCTGCATGCCATGCACCATAAAGCATTAAAAGCCTGGTTGTTGTTATTTCAAGACTACATATAAGTAAAACTTCTATTTCTATTTAAGTTAAAACAAAAACATTCTACATTAGATATGGGAAGTTGATCAATCTAATTTGTTATACTTACATATGTTGATACTTTCTGGGACAGTGCCTTGTCTTCTGTGCCCTTCACAGTTGTCAAAACACTTTGATTGCCATCATTAGGCATATCTACTCCACTTGCTTGCGCCTCCACTTCTTTGGGTAGTTTGACATCTCCCACACCAAGCACTTCATTTTTATATTTCTTCACAAACTGCTCCATCTGCTTGACCTCATGGGGAGACAATTCGTGACATTTGGAAGGATCTTGATCATGAGCCGGAAGTTGTTTGGCCAATTGTTTCTTTCTGTACTGAGCTCCTTCTGAACCAGTGACAGGCTGTTTGTCTTTTGGAATCAATTCCATGTAACGCCTTGCCTAATTATTCAGAATTAAGAGAAATCAGAAAATGAAATGAGTCTTACCCCTCAGGAACAGAAATAGTGATTTGCAGCAGTTGCACACATCTTCGCTATTTATACACCTCGGGAAAATGCACATAACCCAAATGATTTGGGCAGATGTTATAAGATAACAGAATCAATAGAACACAATTTTTTTCTTGTAGGAGGGATAATAGTAATTCACAACAAGGTATCAGCTGTGCAAAAAAGGGAAAAGAGACTCAAATAATACAGAAATGGTCCGCCCCAACATATTGTGGGGCAAAATCAATATATCACAGAGCGCATATATAGACAAGCGGTGAGCTGTCAGCTGCTGCATACATGTAATTAAAACGGTTACAACACAATGCTTGCTCACTGCTACCCAGGGAGGTACAAGCACACATTTCTATGTACTTAGCATGCATATCAGTTTTCTTTGGTCTATACTTGCCCTTTAAGCAATAATACTGTCCAAGACCAAAATTATGAATAACATGTAAGGACCACCAAACATTTTCAGACATTTCTGACTTTCTTACCAGAGTTTGATTTTGCACTGGAGGCGCCCATTCATAAGACACTGTATTGATGGACACATCCTTCTTAGCTGCAATGGGGTTTGTGAGAATCATAACATTCCTTTTATAAGTGGGGATGCCATCAGTTTTCAGCTTTGCAATTAGAGCTGTATATTTGGTATCTTCAAATAGCTTTCCAACTTTCCTATCTTCTTCATTGTTTGAAAAGATATTATGCTCTTCTTGCCCACATTTGCAGTTTCTGCATATTTTTCTAAATATTTATGATAAAATCAAAACACAAATTAAGAAACGTCCTTCTGTAGGTATGGGGTATATCATTTTTAAACCGCAATGCACTATAATTTAGCCTTCTACTTCCTTGTAAAATCTTCGTAGTTGTCCGAGTGTCTATTAAAAATAGAATATTATGTAACCATTATTACCTAACCTTAGAAATGTTTGTTGAAACCCCCCCCCCTTTTTTTTAACATTTATTAAATTGTTTTAGGCACCCAGCACCAAATGCTATCCCTCTGCTGCAATACAGCCGTGTAACATGCAACAGGATTTCTTTATTTTACAATCATATACAAGTCTCCGTTCTTGCTTTAAAGCACACAATGCTAACTTTTCTGCCCAAGTTATCAGCAATGCTGAAAATAACTAAAAATGTTCCTCTATTGTTAGTATTTTCCTACTTTGCCATTAGAATGTAAACTCCCTCTGTGTCATAAACTTCTTTTTGTGTTTCCTGGCATTTATTCCTTTTATCTTAGTATAGATCTGTCGGGAACCATATAATTATATGCATTTAAGGATGTAATGACTGCATGGAATATCCCTTACATGAAAGCAAAGAGACTGAAAAAAAATGAAGAAATACTTGTATTAAAAAGGAACTTTTAAAGGTCAGACAACAAAGAGGGAAATTGTCATTCAAATAAATTCCAAAATTCTACAAAATGAAGGCATGTTATATATAAACAATCACATTGGAATTTAGTCTTGTGTTGGGGATATATTTCAAAAAAGAAGGCTACAGAAGACATGTTTAGCTTTGGAAGCAATTTAAAGGACAATTAAACAGACCCATTTCTCTTCCTTTCCAGATCAGTTGAATCAAGACCTACACCACTAGGTCCTCATCCTGAATTAAGTTTTAAAAGGGCATGTTCACCATTAAAACAAATTACTGGTCACATCAGTTACCTGCCCTTAAACCCAACTCATATTCTGCCTGTTATTAGATGTATTATAAACCAGACATTTAAGCATACTTATTACCTCCATTCAGTCAATCAAGGCTTTGACTTCTGATATCACAACCAACAATTAAGTGTTGCTTCCCTCGTTGCCTCCACTGCATATACTTAAGCTTATAAAAAAGAACTTATTAAATATCTGGTTACAAATTCATGGTAAAAATAGAATTTTGGGTTGTGGGCACATATTAGGTTTTGATTTACTGTGGTCTCCATACAAGTAGCCTTTATTGAAGGGCATGTCTACCATTAAAACAAAAAACTGGTCAATGGTCAGTTTACCTGCTACCAACCCCAACTGAGGATATATTTTGCACTTTATTACTTGCATGACTAAACAGATATTTAAGGATAATTATTGTCCCTATTCTGGCAGAGTAAGCTGCCCCTCGCTGCATGCAGCCAATCAACTGTGACAACTGATATCACAGCCAATGATTGACTACTGTTCCACCTGCTCAAGCATATAAAAAGCTCTTTAAGCAGAGGGAGGAGGCATATAGATCTTATTGATAAATATCTAGTTTTAAAACCTCAAATACAAGTCCTGCTAGCAGAGCGATTTCTGAGCTCTGGGCGATTTCCTTTCAAAGGGGTTATTCTGTTTTAAAGGGGTTTGTCTGTTTTAAGGGGTGCATTAAGAAACAAAAGAGTTAATTAACTGTGGTTTGCAGTCTAAGTGAATGTAATAACCTAGCACTATTTATTTCTGGGAGTGTGCCCATAGTGTAAGTAAATAAAATCGCTTTTTTTTTTTTTAACTGCTTACTACTGGAATATGGTGGTAGGGATTGTTTAAGTAAACTTAAGGCACTGGGTTTTTAAAATAAATACTTGTTTTCAACTGCACTGTTACATATAAGGTGGGGGCTTTTTTTTTTGTTTCTTTCCTCTCTGATTAGATGAGGGTGTTGTTAATTGGTTTCAATTGCCTGAGCACTGCAGTATCTTTAGTTTTGAACCTCACATATAAGTCCTGCTGGCAGAGCGATTTCTGAACTCTGGGTGATTTCCTTTCAGAGGGGTGATTCTATTTTAAAGGGGGTTATCTGTTTTTAAGGGGTGCGTTAAGAAACAAACGCGTTTAAAACAAAAAAGGGTTTAAGAACATAATTGCTGTTTCTGTTGTTGTGTATTGCGGTTTAGTATGGACAGTTTTGTTTGGGGCCATGCAATGTGCATCCTGCCGCATGTATGGGATCCTGGAGCAGCCGCACCAAGGGACCTTTGTATGTGTCAGATGTGAGTGGGTTGCCCATTTAGAATCTGAGGTTCAGAATCTAAAGGGGAAACTTGCAGCATTGCAGAGCTTGGCAAACCTGGGGGAAATGCAGGTACTGGCAGAGGCCAGTAATCTGGAGGTTGAAAATGGGGCAAATAAGGTGGTGAAGGAAGATAGATTTGTAAGGGTCACCAGAAAAAGTAGGGGACAGAAGGGTAGGGTCGCTTTTTCCCAGCTAGTTGATCCCAATAGATTTGCTGTTTTAGGTGAAGATGAAGAGGACAACAGCTCAGAAGCAGCATGTATGGAGCGGTCCGTTCTCTTGAGCAACCAGGGGACCGCCATCTCTAATAGAAGGGAGGGAGAACTGGGGGCTAGGACGTTTAGGCAGGTGATAGTGGTATTAGAAAGGTAATCTGCCGCAAAGACCCTTACATGCCGAACAAATTGTTTCCTGTCTGGTGCTAGGGTTCGACGTAGGGAAGATGCTGGAAACTTTGTTACGGGATCATATTCTTTTAGAACTGATCTTAGTAGTAGTCAGCATGGACTTATGAGAAATAAGATTGCACCAGGCAAATTTACTTAGTTTTTATGAAAACGTGAGTAAGAATTTAGATTCAGGCATAGCAGAGGATGTAGTATACTTGGATTTTGATAAAGCTTTTGATACTGTGCCACAGTGCTGGCACATGCGCTGTTTGCCTAGAAAAAAACATTTGTACATGGATAGAGAATTGGCTATTGGATCACAAACAGAGATTGGTGGTCAATAGAGTCCATCTATGTGGGATACATTTCTAAGGAGTGCCTCAGGATTCTGTACTGGGGCCACTTATTTTTCATCTGTTTATAAAGGACTTAGAAGGGAGCATTGAGAGCAAGGTCTTTTTTGTTTGCTGATGACACTAAACTATGCAGAGCTTTGGAATCTTCAAATGATGTGAAATCGCTGCAAGGAGACCTAGATAGATTATCAAAATGCTCAGCAGAATGGCAGATTAGATCCAATGTTGATAAATGTAAGGTGATGCATTTGGGGATTTAACAATTCTTGTGCCACCTACACCATAAATAACTCTGTGTTAAGTGAATCTCTAATGGAAAAAGATTTGGGGGTTCTGGTTGATAACAGACTTAAAGCTAGGTACACACCTAGCGATTTTTTCCTCCTGACCGACCGTTCAATACTTTCGACCGGTCAGCCAGGAGGAAGGATTGTCGGTTACCGCGACCAATCGTGTGCTCCATAGAGGACCGCACGATCGGACAAGGTTTTCCACTATATCCGATCGTCCTTTCGTCCGATTCGGACAAACGGTCAGTCGGACATGGCCGCATTCGGATGTGATCATTTCGGTTCGATCAACTGATACACTGAACTATCGGTCGATCGGACCGAAATATCTCATTGTGTGTACCCAGCTTAAGGCTCGTACACACATGCTATCTTGGGTCCCAACCCGCGACGCACGATTTGTACGAACGACCGTTTCGGCCGATAATCGGCCCGTGTGCAGATGCTTTAACGGCTGAAACGGACGTTCGTTCAGAGATCCGCCAAGCCGGCCATTCAACGATCCCCAACGAACATTTTGGCCGATAAAGCGTCTACACACGGGCCAATTATCGGCCGAAACCTCAGTTCGTACACATCGTGTGTCGCTGGTCGGGACCCGCGATCGCACGTGTGTACAATCCTTTAGCTGTAGCAAACAATGCTAGGCAGCAATGGCTAGAGCTAGCAAGATATTGTCTTGTATAAAGAGGGGAATAGATTCAAGAGAGAAAACATTATACTCCCTCTTTACAAGGCACTGGTAAGGCCTCATTTGGAATATGCGGTGCAGTTTTGGAATCCCATATACAAAAGGGACATTTTGGAAATGGAAACAGTTCAGAGAAGGGCAACTAAAATAATAAAGGGAATGGAGGGGCTTGACTATGCAGGTAGAGTAGATAAGTTAGGGATGTTTACATTGGAGAAGCATTGTCCACTAATAGGTCCTGTCTGAGGACGTGGACAGCCTTTAAGATTGGAATAAGTTTTATCTTCAGGTTAGGAAAGTTTTCTTTACAGTGAGAACTGCGAAGTGGTCATGGCAAGTTCATTCAATAGCTTTAAAGGATAAGTATGCTGTAAAAAAAAAAGTTAAGGTTAATGTGAAGCTGCAGCTTAAAAAAAAAATTAGCATTTTTTTTCCTATCACCCTCCAGAGCCTACCTTTCCTGCTTCAAAGTTCTATATAGTGGAATGTGTAGCTCCGTCATCTCACCGTGCTTGTGTGTGGCAAGATGACGTCACGTTTCCCAGGGTCATTCATACTTTTCACGTTACACAGGAGAATTTTAATTATGTTACTCATGGGGTAATAATCTCAGTTTTGTTAGAATAGTACAGTTTACATACATGCCTTATATTATATAAATATATTTATATCTTCATAGGAGATGTATGGGATCTTGGAGCAGCCGCACCAAGGGACCTTTGTATGTGTCAGATGTGAGTGGGTTGCCCATTTGGAATCTGAGGTTCAGAATCTAAAGGGGAAACTTGCAGCATTGCAGGGCTTGGCAAACCTGGGGGAAATGCAGGTACTGGTAGAGGTCAGTAATCTGGATGTTGAAAATGGGGCAAATAAGGTGGTGAAGGAAGATAGATTTGTAAGGGTCACCAGGGGAAGTAGGGGACAGAAGGGTAAGGTCGCTCCTTCCCAGCTAGTTGATCCCAATAGATTTGCCGTTTTAGCATATAATAACCCCTAGGTCTCTTGGCAAAATGAGGTTTATCATCAGTGATGCAATATCTACATTTTGACAAGATTAAGTAGGAGACCATCGTATATATAGAGACTTAGGGTTTTTAGTTTTATAAGATTTACCCACAGATCTGTTAGATCTTTTTAAAATGTCTCCAACACTGTGAGGTTTGTTAATAACCAGTTGAGTATACACATTTTTGCTAATTGTACTGTTACATCCATACTTTTTTTTGTATTTTTTGTTACCATGCATAAGGAATTTGATAGGAGAATTAGGGAAGAACTGGGGAGAAAAATTAAACACAACATACATTGCTAGTGTTGCGGGGAAAGGAGTAAGAGGTGAATGAGAGATTATCATTTATTTTTAAGGAGGATTAGTGTGCAGCCAGGATGCAAGGTTTCATACATACATACTGTATTAATGTAGCCATAGTAATGTTTTTTCCGGTTACATTTCTGGTGTAATGTGTTGCATTTTACCCAGTCCAAAGTCAAGGATTGATTAAGAAGAGGAGCCATATTGTGTTTGGTTATGTCATACAGTTCCCATATAATTTAGTAGTTTCTCGACAACCGTGTACAGTTCAGGGATGTAGCTTGCAGAGACCATGGGATTGGTGTCAACCTCCAGTGGTGGTTAAGTTATGGTGCGTGTGCACTTATTGTATTGGTCATGGGGGATAGATTAGGTCTCGCTACATTTTAGCATGAGGTCATTATAGATTACTTTTGGTTTATAATTCAGGGTCCAAAGTTTTGGGGCCCCAAGTTTGGGGAGTATAGAGGTTGTGGTGGGTTTTGTTGTCCTTAAAAAATATAAAGAGACTCCAGGGAGGGAGTAGGTGTGAGTTCAGTCCAAACATGCATCCGCTGGGTCTTCGAAAAATATTGATTTGCCATCCACCATTACTTGTAACTTTGCTGGGTAAATCATAGCGTAGGAGATTCTAGCTTGTGATAAACACTTCTTGACCTCTATGTAGGTGGCCCGATGCTTTCGTAGCTCCATCAAAAAGTTGGGGAATATTTTAATTGTAGTGTTATCAAATTGTATTTCTCCCATTGTGCATGCAGCTAGTAGGATACCATCACAGTCCTTAGCATTAAGGAGCTTGGCTATCAATGGTCTCGGCAGGGCGACTGGAATTGAAGCCATGGCTATCCGGTGTGCTCTCTCAATAGTGAAGGCATGTAAGAGGGTTCCTGGGTCGAACTGGGCCAAGATCCATGTTTCTAGGAAGCCACACTGGTCTTAAGCCCCTACTCCTTCCGGAAACCCCAGGACCTATTTTCTAGATCGTCTAGTTTGGCACGTGTTGAGGTTAGCTCTTGTTGGAGCTGAGTCACTGTGTTTGCAAGTGGTTCAAGATCATCTTTGAGTGTAGGGATGCAGGTCTCAGCTTCATTGACTATGGTTCAGATCTTACCCAGGTATCAAGGATACATCAGACTTCACTTCCTTCATCATGGAGTTAGGGATTATGGGAGTCCTGTATGGCGTCCAGTAACTGTTGGTGTAAATCCCCGGGTGAGGGTTCGCCAGTACTAACTAAGGTGGGGTGTCTTCATCTTGGGAGCCTGTTGCTTGGTTGGAGGCCTCACCGCACCATGCATCTCCCCAGTTATTCCCTTGAAGTTGAGCGTTTCAGGCTTTTAGGTTTGGTCATGTCCCTTTACATGAAGGATCAGCTTAAGTAGGGTTAGATTGTGTTTTACGGATTCAGGATGGATTCAGCAGCTCAAAGTTTCCAGGAGCAGCAGTGCCATGCGTCTTATTCCATCTGTGTCCAAGCTCTACCCCCGTAAAAAAAAAGCTCTTTAAGCAGAGGAAGTAGGCATATAGAACTTATTAATAAATATCTGGTTACAAATAAGCTGGTAAAAATAGCAGTAGGTGTAGCTGGCAGATAACTGACAAGTCACCAGATTTTAGTTTTTAAAAAGAGAAATCTCCTACCTTTAAAATGGACTCCAGGATCATGACATCAGCAGGACCATTAAGGTGCCCATATGTAAGAGGAAAGGACAGGAAATGGTTGCAGGTCTGTAACTAGCTTCAGAACAGATTTAAGGTTTTCTTTGTTGGGGGGGGCTTCTTACACAGAGCATCATATGACTCTCAGAATTTAGATATTCAGGACAGACAAATAAGTTTAACTTTACAAGTATATAACTTACCGTAAGATACTGAGAAGCTAGAGACATCATTATAGGCTTGTTTGAAAGGTGCACTCTTTTAAATACTTGGCTCTTTGAAATACTTAAAGACCACAGTTACACTTAAAAGTTTTCCTAAACAAATCCTTTGTGTGGCTGCCCTGCTCCACGTCCTTCTTTCTTTGGTCTTGCAGCCTGATCAATTGTGCAAGAAGAGCATCTTGCTAATGGTGGTCTGGTCCCGGGACGAATGGGGGGCAGAGCGAGGTGACTACATAAAGAATACTTTTATAAATATGCCCTATTATTTTGTAAATACATACATATATATATATTAAAAAAAAAAAAAAAATTATATATATATATATATATATACACACACACACATAATATATATATATATATATATCATAAACAGAGCACTGAAAAAATAGAAATCAGTCTCCTAATTTACCAGATTACAGGATTTTGCAGCTGCAGGGATTTGGTAGTCCTACAGCCTATGCAAATTGATTTAATATTGTTTGTTTTTCCTTTAAAACTTTAACAACATACAGCTGCCATAAAAATCTCGCAAAAGGTAAAGCCATTTATCAAATGGAAAACAATCTAGATAATAAATTAGCGCAGGGATCACTGTGCAATTCAGGACGTCTGTAAATTAGCCTGATAGTGGTTTATTTCAAGGGGGGTATGGGTACAAACACAGAAACATGTTCAGGTACATTTATTGTACTTTTAAGGTAAAACCTGGCAAGATTTAAAACTTACCTCCAAAAATGTAGTTCAAATCCTTCACATTTCTCTTTACATTTTAAGCACGAAGCACCAGATCCTTCCTCGTGACCTAGTGTCATCTGTCAAGTGAAACACAATTGTAAAAGCCACAGCATTTTACTGCATATTTGGAATTTACCAAACAAAAAGCAAAATTTTGCTCATTTGTAAGTTTATTTTAGACAACAATTGTAAAATCTTTTTCAGTGGGAAAAAAACATTTTTTAAATATTCTACATATTCCATCCATTTTTGAAAAATCATATCTCTTCAGAGAAACTGAAGCATGCCAGGAGTCAAACAAAAAACACCCATAATTGACAGGGGTCATGCATACAGGAAGTCAGTACTATAGAAGTATTTACTTCCAAAGTACTAACTGGACAATGGAGGTCAGTGGAAATATAAATTTGAATAAAAAGCAATTTCCATCTGCACTGTCACATGACTAGCCAGGAAGGAAAATAGAAAACTTACCCAAGAGTGCCATCCACATCTGGCTACTGTTATATTAATTAAAGGAAGGGACGTAAGACATATCTCCTTTACCTCCTGTTCCTTTACCTATCCTTTAAGATTACAGTTACTGACAACACTGTTTACAGGGTTGACAACACTGGCTAATGAACTAAAAGGCTGACTACACTGGCTAATGAACTGATTTGCCAGTCCCAGGAAGAGTAGAGAAGTTTGCTGGTAAGGGAGACCCTGGTAATGTCACAGGACTTCCATCTTCAATGGGGTCTTCCCACTGTCTTCCCCCGTGCTGCCCCTGGTGGTCTAGTTGAGTTACTGCACTGCGATCTCCATTCAAATCACAGTGCAGTACCTGATATAGCATGCAGTCAGTGTGCTATAGTATTTGTGAATGGAGCTAAGAGTTCCATTTACAAATAGTCTAAGTAGCAAAGACTTAAAAAAATCCTAAGAAAAAAATGGGGGCAGAGATCAATATTAGTTGATCAGTTCTGACCACCTAATTGTTGATCTTTGCCAATGGACGAAAAATCACTTCCTGAAAAATGCTTTCCGGGAAGTGATGTTTATGATCGGATTTTGACTTGGAAAATGGGCATTCATTATATTTCCTTAAAATGATCTGATGATTTTCTTTGGGAATGATAAAAAAATAGTGACACACCCTTTCCCCCCCCTCTAAAATAAAGCTATGATTAGCAAAAAAATTGGTCTTCTTCAAGCAGCCCAAAGTCCCTGGCGGTATCCGCAAAGTGAACGCAGATTATTATTCCACCAATTTCAAGGGAAACTAAACCAATATTAGGAAATTTTGCAGAGGTACAAAAAAAAAAAAAAGAGACTGAATGAACAACCTGGCTGTCATATGCCAATTGGGATTTTCCAGGGTACATAATTGCCACAGATTCTTGTACAAGTCATTCTGAATTGAGAAAGCCAGTCGGATGACTAGCGAAACGTATTCAAGAACTAAACTTCGAGTCCAGTTGATCTGATTGAATACAACAGATATACCATGACCTGGATGAATGAGGACCATCACACACAAATAATAATACTAGTAAATCACCCTCCTACAATTGATCGTGTTTTAAGTAACATTCTTTCTTGCCTTTTTATTAACAGTAAGGGCAACACAAATTCTTGTAAATACATTTATAAATAAGTTCCTGGCAATATCATTATCTCTGCATTTGTGCGCCAAAACAACCACAACTTCGCAAGCTGTTTCTGTCCTAAAGATGGATGCTCAAGGAAAAATATTAACAGTGCCAAAAGGAAAAATTCAATACTACCATTTATGGGGACCACAGTCTTGGACTGACCTTAATCCATAGTTCAAGCAAGTGTGTTTATATATTTATAAATAAATCTTTCACAGGCAGCCACAACGTAATACAAACATTACCAAGACAAATTACTTTATCTATTTTCTAAATGCACATGGCTTATACATAATCTCTTGTGTTCAGCAACACAACTCAATAAAAACGGAGGCTTGAATGTTTTGCTTCTCTTTACAAAGCTGCTACATTCTGTCAAGGTTTGAACAGGGGACCAGCTGTTTTGTATTTATTTTCTTACAATACATAAGAGCCCTGGATTATAATGGAAGCTTGCTTAGCTATGTAGCCAAGTTATTAATGTAAAAAAAAAAAAAAAAAAATTCCACTGTTGCTCCCAAAAAGCGAAACTGCCCTACCTGCCATTATGAACTAAAATTTGTACAAAAGTGTTTGAGCCATAATTAATCCTTTGTAACCAAAAATGGCACTTCACCCCACAGATACACAGAGCAGAGAGAGCAAACATTCTATGTCTCATAGGAAAGGCATGCACTCTGTCTGCTGCTCTCTGTATTAACTAAAGTGCTGGTGGCAGTTACAGCAAATTTATTTAGGTTCTAAGAGTCTGTGTGTAATGGATATAACTAGGTGAGTTTTTTAATAGATTTTACACCTTTGTTATGAACACATTTCAGTTCATTAGGACAGACAGGTAAGGGGCATAGGCGTATTTTGTGTAAGATTTAGATAAATGTAGCTAAAGCTGGGTACACACAGTAAAAGCCCTGATACCACCAAACGCTCATTCAGAAGAGGGAACTCATAGTTAAAATTGCATTTGACTGACTTAGACATACTGAACCTAAAAAATTATCCCTCTAACCCACCATTAACAGTGGAAATTCTGGAGCATGTACTGATTTTACTTTTTGCTACAGACTAGTGTAGAGGCAACAGCAAACAGTTGTTCTCTGTGAGAAATTCTGTTGCTGGAATAAATTAGCAATATAACTTCCTGACCACTTCCTGTTTTCAACAGCACAGGGTTTTTGTGTACAGCACTGGATTCACAAACCTACCTTTGTTTAGCAGTTATTGGGTTTCCCACCCCGCTAATGAGTTATATTTTTATGTTGAAACATGGTAGTGGAGTGCCACAGGAAGTGTTTTCCTTGTGTGTAGGCGGGGATCTTTTTCTGACTGTCGTTTTGCTTTTTCTTACCCTTGCCTAGCACCTGCCCATATTAGGGAGTTTTATACCTCCCCTTTGGATGTGGATATTTACTAGTCACTTATTGCTTTTGATTATTACACAGACTTAGAGTCTGTTTTTTTATTTTTTTTCCCCTATGGTTTGGTGGTTATCCAGTGCTTCACACAATTAGGTAAATGCAGACATGGCGTATCGATTTAGCGATATTGAGCGGGACTCTGATCTTAGCGAGGTTTTTTCAGGCATTAACTCTGACTTAGAGGATCAAAATAAGGATAACATAGTTAAGGACTTTACCAAATACAAAAAGGAACTCAGTAAAACGATAAGAAAGAAATGGGAGATTTTAAGTTTTCAGAACTATATTAATTCAAACTTAATCCCTACAGGGTTAAGGTGGAAGATTAGACCTGGGAATAATTTAGTACCAAAAATGTCTGCAGATTTTACAAAAAAGTGGGAGGTAATCATAAGTGAAGCTGCCTTCATGACGTTGATCATTGAGGAGAATGCAGTTCAGCTTTAGCAATTTAAGACAAAGGTTAATTTGATGGAGAAATGGAAAGATCACACGGACTATGGGAAACAATGACAGAGTGAAAAACGATATTGAAAAGCTCCAATCAAGCATTAAATTTCGTAAAAAGAAAAAATTTGCACGTGATTGTGAGGACTATCGCTCTGGTCTAGTCTTTAACTTTGACAAGAGCGATAAATCCACCTCAGAGATGGAATTGGAAGCTGAGGAAGTTACTAAATCAAGGAAGTATTGTAAACGTAGGAACAAACAGGAACGACGGTACTTTTTTAGACAGAGACTCAAAAGGGGGGTTGGCGAAGGATGACCTCACCTTTAAGAACAAGGACATACAACTTGAGGAAAAACAAGAAATAAACACAGTTTTGAATTTGTCCAAATTTAATATGCAACCTAAACAAAGACAAAGGACTCAATTATGCCCCCACTAGAAGCTTAGATACCTTCACAGCAGTGAAGTATCTCCATTTGCTTGACAGGAAAGTGGTATTAAAGAAAATAATTGCCGAGGGTACTTTCAATTCCCATCCCAAGGAAATCTTGAGGGAGCCTGGTATGTTTGAATCAATTGAACACCTTAATGGAACTGTAGAGTATGAACTTCGATGATTTTGATAATGCTTTGTCAGATTTGGAGTTAGTTCAGAATAATGATGTGGATGAAGTTAGGGGCCTGTTTCTTCCCCTCCTTATCTCTATGTCCTACAGTCAAAATGTTTAGAAGTTTGGTTGAACAAGATATTGTGAACCACAAACCTATTAAATTTGTTTCTAATTTGGATAAGGAAGAGATAAGTGCCTTGAAAACTCCAAAAAGAACCAAAGATAAATATCGCAGAGGCATTAAGACACCTTAAGGATTCAGATCAATATGAATGTATCAAAGAAAATACAATTCCAGAAGTAAATCAAAAAATAATTAATTTTCTTAATTAAGCAATGAACAACAAAGTTATTACTAAAAATTATTTTGCGTATTTATACAATACAGTAAGTATCCCGTGGAGGCCCTGTATCCCAAAATACCCCATGATAAGGGAGTTGAGATAGTGATGGATTATTTAAAAATAAGAAATAGGAAATATCTTAAACAATCACAATTAAATTGTGAAATTATTAAAGATAATCCTCACGAACAACTACTTTACGTTTGAAGGAGCTTTTTTTCACCAAAAACGAGGTACAGCAATGGGCACTGCTTGTGCCCCAACATATGCTGGTCTGTACCTTGGGGCATGGGAAAGGGAGATGTTTTCTGATGGAAGTCTGAATTGGGCGACAGATAAGATAATCTTTTGGTGTTGTTATATTGACGATGTGTTAATCTTATGGGATGGGATATGAATTCCAGAAGTTTGTTAAAGAAAGCAATATAAACACCTGGATTCTGAAATTTACCAGCATAATTGATTCCCATATGATACCATTTTTAGACTTGTGGGTCAAAAAGGTGGGAAGAACCATCCAAACTAAGGTCTATAGAAAACCTACAGCAGGTAAAAGCCTCCTATGAGCACAGAGTATGCACCCCTCTTCCCTCCTAAGAGGCATTCCTGTTGGTCAGTATCTCCACTTGAGGAGAAATTGTTCCTCTATTGAAGATTTCAAGAAGGTGGCCATTGATCTACATGATAGATGTATTGAACGGGGATACCCCATACAATGGCTTAAGAAAGCCAAATTCTCGGATAGGAATTCACTTATCTTTGGAACAAAAAGAAATAGAAATAATGATTCAGTTCAATTTATCACAAATTTCAATAATGATTGGCCTCTCAATTAATGAAGCATTGGCCTCTATTACAGACAGATGAAACACTAAGAACATTTATCTCTCAGAACCCCATTTTCATCACCAAAAGAGCTCCTACCATTGGTCAATCTTTTGTTCAGCCACTTTGCGCTTGCCCCTTCGGCCAGAAAAACTTGGCTAAATAGGGAACCCCCACTTGGTAATTATAAATGTGGATCCTGTAAGATCTGTCCATTTATGTATAATAAAAAAAAAAACTTTCTTTACATCTGGAACAGGTAAAGATTACCAGATCAAAGAATTTATTAAATTGTAAATCTATAGGGGGTGGCGTATTGGAACATATGCATAACATTGTTATTAATGAAAAAATCAGCAGTTGTAGCAAGGCACTTTAGGGACTTCCATAATTCAGACTACAGACATGTGTGGGGGGTTGAGAAAATCAGAAAGCCCATTAGAGGAGGGGACTGGGACAAGAGGATTCTACAACATGAATCCTGGTGGATTTTTACATTTAGAACTTTGAATCTGGCAGGACTTAATGAGGAATTACTGTATAATATGTTTTTATAAACCACTGTATAGCTGTATATTGTCTAGCCCCATGAGATGCATCCGGTGGATATGTCTGTATAAATAGGTTCATGATTATGCACTTTATATGTTTTGGAGTGAACATATTATTGGTGTGAGTTTAGCTATATTTAGTATAGTATCCGACAAACTATTGAAATGAGGGTTGTCCAGTCCTTTAGGATGCAATCTGGGGTGCTCCCATTTATTGGTGCAGACACAGCAAATACCTAGTTCCTAAAGGACTGGACAACCCTCATTTCAATAGTTTGTCGGATACATATACTGGCAAGAAGGTGGCCAGGGAGGTGTTGGACGCCCGGTGGGTACCCTAAACACTTATTCTTACTATATTTAGTATAGTATTTGAGGTTGAATAAAGACACACGTCCATCCAGTCCAACCCATCTAGCAATATCCTCATTTCCTGCCTAACTATTGATCCAGAAAAAGGCACCCCCCCTAAATTTATGAAGGGGAAAAAAATTCCTTCTGGACTCCAAGTGACAATCGGAAATTTCCCTGGAACAAATCTACTTTATGTATCAATACCAGTAACTTGCAACATTCCTTGTTTGCAGAAACTCATCCAGCTTTTTTTTTTTTAAGATTAAATAGAAGCGGGCCCAACACACCCTCCTATGTATGTGTCAGATGTGAGTGGGTTGCCCATTTGGAATCTGAGGTCCAGAATCTAAAGGGTAAACTTGCAGCATTGCAGGGCTTGGCAAATCTGGGGGAAATGCAGGTACTGGCAGGGGCCAGTAAACTGGAGGGTGGAGATGGGGCAGATAAGGTGGTAAAGGGAGATAGATTTGTAAGGGTCACCAGGGGAAGTAGGGGACGGAAGGATAGGGGCGCTTCTTCCCAGTTGGTCGATCCCAACAGATTTGCCATTTTAGGTGAAGATGTGGAGGACGATGGCTCGGAAGCAGCATGTATGGAGCGGGCCTTTCCCTTGAGCACCCAGGGGACGGCCATCTCCAATACAAGGGAGGGAGAACTGGGGGCTAGGAAGGATAGGCAGGTGGTAGTGGTAGGGGACTCCATTATTAGAAGGGTAGATAGGGTAATCTGTCGCCAAGACCCTGCATGCCGAACAGTGTGTTGTCTGCCTGGTGCTAGGGTTCGACATGTGGTGGATCGTGTAGACAGATTATTGGGTGGGGCTGGGAGTGACCCGGCGGTCTTGGTTCACATTGGTGCCAATGACAAAGTTAGAGGTGGAGGTGAGGTCCTTAAAAATGATTTCCGAGAATTAGGGGCCAAGTTAAAAGCAAGGACCTCCAGGGTAGTGATTTCAGAAATACTACCGCAGCCACGTGCTACGCTAGGGAGACAACGGGAGCTCAGGTGTATAAATGCGTGGCTAAGAGGGTGGTGTAAGGAGATGGGGTTTGGGTTTTTAGAGAACTGGGCTGATTTTTCTGTTGGCTACAGACTCTTTAGTAGAGACGGATTGCACCTCAATGGTGATGGTGCAGCTGTTTTGGGGGAGAAGATGGCTAGGGGGTTGGAGGAGATTTTAAACTAGGTATGGGGGGGAGGGAACGTTGAACTACACAGGGGTAGATAGAGAAGTTAGGGATCAGGGGGCTATTAACACAACGGAGGGAGGAGAAGGGGAGGGGGGAGCATAGAGGATAAGGAGGCATGTATGACCATGTATGGAAGTAAATCAATTGATAATCTAAAATGTATGTTTACAAATGCAAGAAGTCTGGCTGGAAAAACCAGCGAACTTGAAATAATAGCTTTAAAGGAAAGGTATGATGTAATTGGTATAGCAGAATCATGGCTTAATGATTCACACGGCTGGACAGTAAATATTGAAGGATACTCCTTATTTAGACATGACAGAGTTAATAAGAAAGGAGGAGTATGTATGTATGTTAAACAGGAATTGAAGCCAAATTTAAAAGATTGAATAGATGGGGGAGTAAACGATACGGCAGAAACATTGTGGGTGGAACTGTGTACAGGAAGCAAAAGAAGGTAGGTAAATTAATTGTGGAGTATGTTATAAGCCGCCAAATGCCGGGAGGAGGTGGAAATGAATTCCATATGCAGTTGGCGAGGCTGCTGGTATGGGGCATGTTTGGTCATGAGGGATTTTAACTACCCTGACATAGATTGGAGTAAGGGAACTGCAGCACCTCAAAAGGTATAAAGTTCTTAAATTTCCTATATGAGCATTTTCTTTCACAGATGGTATAGAGTTTACTAGACAGAATGCATTGGGGATTGGTGAATCTAATAACCCAGAGCTCATTTGGAGATGAGGGTAATGGGAGCTTAGGGAATGTGAACATGATATAGTGTCATTTAATATAGGTTGCAAAAAACTAAAGTGCACTGGCTTAACAAAACTTTAACTTTAGGAAATCTAATTTTATGCTGTTAAAGGAATCGCTCCGCTCATAGACTGGGGGGAACTGTTCTAGGTAAAGATACTGAGCGAGGTGGACCACTTTTAAAGGGATATTAAACTATTACATTTCTAAATCGGTACCTTAGGTAACAAGTGTAAAAAATTAGATCCAGTCCTGCATGGCTTAATACTCAGTAAAAAGGGAGATGGAAAAAAAGAAAAAGGCTTTTAAAATTTTGAAAACAGAAGGCACAGAACAGGCTTACAGGGAGTACAAAAGCTGTAATAAAGAGTGCAAGAAAGCAATAAGCTACAATAGAAAATGAAATACGGATTGCCGAACAAAGCAAGTCCAACCCCAAAATGGTTTTAATATATAAATGGTAAAAAGATGAGGACTGAGAATGTGGGACCATTAAATAATGGAGTGTGAGGTGGTAGTAGAGGATGCCGAAAAGGCTAATCTGCTAAACCGTTTTTGTACTGTTGAGAATCCTTGTCCTACAGTAGGGATTGTAATAATATACAGGGAGGAAATGAAGAGTTCACATTGGATAACAGAGGATATAGTACGGAAAACAATTAGACAAAGTTAATATCAATAAAGCGCCAGGACCAGATGGATTGCATCCTCGATTTTAAAAAAGCATTCTATCTAGACCACCTGTTCTCATCTTTTCAGATTCGCTTTGTCTGGGGATGTGCCGCTGGATTGGAAAAAAGCAATGTAATACCAATATTCAAAAAAGGTAGTGTTCACAGCCTGGAAACTATAGAGCTGTAAGCCTAACATCAGTGGTAGGGAAGGTGATGGAAACCTTGTTAAGGGATCATATCCTTGACTTTGTCTCCAGAGATCATCTTATAGTGAGTCAGCATGGATTTATGAGAAATAGATCATGCCAGACAAATTTAATGGTTTTATGAAGAAGTGAGTAAGAAGTAGATTCAGGCACAGAAATGGATGTGGTATATTGGATTTTGCAAAAGCTTTGATACTGTGCCACATAAGCGACTAATGTAAAACTGAGGACTGTTGGCCTTGAAGAAAACATTGTTCAAGAATAGGACTGGTTATTGGACCGCAAACAGAGGTGGTGGTTAATGAGCTACATCATGTGGGCTAAAGTTCTAAGCGGAGTGCTCAGGGTTCTGTACTGGGGCCGCTCTGTTAATCTGTTTATAAATGACTTAGAAGAGGGCATGAGAGCAAGGTCTCAGTATTTGCTGATGACACTAAAAACTATGCGAGCTTTGGAAACTTCCAATGATGTGCAAGTGCTGCAAGCAGACCTAGATAGATTATCAAAAATGGGCAGCAGAATGGCAGATGAGATTCAATGTTGATAAATGTAAGGTGATGCATTTGGATTTAATAATCCCGTGTGCACCTACACCATAAATAACTTATGTTAAGTGCATCTGTAATGGAAAAAGATTTGGGGGTTCTGGTAGATAACAGACTTAGCCATAGCAAACAATGCCAGGTAGCAACGGCTAGAGGTAGCAAGATATGTCTTGTATAAAAAGGGGAATAGATTCAAGAGAGAAAAATATTTTCTCCCTCTTTACGGCACTTGTAGGCTCCATTTGGAATATGCGGTGCAGTTTTGGATCCCATATACAAAAGGGACATCTTGGAAATTGAGGCAGTTCAGAGAAGGGCAACTAAGTTAATAAGGGGAATGGAGGGGCTCGAATATGCAGGCAGTTAGGGCTGTTACATTGGAAGAAGCGACGTTTGCGTGGCGACATGATTACCTTATACAAATATATTAATGGGCCATACAATGAACTCTCTGGTGCATTGTTCACTAATGGTGCATATCAGAGGACACGTGGACATCCTCTAAAGCTGGGTAAACACGATGAGATATTTCGGTCCGATCGACCGATAGTTCAGTGTATCGGTCGATCGGACCGAAATTATCGCATCCGAAAGTGGCCCATGTCCGATCGACCGTTCGCGAATCGGACGAAAGGACGATCAGACAGGGTGGAAAACCTCGTCCGATCTTGCGGTCCTATATGGACCGACGATCGGTCGCGGTGCTATCGGACGCGGCTGCTTTTGCCGCGACCGACAGTCCTTCTCCTGGCCGACCGTTCAAAGTATGAACGTCGGTCAGGAGGAAAAATCGATAGGTGTGTACCCAGCTTAAGGTTGGAAGAAAAGAAGTTTCATCTTCAGGTTAGGAAGGGTTTCTTTACAGTGAGAACGGTGTGAATTTGGAACTGTCTTCGGCAGATGTTGTAATGGCAAGTTCATTGAATAGCTTTAAAATAGGCCTGGATAAGTTTCTAAAACTAAAAAATATTGAGAATTACTGGTATTAATGCATATAGATCTGGTTGATCCAGGGATATATTCCGATTGCCGTTTGGAGTCAGGAAGGAATTTTCCCCCCTTTTAGCTGGTTTTTTTGCCTTCCTCTGGATCACTGTTAGGTAGGGTTAAAAAAAAAAAAAAAAAAAAAAAAAAAATATATATATATATATATATATATTATAAAGAGGGACTGATGGACGTATGTCTTTATTCAACCTTAATTACTATGTAACCCTGTAGCACCCCACTTAGCACTTTAGTCCATAATAATGAAGCCCCTATTATGCCAGAGTCTAAATGTTTACCTACAGTACTTCCTCACAAAAGCCAAGCAAGTTAGTTTGACAAGATCTATTCCTCCTAAATCCATGCTGGTTACTACTTGTCAGTCCTTAAAACATACTCTAGAATATGTTCCCTTATTAAACTTTCCAGAATATTCCCTACCACTGAAGTTAAACTTACAGGCCTGTAATTACACAGGTATGAATGACTACTATTTTTGAATATTGGAACAACATCAGTCTTTTTCCAATGCAGAGGCACACATCCAGACATGAGGGAATCTGCAAAAATAAAAAACAATGGCCTAGATAAGACTGAACTTAGCTCCCTAAGTACCCGAGGGTGTATTTTATCCGGTCCACGAGATTGATTAATATTAACCTTATTTAGTTATTTCTGTACAATATCCTGGGTTAACCAAAGTGCACTTGAATCTTTTATACCATTATTGCTACTATACTCTATTATATCTGTACTTGGATCTTCTATAGTGTATACAGAGGGGGGAAAAAATATTCAAGACATTTGCTTTATCGCCATCCTCCGTAACTTATCCCCATTAATTAATGGGGACACATTTTCAGTCCTCATATTCTTACTATTAATTTACTTTTTTTTGGACTTAGTGATGCTATCCTAACTTCATTATTAATTTTAGCTAGTTTGAATGCATTCTTACACTCCTTGTTACCGTTTTTATAATCCCTAAAGACTCCCTCTGACTTAAAGGTTTTAAATGCCTTTTTCTTCCTTTCCATTTACATCTTTACATCAGAATTCAGCCACATGGGCGCAGATTTATTTTTTTTTTGCATTTATTTTCCAAGGGTATAAATTAAGTTGGGTTAAAATCCCCTTAAACACAGTCCACTTCTGTTCAGTAACTTTACCTGATAAAACCTTATCCCAGTTGACATTCTGAAGAGCTACTATTAACCTGGGAAAATTAGCTTTCCCCGAAATTAAAAGTCTTTGTTAACCCAGCGCACTTTTCCTTTCGATAACATACTCCAAACGACACTATTTCATGGTCACTATTCCCTAAGCCTCCAGTTACCTTTATATCTATAATGCGCTCCACGATGTTAGATATTACCAGATCCAACAGAGCTTCTTTTCTAGTAGGAACTTCAACCACCTGTGAGAGAAAATGATCTGCAGCACATTCAGAACTCATCACCCTTTTCTATGTTGGCAGTTCCACTCCACCAATCAATGTCAGGGTAATTAAAGTCCCTCATAATGAGCACACTCCCCAAACTTGCAGCCCTTGCCAACTGCATAAGAAGCTGACTCACTTCCTCCCTGCTAGCATTTGGAGGCTTATAGCAGACACCATCAATGATGTTACCCCCTTTCCTGTTGCCTAATTCCATATTTAAATAGCCTAATGATATGGCTAATAAGGAAAGTAGGACTGAAATAAACCTGCTCTATGTTGCAATCCAGAGTTGTTTCTCCGATACACTTGACCATATTTAAACCACTCAAACCCGAAGAAGAGAGTGTATTCCCGAAACGCGCGTCGGGACCTAGCTTCTGTACTCCTGTTTTCTCTTGGATCCTCCTCACATTTATTCCAATTGCTGGTCTTGATCTGATCCGCTGCTGTTGCCCGACCATCTGGGGCTCTTTGTTGCACCTGAGCTGCCGTGGAGTTGGTTTTGGTATTGATGCTGATATCTAATGCGAGGGACGCACCGAGGGTGAGACTGTTTCAAGCCTTCGCTAACTTTGCTTGCTCCTACCTCTCAGCGTAATTATTTCAGCTCATCTGCCTACTAATTTTATCTAACATTTGGCTTTGTGCTATTCATTGTGCCTTATCACCTTTGGAGGATCTAACTTGGTATTAACTTACATAATTATTACATGGAGCCCCTTCCAACTTGTGAACTCTGTTATTGACTTTTTTCAGTGTGCTTTTTCCTTTTTATTTCCTGTATATTGAAGGATATTAATTGGCACAGATCTGGCCGAAATTCACACCATATTGTTGCCCAATTTTTCCTGCAATCTGTTAATTGTGCTGAAGAGAAAACACCTACCTTTGCGGCACAGATTTAGTAAAAGAAAATAATTTACATACACAAGAGCAATTATATTTTTAGGATGCAAAATAAAGCATAGAATGCACATATTTATTGCAGGAATGAAAGAATGTATAAGCTACCATCCAATGTTATTTAGTTTCATTACAAAATTTAAACTGTGCCCACTTTTTTTTTGCTCCTAGTCCTTGTCCTTATTCATTGTCATTGTCAACAGACAGGGTCAAAATGAGTATCAATGCTGGAACACACTGAACAATATTTTGGCTCAATTAATTAGCCAGTCTGATTTTTTGGACATGCGGGTAATCAGGCCCAATTTCAGACGTCTTTGCAAAAAAAAAATCAGATGGTCTAAACAAATGGATGTCAGAGAAAAAAGAAATCATTATGTTTTAAAGGAAGTGTTCTCTCAGAAATGACATATTTTACAAACTTCAGTATAATAAACCTCCCTGTGCCCCAGCCCCCAGGATCCCTTTCTTTTGAAATAATTCTGCTTGTAGCCTCTGCAATCAGCTTGTAAAGTTCTGTTAGTTTTTGGTGGGAGTGTCCTTCACTCTGCACTGATTATTGTCTATCTGCTGTACTGACATGTTATAACCCCGCCCCTTTTGACCTCATGACTAATAGACTTTCCCTCTCTTCACGTGCACTTTTTTTTGCTGCATAAAGCTAGGTACACACCTAGCGATTTTTCCTCCTGACCGACCGTTCGATACTTTCGAACGGTCGGCCAGGAGGAAGGACTGTCGGGGTCGCTGGCAAAAAAGCGCCGCGGTCCGATAGTCACGCGACCGATCGTGCGGTCCATAGAGGACCGCACGATCGGACGAGGTTTTCCACCCTGTCCGATCGTCCTTTCGCCCGATTCAGCACTCACAGACCTTTTCCCTACCCATAGTGCCTGTGCATCACTTTCAGTGTGGCATAATGAGTTCGCAAACAGTAATCCAGCAATTACAGCACCTTTCCCCCACCCATAGTGCCTGTGCATCACTTTCAGTATGGTATAAGTAGGTAGCAAACATAGTCATCTAGGTAGATAGATACAGTAGATAAATATATGGATATATAGATAGAAATGAGGATAGATAGAAAAAGGATAGATAGATAGAGAGAGAGATAGATAGATAGATAGAAAATGGATAGATATATAGAAAAAGGATAGATAGATAAATAGATAGATAGAATTGTAGCTAGTAGTAGATAGAAGAGGATAGATAGAAAGAGGGTAGAGTAGATAGATAGATAAGATAGAAAGAGGGTAGATAGAAAAAAAGAGGACATTTATAAAAAAGAGAAAATGGATAGATAGATAGATAGATAGATAGATAGATAGATAGATAGATAGATAAGAAAGTGGATAGATAGAAAGATGATGGATAGATAGAAAAAAATGGATAGATGATAGATAGATAGATAGATAAAGAGAAAGAAAGGATAGATAGAAAAAAGAGGATAGATAGATAAGATAGAAAAGGGCTAGATAGAAGAAAAAAGGATAGATAGATAGATAGATAGATAGAAAGTGGTATGATAGATAGATGATGGACAGATAGAAATGGATAAGATGAGCGATAGATAGATAGATAAAGAGAAAAGAAAGGATAGATAGAAAAAAGAGGGATAGATAGAAGATAGATAGAAAAGGGATAGATAGATAGAAAAAGGATAGATAGATAGATAGATAGAAAGTGGATAGATAGATAGATAGATGATAGATAGATAGATAGAAAATGGATAGATAGATAGATAGATAGATAGATAAAGAGAAAGAAAGGATAGATAGAAAAAAGAGGATAGATAGATAGATAGAAAAGGGATAGATAGATAGAAAGAAAGTGGATAGATAGGATAAGAGAAAGAAAGGATAAGAGTAGAAAAAGAGGATAGATAGATAGATAAAAAAGGGATAGATAGATAGAAAATAGTGATAGATAGATAGATAGATAAAGAGAAAGCAGAAGGATAGATAGAAAAAAGAGGATGAGAGATAGATAGTAAAGGGATAGATAGATAGAAAGAAAGTGGATAGATAGATAGAAAATGATTAGAAGATAAAGAGAGAAGAAAGGATAGATAGAAAAAAGAGGATAGATAGAATAGTAGAAAGGAGATAGATAGAAAAAGGATAGATAGATAGATAGATAGATAGATTAGATAGAAGAAGAAAGTGGATAGAAGATAGTGATGATAGATAGAAAATGGATAGATAGATAGATAGATAAATAGAAAGAAAGGATAGATAGAAAAAAAGAGGATAGATAGATAGATAGATAGAAAAGGGATAGATAGATAGAAAAAGGATAGATAGATACATAGAAAGAGGATAGATAGATAGAGGATAGATAAAAAAAAGGGGATAAATTTAAGAAAATGGATGGATAGATAGATAGAAAGGATAGAAATATACAGATAGAAAAGAGGATAGATAGAGGATAGATAGAATCCCCCCACCCCCACTGAGCACAGACAGTGCCACATACCTGCACCTATCTTAATAGCAGTACAGACTGGGGGTACATGGACCATTCACCTGCTCCAGGTGCAGTTACCAGGATACTTGGTTACTTTTCAGCTGCACAGGTCACGATCCGGGTTTGCGCGCACACGCGCTAATGAGGAAATCCCATACAGGCTGGCTGGACAAGAGGTCACTGTTTGCGACTGCAGGGGCCTCTCATGCGCATGAGCGATAGAGCTAGGCATAGTCGCGAATTTACAGGAGGGGGGAGCTGCAGATTTCAGGACAGGAACTGGGGAATCAGTTACCGGCAAGGATTACTGGGGATAGGAGCAACACATGGACAATCTGGAAAGAGGTATTTGCACTGTGTAATTTATGTGTTCTGCCTATGCAGACTTGTATTTAGCACTGAACTATTCCTTTAAATAGAATATGTGGTAGGTAGAAACTGCTATTTTTACCTCGTTAAATTTAATTCACTGATGGCTCAGGCTCTCTTTCTTCAGCTGGGCACACACAATACCGATAAAGGGACAATCCTGTCGATACAGAGGGGATTGGTCTTTTATTGGTAACGCGTGTACAGCACGTTTCCAACGATGAGGACCATTCCCCTAAAATTTCCCTCATTCGCGGTCGGCCCCCTGTACTAAAGTGTAGAGAGTGACCCGCGATCCTAGGGTGTGTGGCAGTCACAAACAATTTCTCTATACTTTATATAGGGGGAATGCTTGTGACTGTGTGTAGCCACACCTTTCAAAGATGACAGACCTAATCTTACAGATTCTGTCTGTCATCTTTGCAAGACTGGTACTTTGCTTTTATACTTTTAAGCAAACAAAGCCTGGACTTTGACCAGCGAGATCTTTGCAAAGACACTACTGTAGACTGTAGCATACATTTAGGGGTGGATTTACACCTCCAGAGCCTGTAGGCCCAAAAAGCCTAGTGCCCATAGCCCCACCCTTAAACACAGACCACACCCAATTTTTATTTTTTTTGGGAAGAATACAGACTAAAAAGGGAATGGATTGGTAGGGGGAGATTGGCAGCTGCCCCTCCAAATCCAGGCCTGCTTTCCCAGCAGTAACTACTGCTGTATGATTACAGTAAAAAAAATGAAAAATATGTCTTAAATGTGTTGTTATATTTTAAATTCAAAGCTTGCACAGTATAATTCTACACAAACCATATAAAATGAGCTAGACACTTTCTATACATTGCCCTGGTTGAATCCTGAACCCTTGGAAAGCTAAAACCATCAATTACAAAATTGCAGTTTTTTAGCTTTCCAAGGGTTCCAATTGCTGGGACCTGTCCCATCTTTCTCTATTTCTTTTGACAATACCCCCATTTTCCCTAACCAATCGGCACACTGCCTATTGGTAGTTAATTAACTATGTTGCAAAAACTTTCCTATTTTTCATTTTTCCCCCCCTATATGCAATACAGCGAAAATCTGCAGGTTCCTTTCTCTATGCATGCTCTCATCTTATCACGCCTGGATTATTGTAACCTACTACTCACTGGTCTTACTGCTTTCCAATACTCTGCTAAATGTATTGTTTTGCTCTCTAATAAACAGGATCCCAAATCTTCTCTGTACTAGTGAACAAACTGGCTCCCCGTTAAACAGCGTATTGTATACAAAATCATTCTCCTAACATCTAAATCCATTTGCTCTGGTGCACCTCCTTATATTTCCTCTCGTGTCCCCGTATTTTCCCGCCCGCACCCTTCGATCATCACAGAACCTGCTTCTGTACAGACGCCCCACTCATACTACTGCCTCTCACCTGAAACCCTTGCTCTCTTGTGGCTCCTATCCTCTGGAATTCTATTTCCCTCTATGTCAAGAAACTTCTATTAGCAGGTTTAAATCTAGCCTTACATCCTAACCTGTCTGGTAACCAGCACGGTATATGATTATTTTATTCTCACTGAACTTATACCTTTTCCTTTGTATCTGTATGTTACCCCACTAATTAGATTGTAAGCTCTATGGGACAGGGACCTCCTTTCCTGTTGTGGCAAGGCTCTAGTACTTATATTTATTTATATAATTTATATATTTATGTACTGAACTATTTATGTATTTGCCCCCTTGTATGACTTTTTTTGTATTTTGTTATTGTACAGTGCTTTATAAACAAGCTATACATACAATTAGGGCAAATTTGGGGGAATGTTGCAGGGCTACAGATGTACTAATCGATACATACGAAGTATTGGAAGCAATGTCTCCTTTAGCTTCTAGACCATCCCTCCTTAGTCTTGCCAAACACTGTATTTGCAGAATAAACATTTTTAACACAGCAGTGGGGATATGACTGATGACAAACACAAAATTATCTGGTTGCTAGGAATTACTGGTCTCTTTAGATTGGAAGCTTACCAAAATGTATTGTTGGATTAAGTACCGTAGCTTCCTTTACTGAACTTGTTAAATTTCTTATCTTAAACAAGATGTCCCATTTTTCTTATTCATATTTTTTTTTTTTTCATATATTTTTTTATTGGTGCCTAGTACCATTTATGTAGATGCAAAATTATTTAAATAGTCGCAAGGTACATTTCTAGGAGCATAGGCTCATAAGATGTATCCTTTCCTGGATTCTTACTGTATATATTTTTCAGAACTTTTTAAAATGTTTTTCTATCATTAGGACATTGGGAAAATTCAAATTGCCAATCAAGATATCAGTACTTTGTATTGTCTGTAGAAAACTAGGGCACCCATTGAAAAATGCATAGACTGAAATGGTGGCACCAAAAACATATGGAGCTGGGGACCAAGGTGTTGTTCTATATCTGTAATCTTATAACAATAAAAGTTAAGTTTTAATCTATGGTGGATGTTGTTTGTCGGTTGATGCGTTGACCCCAAGAGGTGGATTCAGTCGATATACAGTGATTGAGCCAAGCCAAACGAATTGCATGAGCGCACCCAAGCCAGCTGAACTGTAAGGTGAGCTTATTATTGAATCAATTCTGTGCTGTGGATTGTAGTGTGGGACACAGGAGCTGCGGATTGGAGCTAGCTAGTTATATTCATGCTAAGGGGCCAGGGGCTGAGTCCACCCGACCCAGCTTTACTTTGGAGTAAGTTAACAGTGTCCCTGACTCCACATATACATTATTGCCAGAACGTACAAACAGGGTTATTCAATAAAAGTTCTTATTGTTAAAAATGGTGCTAATTTTGCCCCAACCAATCAGATGTTAGCTTTCAAATGTTAAATAAGATCTGATTGGTTGGGGCAAAATTAGCACCATTTTAAACGATAAGAACTTTTATTGGATCTCCCTGAATTTTTATACATATTTTTAGCCACCTCAGTAGCTGGTTGTTAAAAGGGCTTTTTTTTCTTATATATTGTGTTACTAAATTTTTTTATTTTTATAAACTCAAATAAAATTGAGGCTTACTTAACATTGGGGGGGATTTCAGTTGTTTTGTCTCAACTGACTGTTAGATTTCCTATACGTTTACCTATAACATTCTAATGTTGCAGATCCTCTGCTTCCTATAGTCTTCCATGGTTGGAGACATTTTTCTACTGAATGTATCAGGCATAACCAGCAAGAACACACAAAACAGTGGAAGATGTTCGATAAAACCAGAAGATTGGCACCCACATCAGGATGATTAAGTCTTCCATGCATCCATGATCACATATCAATTATATCTAGTCCAGAAAATGAATTCTGTGTGCACTCCTGCAGTGATGTTTTTTATAGGCTGCTAACCACAAACAGCATGTATATCCATTTTAATAGAGAAGGCAGTATTAACCAAATAATAATTTGTGACACGATACATGTATATATCATGTGACAATAAACATTCGGTTAAAAGTGAGTGTGTGCATTTGCTATTGAAAGTGGACTAATCATATGTACCATTCATACCGTACAAGTTTAAGTACATTTATTGTGGGGGGTGATTAATTGACAGTGCAGTAATGGAAGATGAAAGGTAGGTATGAACACAATGTTTGTAGTTTCATTATTTTGTTAAGAGACCTGATTATACAGTAGCTGTCATTAAAAATGTGCTGATGCTAATCTACACTGTCCCCCGTAAAGCGTAGAAGGAACTAGCAGCTGGTACCGTGCTAGGAGAATTCCAACCTTTCATCCCGGTTTTTTTCTACCTTTATTAATGTCTCCATGTTGAGAAGTGATCATTTGTAAAAACCATACATCTATTTCAGGGATGTCAAACCTGCAGCCCTCCAGATTTTTGCAAACAGCAACTCCCTGTATTCTCTGGCTGCAATGCTAAGAATTGTAGTTTGGAAACATCTGGAGGGACGCAGGTTTGACATTACAGGTATGAACACAATGAGCAGTTTCATATTTTTGCTTTGAGAACTAGAGCCTTCTTGTCATTTGCTGATGCCAATCTACATTTTGTCACCTGCACAGAATCCAGGAAATGCTAGGAGTTATAGTTTGCAAACCCCTGGCAGGACATAGTTTTGACATCCCTGGTCTACATGGACTTGTTTAAAGGCAAGTATTAAACATTTTATAATCTATAATCTAATCAAGTAACCATAAGCTGCTGTAACATTATAACATGATTCCCTGTATATCTGTTCAGTACATTTAATAAAGGTATAGGAATTATTACAAACAAATGAGTGGATCGATCATAAAACAAAATAATAACTTTATGAAACATAAATTCACATAATATATAGAATCCCATATTAATGTCCAGGACCCAGGCCATTACAATACACAAATACACTCGTATGTAACTCACCTTCTTAACCTTGCTGTCCAGATCCATTTCCCCCCTAGGTGCCTGTCCGGATCTCTGATCAATGGGACGTTTCTGTCCAGACAGGGGGACCGCCTACAGCCGCTGGAATCTTTCACACTCTATTGACTCACTGAAACTTCCGCTGTCCTGCAGCTGATAGTGAACAAAAGAAATTAATCAACCAATCAAGACTTTGTCACTGGATCTCCAGCCAATCACAGGCAGGCCATGTTACTCCCGCCCGAGGTTTAGAGTTCGATGTAGGTGTAGCACTGGAGTATAGGTGTGTGAAGGGAGGGCGGGAGCAATGGTCGCGCTTTTTATTGTATTGCCCTAAACCAACCTAAAGTCCTACGATATTTGTGCTGTGATATGAATTAATCCCGCACCAACACTATATCACTACCCTTAAGGACCCACACCCTATACCGCCCAGTGCTATGTACGGAGAGGGAGGGGCACCGGCACCAGCTCTGCTTCCTGTTCTGTTTATCTGCGGTTAGTGTTCCAGTCAGAGCTGTTCTATACTGGGTGTGTCCATGTATATATAGCACAACATTGCACCCACTTTAGTAATATATAAGAACATTACAAGACCCAAAGGAGTTGCATAAGTCCATGACCATATAAAAGCCTCAGGCTGCAGGCCAATAACCAAATACCATTATGGTGACCAAGGGACTTTAAAGGGCATCTATACCAAAAAATAGGTTATTTTAAATTGACCATAACTGGAAACTAATACTTCCCAACCACCACTGTAATTTTTGTTGACCTGCCCCCTATTTCTTTAGATATCTAATTTAAAACTTTTTATATTTCAGTTGTCAATCAAGTTCCTTGCTCTCAAAAACTATTCCTCTGTGAGTAGTTTTACTGTATCTGGAATGGTGACAGTTTTGGCATTTGGAATTCTGTATGCTGTGTGCTGGCTTGACAGTTGGTTTGTGGGAAAAAAGGTCGGATGGAAGTGGGAGTGGTTAAAAGAGGGAGGGGGGATACTGCTCCAAAATAAAATGTGTGCTGGATTGAAGGCATGCAGAAACACACAAATCAGAGTATGTGCTACAAACGCGTTTCGCTCCGAAAGGGGCTTTTTCAATGGTGCTGCCCAATGGTGAAAGCCCCTCTTTCGGAGCGAAACGCGTTTGGGGTGCTCCCCCACCCAGGATCTCTTCATTTTTGCGGTGGCACTGTCCCTCCAATGTCTACCCTGGTGTTCTGCGAATACTCTGTCCGTGCACGGACGACTGACTTATGACTGATAAGTATAATAGGGTTTACTGAAGAGATACACACATGTTTGGGTGGGAGAAACATGCAATATCTGCATGTATGCTGTACTAGATGTATTATTGCACAAACACACAACCCACACACACACCTTTCCCCCACGGCTGCCCGCTGGCTCTATCTATCCCCCACGCCGCCCTCCGTCCCCCACACATTCCCTCCCCGTATGCCCACGCGGACCGCCCTCTGCGCCACCCCTCCCCAGGGAGGCTTCCCGTCCCCCACCCCCCCCCCACCGTCGCGCGTACATGCCTCTTGAGACACGGCTGACCGCTGCGGTCGCGAGGGTGGACGGCGGGCGCACCCCTACCGGGAGGGTGCCAGAGGCGGAAGGGGGCCCGCGACCCAAGCCCTCCCATCCGGGTGGGGGTGGCAGAACGGGGGCCCGGCCAGACGCCCCGTCCGACCCCCGGGGGGTTTTTTTTTTTATTCCGACTTCAGACCTCCAGATCCGACTTTGGCGACCACGTCTTGAATTTAAGCATATTACTTACGCGGAGGAAAGAAACTAAGCGCCAGGATTCCCCCCAGTAACGGCGAGCGAAACGAGGAATATCCCAGCGCGAATCCATCCCCGCCGTCCGGCGGGCGCGGGACATGTGGCGTACGGGAGAACCGACCCCGCGCCGGCAGCGGCCCTTGGGGCCCCAAGTCCTTCTGATCGAGGCCGCAGCCCTCGGCCGGTGTTAAGGAGCCGGTGGCGAGACAGCCACACCCAGGCGCTGCAAAGGGACCCGGTCCTCCCTCGGAGTCTGGGTTGTTTGGGAATGCGCCCAAAGCGGGTGGTAAAACTTCCCCCTACTAAGGCTAAATACCCCCTCAGATACCGGCGGAGACGATAGTCGACACGTACCAGTAAGGGAAAGTGTACAAAAGAAACATTGAAGATAGAGATTCAAGAGGTCGTGAAAACCGGTAAGAGGTGAGTAAACGGGTGGGGCGTTCCGTGCCGAGTCCGCCCGGTAAACTAGGATTCAACCCGGCGGGCCAGGGCCGGCCTTGCCGAGATGCCCGCGGGACCCTTCCTTCCGCCCGCCCCCACCTACCAGCCTCCGCTCGCGGTGGGGAAGCGGGACCGGGCGGAGAGGGACACGCGGCCCGGACCAAGGCCCCGGCCCCCTCAACGACCACTACCACGACCCCCCCACCGCACTGAAGCAAGGCAGGAGGGAGCGCGCACTTCCTCCGCTGCGGTGCATAGCTTGCAAACCACCGCGACCCGGACTCCGGGGTCGGCTGGGAAGGCCCAGGGCGGTAATGGTGGCCGGGAACGCCGCACCCCCCCGCGGAAAAACCCCATTCGGTACAGACCAAAGCCCACCCTCCGGCAGCAGCCGGCCGCCGTCACCCCACACGGAGCCTGAATGGACATCTCTACCCCATACAGCACGTCAGCTGCCCTACCCCGCGCGAACCGTCCCCAGTCCCTCCCCTTCTCCCCTCATCTCCCTGGGGGTCCGGGGAGGGCTCCTGAAGGCTGGGAAGGGTGTACGGAGTCCCCCCCGCTCCCCCCTGTCGCGCATTTCAACCGGGATCTGACTTGCCCTCAGTGCGCCCCTGGCCGACGCCGTCGCCCGCCGATCGGGAGGTGGATCCCACCTTACAGCTGAGCGCCAGGTAGGCGTGGCGTCGGTGTCCCCACCCGACCCGTGCTTGAAACCACGGACCAAGGAGTCTAACGGCCGCGCAGAGTCGTAGGGCGCTCTCGCGAACCACTGTGGCGCACTGAGCGTGAGGCGGCACCCCGGCTGAGGTGGGATCCCCGGCCGCCCCCTCGCGGGGCGGTCCGGGGGCGCACCAACCGCGCCTCTCGCCCGCCCCGTTCGGGGAGGGTTGAGCCTGAGCCGCGCGATAGGAACCCGAACAGATGTTCCTCAGAACTATTGCCTGGCAGGCGAACCCAGAGGAAACCATCTGGTGGAGCCGTTAAGCGGTCCTGACGTGCAAATCGTCCCGTTCCGCGCTGGTATATGGGGCGAAAGACTAATCAACCATCTAGTAGCTGGTTCCCTACCGAAGTTTCCCATCAGGATAGCTGTCTCTCTCCCCGCCGCAGTTTTATCCGTAAAGCGAATGATTATAGGTCTCTGGGGCCGAAAAACGATCTCAACGCTATGACCTCAAACTTTAAATGGGTAAGAAGCCCGCTCGCTGTCCTGGAGCCGGCGTGGAATGCAGCGCCCTGTGGGCCCGGGCCCTTTTGGTAGCAAAGGGCGTTGCGGGATGAACCGACGCCGTGTTAAGGCGCCCGAAATGCCGACGCTTCATGACAGACCCCAGAAAAGGTGTCTGGTTTGATATATACAGCGGACGGGTGGCCATGGAAGTCGGAATCCGGCTAAGGAGTTTAAAGCAACTCACCTGCCGAATCATCAACTAGCCCTGAATGGATGGCGCTGGAGCGTCGTGCCCATACCCCGGACCGTCGCCAGGCACTGAGACCGCGGGGTCACTAGGCACGCGAACGAGTAGGAGGGTGGGCCGCCTCGTGAGCGCGAAGCCCCGGTCGAGGGCCCGGGGGAGCCGCCCGGGCGCAGATCTTGGGTGGTATTATCAAATATTCAAACGAGAATCTTTGAAGGCCGACGTGGAGCGGGTTCCATGTGAACAGCAGTTGAACATGGGTCAGTCGGTCCTAAAGATAGGCTAGCGCCGCTCTGGAGGGACGGGCATGGCCTCCGTCGCCCTCCGTAGCCGATCGAAAGGGACCGCATCGGCAGTTGCAGATCCCCGAACCCGGAGTGGCGGAGACGGGCCGCCCCCCCCTTCGCCGGAGGGGGCGTCCAGTGCGGCAACGCGACCGTCAACTTCCCGTAGAAGCCGGCGGAGCCCCGGGAAAAGGAGTTCTCTTTTCTTTGTGAAGGGCAGGAGCGCCCTGGAATGGTTCGCCCCGAGAGAGGGGCCCCGCGCTTGGAAGCGTCGCGGTTTTTCCGGCGGCGTCCCGTGGCTCTCGCTGGCCCTTGAAAAATCCGGGGGAGAGGGTGTAAATTCGCGTCGCCAGGTTCCGGACTGCACCATACAATTCCGCAGCAGGTCGCCACGGTAACAGCCTCTGAGCATGTTAGAACAATGTAGGTAAGGGAAGTCGGCAAGTCAGATCGTAACTTCGGATAAGGATTGTGTCTCATAAGGGCTGGGGTCCAGGATCGGGGACTGGGGCTCGAACGGTCCTGAGTCACGGCCGCGGCTGGACGAGCGGCCGCCCGGCGGCCCGCCCCTCACCCCCGTCGCCCCCAACCGCCCACACAGCCCCGTCCCCCTCCGCCCCGCCACCCCCACCCCTCCCCTCCTGGGGGGACGTGGGAAAGCGGTACTGACGCGGGGGGAACCCGGGGCGGGGGGGCCGACCGGGACGGGAGCGCGGCCCGGCGGCGCGACTCTGGAGGCGCGCGCGCGGGCCCTTCCTGTGGATCGCGCCCCAGCTTGCGCGCGCCTCTCCCCCCCCGCGTCGCCCCGTCCCGCTCCCCCGCGGGGGCGGCGGCGCGGGCCCGGGGGCCGGCGCGCGGCCCATCAGGCCGGCGCTAGAGCTGACTTAGAACTGTGCGACCAGGGGAATCCGACTGTTTAATAAAACAATCATCCGCGAAGGGCCCGAGGCGGGTGTTAGACGATGTGATTTCTTTTCTGCCCATGCTCTGAATGTCAGAGTGAAGAATCAATGAGGCGCGGGGTAAACGGGCGGGTAGGTAACTATGACTCTCTTAAGGTAGCCCAAATGCCTCCGTCATCTAATTAGTGACTGCGCTGAATGGATTGAACGCGATACACCCACTGTCCCTACCCTACTATCCAACTACTGACAACCCACAGCCAAGGGACCGTGCTTGGCGGAATCAAAGCTGTGGACCCGAAACCCTGTTGAGCTTGACTCTAGTCTGCAACTGTGGAGAGACATGATGAGTTGTAGATAAGTGGGGAGGCCCCTGCCTCCGGGCGGGGCGACGCCGGTGAAATCCCCACTACATCTATCGTTACAAAATTAATCAACAATCCTCACAGCATAACTACCACCGACTGTGAGGGCGGGGGGGCGAGCCCCGAGGGTCATCCACATCTCGCTTCTTCTCCCAGCGACCCCGGCGCGTGCCGGGCGCGACCACGCCCGATGGACAGTGGCAAGGTGGGGGAGTTTTGACTTGACTGGGGGCGGCTACACCCTGTCAAGACGTAACGCAGGTGTCCTAAGGCGAGCTCCAGGTAGGACAACTAAAACCTCCCGTGGATCATAAAGGGCACAATCTCACGTCTGAGGATCTTGATTTTCATATGAATACAATCGCCCAGTGAAAGCGGGCCTCACGATCCGTCTTCTGACTTTGGGTTTTAATGCAGGAGTGTCCAGAAAAGTTACCACAGGGGATAGACCTGGCTTGTGGCGGGCCGCAAAGCGGCTAATCACCTTAGCGAACGGTCCGCTTTTTGATCCTTCGATGTCCGGCTCGTCCTATCATTGTGAAGCAGAATTCCACCTAGAGACGTTGATGTTGTCACGGCCCACTAATAGGGAACGTGAGCTGGTTTAGACGGTCCGTGAGACATGTTAGTTTTACCACCCTACTGATTATGTTTGTCCGCAATGTAATTCCTGCTCAGTCCAGCAGAAACCGCAAGGTTCCGACATTTGGGTGCCTGTCTTTGGCTGAGTAGCCAAATGGGGCGAAGCTTCCATCTTTGGTGGGATTATGACTGAACGCTCTAAGTCAGAACTCCCCACTAAAACGTGACGATACCCGCAGCGCCCGCGGACCCCGTTGGGCCCGGGAAGTAGCCGGCGTCCCCCCACCCGAACCCATCGCTGGCGGCACAGTGGGACACACGGCCGACGCCCCGGGACCGGAGGGCGGACGGAGAAGGGGGGCCGCCTCTCCCACCCTGTAGCGCACTCGATGGGAGCGTGTGGAATCCTGGTGCTTAAAATCATCCATCCCGTAGACACCTATTTCTGGTCATGTGGTTTCTCGGGCGTCAAGCACTACCAACCAACCTACCCCCGCACAACAACCGACCCCTCTCCTGCGATCGTATTGAAAGTCTAGCCCTTAGCCAAGCTTGTTGTTGTGTCCTCTTTAATCCCATTCCCCCTGGGGGGAGGGGTCCCGGAGAACGGAACCCACACTCCCCCGGCCGGCCACCCCCCCTCGACAGGGGCGGGGTTCGCCCGCCTTCTCTCCCTTGCACCGTACTTTTTCCACTTGCCTCCGGACGCCTCCGCGGTTGGCCTCTGAGGGCCCCCTCTGGCTTGGAGGCCGGTAGGGGGTGGCGGAGCGGCGGCGGCGTTGGAGGGGGCTTGATATCCGGCACTGGGGCTTAATATTCGGAGGGGCTTAAATATTCGGAAGGGGCGTGGGCCCTGTTCCGGGGGTTGCTGTGGCAGTCAGGCAGGTAGAGGGTTCGACAGGGGGGCCGGGGGTGTAGGTCATTCGCTGGGAAGGTTGTCGGTCCGCCAGAGACAATAGGAAATGCGACGGATGGGTCCCACTTGCCGAGTCCGCTTTCTCTTCTTCGGACGGAGGGTGGTGGGAGGGCTGGGTTGCCGTTGCCGTCAAGAGAGCGAGAGCCTTCCGCCAGCGAAGGGAGTCGGTGCCGTGCGGAAGGGCGTGTCTTACCGGGCCTCAGCCGCCCGCCCCTCCTGCTGTTGGAGGGTAGAGCAGTGACCCTGGGTTGCTCGGAGGGAAGAGCCGCGGGCTCCGCCGCAGCGCCACCACCCACCACACCCCTTCCTCCCTTCCTTCCTTGCTTTCCTTCCTGGCCTGGCCGCCCTTGCTTGAAATGGGTCCAGAGTCGATTACGCCTCGTGCCTACGGCCACACCAACCTGAACGCTCCCGTATCTCGTCTGATCCGGAGCTAAGCAGCTCGGCCTGTTATACATTGCGACTAGGGAGACCGCCTTGTGGAATACCAGGTGTCGTCGGCCTTTTTCTACTTTGCCGGCCGGCGTGCCCAGGGGTGTGGTGGGTGGGGCGGAGCGGGCGGACGGACGAAAGCTGGATCTCAGGCACTAAGCAGGCCGTGCCTGGTTGGGTGGGAGAGCGGCTCCTAGTGATGGATACGCATGTGCCGTGGGCCTTTTCCCTTTGCTGTGCCCAGGGTGGTTGGCGGGCGAAAATCAGGCTCTCGGGCTTGGCCGCGAGTGTTGGAGGATCCCGGGACTATAGGGGAGATTTTTCCCGCAGTTTGCGTCTTCCCGTGCACTCTGCGGGTTCTTCGCGGCCGAAACAGGCTCCCAGGCACCGCCGCCTGCTGTTGGGAAGCTTCGCGGGGCTTACCCGCCAGGCTTCCGGGACCTTCCCGTTAGTTGCGTCTTCCACGTGGACTCTGCGGTTTCTTATACCGCGGGGCCGAAAACCAGGCTCCCCAGGCCCGGCCGCGGCGGTTTGAAGGCTTCGACGGACTTCCCGCGGCTGTCCATCCGTGACCATTCCCGGTAGTTTGCGTCTCCAGGGACGCTTTGGCGGCCGAAAACCAGCTCCTTCCAGGCCCGGCCGCGGCTGTTGGACGGCTTCGTCGGGGCTTCCCGCGGCTTTCCCGGACCTCCCGGTAGTTTTCGTCTTCCAGGGGCACTTTGCGGTTCTTTTCGCGGACCGCCACCCATGCACCCGGCCGCCCCGTCGGCGTTGGGATCTTTCCGCGGGCTTCCCCGTACCTTCCCGTAGTCTTTCGTCTTCCCCACGGGTCACTTGCGGTTTCTTCGCGGCCAAAACCATGCCCCCGTGCCCGGCCGCCGGCTGTTGGGAGAGCTTCGCGGGGCGTGTGCCGCGGCTTTCCCCGGGACCTTCCCGTGTTTTCGCCCTTCCAGGGGCACTTTTCGGTTCTTCGCGGAGCCGAAAACCAGGCACCCAGGCCCAGCCGCGAGGTGCGAGAGGCTCGCGGGGATCCGGGGTGCCACACAGTAGGGGTCCCCAGACCGCGGGTACGAGTTTCCTGCGAGTGGGTAACGATTTCTTTTTTGCTTCCCTCCGAATAAGTCGAAAAAACTGTCTTCCGTCGTCCCGTACTAATAACGCCTAGTTCCCAACGTCAGCCACCGTCGGGGGTTTTCCCTCCTTCGGTCTTGTCAGACCGACGGAGACTCTTTTCCCGGCGAGCTCGCGGAGATAACGTATGGGGTCGTGTCCTCCACGCTGGTGCGCACTTCCTACCCCCCGTCCGCGGGTTATTTCCTCGCCCTGCGTAAGGGCTATTTGGGCCGGGAATTTTCCACTCTTTTCCCCGTTTTTGCCTACCCAGGGCCTGCTCCTCCTTCTGACCGGAATTTTGGGGGGCCTTTTCTTGTACTTTAAGTTTTTTTTTTTTTCCCCAATTCCTTCCCCCTCTTCTCTTTGAAACCCTTTGTAGAACACCGTTGATTGGTGTGTTTGTTTTTTTTTTTTTTTTTTTTTTTTTCCCCCCTCCTATTTTCCCCCCGTTTGGTGTGTCTATGCTTTTTCTTTTCCATTGATCGATTTGGCTCCCGTGGCTGCGAGAGGGTCCTCCCCCCTCCGGGGGGTCCCTGGGCTGTGTGTGTGAAGTGGCCTCCGAGGCGGGGGTGGGAAGGACAGGAAAAGCCATCCCCAGGCCCCTGCTTCTCGCTTCTGCGCCCCCCCCGCCCCAACCCGGTGATCGATTTGGCTGCCGACGGCCCGGTCGCGCGGAGGACCCTTGGCTCGCTCTGCCCCACAGCGGGCGCCGCACACGAGCCCCATGCGCTCCTCTCGCGCGCCTTCCGGGTCCCCCACGAGCGGCCGCCTCGTCCCCCCTTTCTCGAGCCGGTCGCGTTCCCAGTACCCGGTGAGTTTGCTCCGTTCAGAATGGTTTGCCAGCACGCCCAGCAGGTTTCCGGCCCAGCCGGGCAGGCCCCTTACCCGCTGTGCGACGCGAGCGCCCCCTCCCTCCCTCCCTCGCCACGGGGGGACGGACGGGGGCTCCTCCGCCACCCGAGCGGGTCCACCCACCGGCGGGCGCCACCCACGCCTTCCCGCCTGGTTTCAACCGGTCGGACCAACGCGTGCACCTTTTTCGGCCAGTTTTCATCGCGCTCGAGCCCAGTCTCCGGGGTGGCGTCTGCCCCGGGTCCCCGCGCCCCGCCAAAGTCCTCCGCAACGAGGCCGGCGGGTCTCCCGGGCCGACCTTCCCTTCCCAGGGCGGGGGGGAACAGGCGCCCGGGCAGCCCGCGTCAGAGCCCCCCCGACCCCCTACCACGCGTCGCGGTCCCCCCGCGGCGGCGCGCGGCCAGTCACGGTGCGGCTGGGGGCCCCCCGCGGTCCCTCACTCCCGCCCCCGCTCCCGCGGCGCCGCCGTCCCCCGCCGTCGGCTCAGCCCCCAGGGCCGCTTACCTGGTTGATCCCTCCATAGCATATTGCTTGTCGGGTCAAAGATTTACCATGCACGTTAGTCACCACGGCCGGTACAAGTGTGACAAACTAGCGAATCACTCCTCCCTTCAATCAGTTATGGTTTCCCTATGACATCGCTCCATCGAGTTACTTGGATACTGTGGTAATTCTAGAGCTAATACATGAATACGAGCGCTGACCACCCAGGAATCGTGCATTTATCCATCCAACAATCCGGGGCTCGCCCCGGCCTCTTTTGGTGACTCCTAGCTAACCTGCGGGCCGATCGCAACGTCCCCGTTCAACGGCTACGAGTACATTCGGATGTTGTCTGCCCTACACCTTTCGATGGGACTTTCTTTGGTGACCTACCATGGTGGACCACGGGTGAACGGAGAATCGGGGTTCGTTTCCGGAGAGCGGCGCCTGAGAAACGTGCTACCAACCACATCCAAGGTAAGGCTGCAGCAGGCGCGCAAATTACCAATCCCGACTCGTGGGAGTAGTGACGAAAAATAACAATACAGACGTCTTTCGAGGCCCTGTAATTGGATGAGTATCACTTTAAATCCTTTAACAGGATCATTGGAGGGCAAGACCTGGTGCCAGCAGCCGCGTTAATTCCAGCACTCCAATAGTCGTATATTAAAGTTGCGCGTTAAAAAGCTCGTAGTTGGATCTTGGGATCGAGCTGGCGGTGCCGCCGAGGCGAGCTACCGCCTGTACACCATACCCCTGCCTTCGGCGCTCCCCGAGCTCTGACGGAGCTGTCCCGGGGGCCCCGAAGCGTTTACTTTGAAAAAATTAGAGTGATTCCAAGCGAGCCGTCGCCTGAATAACTTCAGCTAGGAATTAATGAATAGTTACTCCGGTTCTATTTTGTTGGTTTTTCCGGACTGGGGCCATGATTAAGAGGACGAGGCCGGGGGCATTCGTAATATGTGCCGCTACAGATGTGAATTCCTTGGACCGGCGCAAGACGAACCAAGTCGAAAGCATTTGCCACAGACTGTTTTCATTAATCCGAACGAAAGTCGGAGTTTCTAAAAGCCGATCAGATACCGTCGTAGTTCCGACCATAAACGATGCGCTGCGATCACGCGCGTCGATTATTCCCATGAGAACCCGCCGAGCAGCCTTCCCGGAAACCAAGCTTTGGGTTCCGGGGGATAATGGTTTGCAAAGCTGAAACTAAAGGATTGACGGAAGGCACCACCAGGAAGTGGAGCCTGCGGCTTAATTTTTGACTCAAACACGGGACACCTCACCGGGCCCGGACACGTAAAGTATTTACAGATTGATAGCCTTTCTCGAGTCTGTGGGTGGTGGTGCCTGGCCTTTCTTATCTGGTGGAGCGATTTTGTCCCTGGTTGATATCCGATAACAACGAACCTAGACTTCCGCCATGGCTAACTAGTTAACGGCGACCCCCCGCGTCGGCTTCCAACTTCTTTTTAGAGGGGGGGGAAAAAACAAGTGCGTTCAGCCACACGAAATCCGAAGCAATAACAAGGTCTGTGATGGCCCTTAGATGTCCGGTGGGCTTGCCTCGCGCTACCCTGAACGATCCAGCGTTGTCTAACCCTTACGCCAGACAGGTGCGGGTAACCCGCTGTAAACCCCGTTCGTGATAGGAGACTGGGGATTGCAATTATTTCCCACGACGAGGAAATTCCCAGTAAGCGCGGGTCATAAGCTCAGCGTTGATTAAGTCCCTGCCCTTTTTACACACCGCCCGTCGCTACTTACCGGATTGGATGTTTTTAGTGCGGTCCTCGATCGGCCCCGCCAAGGGTCTCGCTCGACGGCCCTGGGCGAGCGCCGAAGCGACGACAAACTTGACTCTTAGAGGAAGTAAAACGTGTCGTAACAAGGTTTCCGTAGGTGAACCCTGCGGAAGGATCATTAACGGAGCAGGCCGGCGCGCCGGGTAGCCGCCGGCCCCAACCGACCGAGCCGCGGGCGTGCAGGACTGGCGGGGAGGGACCACCCAACCACCCCCATGCCGCCGTCGGGCCCCCCAACACCATCGATGAAACACGTCGAAGCTCTCGGGAGTGCCGGGCCGGAGCGCCTCCGGCGAGAGGCGGACGAGGCGGTTCCGGGGGGGGCACGCTGTCCCCCGGGTCCGGGGCGGCGCGGGGGGCCCAAAAAGGCAGGGGAGGCGCACCCTGCCCTCAGCCCCCGGCGCGCCCCATCCCGGGCAGCTGCCCAACCGCCTCCCCTCGGCTCCTACCCCTCGATCGGTCCGCATCCCGTCCCACCACACTACCCGCGGGCGCCGTTCCGGGCTAACCTAGCCGCGACAGGCCTGGCGGCGGGCGGTATCAAGACTCCTCGACGCGGGCCGGGCCGGCCCGGGAGGGCGAGGGGAGCTGCGGCGAGCCCACCCTCCTCCCGCCGTCCGCCGGCCCCCGCGCGGAGCGCCCGAACAACAGGGCCGACCCCCTCCGCGGGGGTACCACACTCTCCCCCACCGGTAACCCTGTCCTCCACCGAAGCCCCGCGGCGGGCTTCCCCGTCTGTTGCATACTTCCAACTCTTAGTTGGTGGATCACTCGGCTCCGCTGCGTCGATGAGAACGCAGCTAGCTGCGAGATTATGTGATTGCAAGACACATTGGATCATCGACACTTCGAACGCACCTTTGCGGCCCCTGTTCCCCCGGGGCTACGCCTGTCTGAGGGTCGCTGCCGCTCCAATCGCTCAACCACCCACGAGAGGGTGGGCGCCGCTGGGGCCGTCGCATGGCCCCCACGCGGGGGGGAAACAGATGCGCACGCGCTCTTTTCTCGCCCCGCCGCCCTCCGTCCCCCAAAGGCCAACCCTTTGCCCCCGGCCCACGCCCCTGCTTGCCCCTCCCCGGGAGGGAAGTCGCCGTCCCCCCCGACCGTCGCGCGGGTACTGCTCTGTGGAGACACGGCTGACCCGCCGGCGGTCCGAGAGGGTGGGCGGGCCGCACCCCGACCGGAGGGCAGAGGCGGAGGGGCCAGCGACCAGCCACACCCTCTACCCCGGGTGGGGTGGAAGACGGGGGCCCGCATCGCCCCGCTCGCGACCCACGGGGGGTTTTATTTTTTTTTTCCGATCTACAACCTCGATTCAGACACGTGGCGACCCCTGAATTAAGCATATAATTACTAACGGAGGAAAAGAAAACTAACCAGGATATCCCCACCAGTAACGGCGAGCGTCAAGAGGAGAGCCCAGCGCCGAATCCCCAGCCCGTCCGGCGGGCGCGGTACATGTGGCGTACGGGTGACGTACCCCCCCCCGGCGCGGTGCCCGGGGGCAGCCAGGACCAAGGCCTTCTGATCGAGGCCCGCCGCGCTGACGGTGTTAGGCCGGTGGCGGCCCCCGGCGCGGCGGGACCCCGGTTCTCCTCGGCGTCGGGCTTTGTTTGAGTATAGCAGCCACAAACGGGTGGTAACATTCCATCTAAGGCTAAATACCGGCGCGAGACCGATAGTCGACAATACCGTAAGGGAAAGTTGAAAAGACTTTGAGAAGAGTTCAGAGGGCGTGAAACCGTTAATGAGGTAAACGGGTGGGGTCCGTGGCGCTCCGCTACCGAGGATTCCACCCTGCGGGCCGGCCGGCCGTGCGGTGCCCCGCCGGACCCTTCCTCGCCCGCACCCCCCTCACCGCAAATCGACGGGGGGAGCGGCGACCGGTCGAGGGCCCGCAGGTAACCCGGACGGCCCCGGCCCCGCAGGGCGGCACTTCCTCCGCGGCGGTGCAACCGCGACCGGCTCCGGTCGGCTGGAAGGCCCAGGATGGCGGGGAAGGTGGCCGGCCGTCCCCCATCGCAGACCCGGCGTTACAACAGGCCCCCCTCCGCGCAGCCGTCCGCCAGTGTCACACTGGGCCAGGAAGTCGAACCGCCTCCGCGCCCGCCCCGCGCTGACCGGCCCGTCCCTCCCTTCGCCCCTCTCCCGGGGGCCGGGGGAGGGTGCGCGGGGCGTGGGAAGTGGGACGGTTCCCCCCGCAGATCCCGGCGCGGCTGTCCGTCAACCCAGGGCGGACTGCCCTCATGCTCCCCGTGCCGCGCCGCCGGCCGCAGAGGCGGTTAGGGATCCACTCTCAGCGGAGAAGCGGGGCCAGGGGTCGGCTGTGCGTCGTGTCCCACCCGACCCGTCCTTGAAACACGGACCAAGGCGTCTAAACGCTCGAAGTCGGAGGGCCGTCTCCGCGACACCCTGTGCGCAATAATAGCATGCGCACGTGGCCCCCCGCTGAGGTGGATCCCCCGGCCCAATCCCCTGCGCGGGGCCGGTCCGGCGGGCGCCCACCGGCCCGCTCGCCCCGCCCGTCGGGGGAGGTGGAGCATGAGCTCGCAGCGCGATAGGACCCAGAAAGATGGGTAACTAATGCCTGGGCAGGCGAAGCCAGAGGAACTCTGTGGAGGTCCGTAGCGGTCACTGACGTGCAACGGTAGTCCGACCTTGGTATAAAGGGGCGAAAGACTAGTCGAACCATCTAGTAGCTGGTTCCCTCCGAAGTTTCCCTCGGATAGCTGGTGCGCTCGTCCCCCGCCGCAGTTTTTTATCCGGTAAAGCGAAATGATTAGAGGTCTTTGGGCCGAAACAGATCTCACCTACATTACTCAAACTTTAATGGGTAGAAGCCCGGCTCGCTGCCTGGAGCCGGGCGTAGAATGCGAGCGCCTAGTGGGCCACTTTTGGTAAGCAGAACTGGCGCCTGCGGAATGAACCTAACCGCCGGTTAAAGGCGCCCGATGCGCCGCTACATCAGACCCCAACCCCAGAACAGGTGTTGGTTGATATAGACAGCAGGACGGTGGCCATGGAAGTCGGATCCGCTAAGGAGTGTTAACAACTCCCTGCCGAATCAACTAGCCCTGAAAATGGATGGCGCTGGAAGCGTCGGGCCCCTACCCCCGGCCCGTCGCCGGCACTGAGAGCCGCGTGGGCTAGGCCGCGACGAGTAGGAGGGCCGCCGCGGTGAAGCGCGGAAGCCCCTGGCGAGGGCCCGGGTGGAGCGCCGCGGGCGCAGATCTTGGTGGTAGTATCAAATATTCAAACGAGAACTTTGAAGGCCCGAAGTGGAGAAGGGTTCCATGGAAAAGCAGTTGAACTGGGTCAGTCGGAGACATCCTATAGAGATAGGACGCGCGCCGTTCGGACCAAAAGGGACGGGCGATGGCTGCTCCGTCGCCCTCGACGGCCGATCGAAAGGGAGTCGGGTTCAATCCCCGAACCCGGAGGGCGGAGACGGGCGCCCCCCTCCTTTCGCCAGGAGGGGGCGACCAGTGCATGCAACGCGACCGATCCCGGAGAAGCCGGCGGAAGCCCCCGGGGAGTCTCTTTTTCTTTGTGGAAGGGCAGTGCGCCCGGGGGGTGGAATGGGTTCGCCCGGAGAGGGGCCCGCAGCCTTGGAAAGCGTCGCTGGTTGCCGCGGCGTCCGTTGGTAGCTCCGTCGCTGGCCCTGAAAATCCGTGGGAGAGGGTGTAAATCTCGCGCCGGGTCCGTACACCTTCCGCACAGGTCTCCAGGTGACAGCCTCTGGCGCATGTTAGAACATGTAGGTAAGGGAAGATCGGCAATTCCAAATCCGTAACTTTCGGGATAAATGATTGGCTCTAAAGGCTTGTCGGTCCGGACAGCTTGGGGGGCGAAGCGGGGCTGGGCACAGCGCCGCGCTGGACGAGGGCGATCCCCGTCGGCCCGCCCTCCTGACACACCACACCCCGAGTCGCACACCCCGACCGTACCCCCCTCCGCCTCCCCCTCCCCCCCTCCCCTCCTGGGGACGGGTGAAGCGGGTGCGCTGGGGAACCGGGGGCGGCGGGGGGCCGACCGTGACGGGCAGCGGCGGCCGGCGGCGGCGAACTCTGGACGCGCGCCGGTCCCTTCCTGTGTGAAGCCCAGCTGCGGCGCGCTCGCTCTCCCCCGCGTCCTCAGCCGTCCGCCCCCCCTCCGCGGGGCGCGGCCGGCGAGCGGGCCGGGGGCCGGCGCGCGGCCTCAGGCCGGCTCCTAGAGAGTCTGACTATAGAACGGGGTGTGCGTGACAGGGGAATCCGAACTGTTTAATTTAAAACAAAGCATCGCGAAGGCCCCGAGGCGGGTGTTGACCGATGTGATTTTCTTGTGCCCCACCATGCTCTGAATGTCAAAAGTGAACGAAATTCAATGAAGCGCGGGTAAACAGGCGGAGGACCTCTGACTCTCTAAGGTAGCCCAATGCCTCGTCATCTAATTAAGTGACCGCGCAGAATGGATGAACGGATTCCCACTGTCCCTACCTACTATCTAGGCGAAACCACTACGCCACAGGGCACGTCTTGGCGGACATCAGCGGGTAAAGACGACGCCTGTTTGAGCTGTGACTCGGTAGGCTGCAACTGTGAAGAGACATGAGAGGTGTAGGATAAGTTGGGAGGCCCCTGCCTCCGGGCGGGGCGCCGCACGGTGAAAACCCACTACTATTACCGTGTTTTCACTTACCCGGTGATGCGGGTGGGCGACGCCCCAGAGGGGCTCTCGCTTCTAGGTCTCCCAAGCTCCCCGGCGCGTGCCGGGCGGCCAGACCTCCTCCGAGGACAGTGGCAGGTGGTGATACTGGGGGCGGTACACCCTGTCAAACCGTAACGCAGGTGTCCCCTAAGGCCAGAGCTCATAGGAGGACAGAACCTCCCGTGGAGCAGAAGGTGCAAAAGCTCGCTTGATAATCTTGATTTTCATATGAATACAGAACCGTGAAAGCGGGGCCTCACGATCCTTCTGACTTTATTGGGTTTAAGCAGGGTGTCAGACAAGTTCCACCACAGGGATAACTGGCTTGTGGCGGCACACGTTCATAGCGACAGATCGCTTTTTGATCCTTCATGTCGGCTCTTCCTTATCCCTGTTGAAGGCAGAATCACCAAGACGTATGGATTGTTCCACCCCACCTATGGGAACGTGAAGACTGGGTTTAGAAGAACCGTCGTGAGACAGGTAAGTTTTACCCTACTGATTGATGTGTTGTCGCAATATAAATCCTGCTCATTACTAGAGAGCAACCAGCAGGGGCTCACACGCAACATTTAAGGTGCATGTGCCTTGGCTGATGAGCCCAATGGTGTCAAGCTACCATCTTGGGATTCATGACTGAACGCCTCTCTAATTCCAGAATCCCACCCTACACGTGACGATACCAAGAGCAACAGCGCCGCGGAGCCCCGTTGGGCCCAGTGATAGCCGGCGCCGCCCCCTCGCGGGGCGGGCCGGTGGGACCAACGGCGCAGCCTCGGGACGGAGGCACAGCGGACTGTAAGGGGGCCGCCGTCTCTCCCGTAGCGCACTGCGAATTTCGTGGGGGAACCTGTGCTAAAAATCATTCGTAACGACCTGATTCTGGGTCAGGTTTCGTGCTACGAGCAGCTGCTACCACCATCGCTGGCGATCACTATGTGAAAGTCCAGAGCCTTGAGCCCAAGCTTTTGTCTTTTAAATCCTTCCCGCAGGGGGGACGAGTAGCGTCCCGGCAGACGGAGACCCCGACCTCCCGGCGGCCACCCCCCCCGTCGACATGGCGGGGGTTTCGGCCGCTTTCTCCCTCCGCCGCGCTTTTCCACTTGCCCTCCCGACCTGCCTCCGCGTTGGCCCTCTGAGGGCCCCGCCACCCCCGGCGGACAACTTGGAGGCGGTGGGGGGCGGGCGCGGCGGCCGTTGGAGGGGGGCCTTGAAATCCGGCAGGGGGCTTAATTATTCGAGGGAGCTTACTATATCGTGAGGGGCGTGGCCTCGTTTCCATCCGGGGTGTGGCAGGCAGCGCAGTAGAGTGTTGAAGGGGGGAGCTGGGGTGTAAGTGTCAGTCGCTGGGAGGTTGTCGGTCCTCGGACAGAGGGTGTACGGAGGGTCCCATTGCCGGTCTCTTCTCCCGGACATAGGGTGGGGAAGGGCTGGGTGCCGTGCCCGTCAAGAGAAGCCGATAGCCATTCCGCAGCGCCGCTGAGTAGGTGCACCGTGCGAAGGGAGTGTACGTACCTGGCCTCATCCGCCCGCCCTCCTGGCTGTTGTAAGAGGGGTAGAGCCGGGCCCTGGGTTCTGGAGGAGAAGAGCCTGCTGGGTCCCGCCAGCAGCGCCAACCACCCACCCACCCTTCCTTTCCTCCCTTCCTTCCCTGCTTCTTCCTTGGCTGGCCCCGTGCTTGAAATGGTTCCCAGAGTCGCTGACCTCAGTGCCTACGGCCACACCAACCTTACCGCGCCCCGATCTCGTCTGATCGGGCGGGAAGTCTAAGCAGCTCGGCCTGTTAGTACTATGGATGGACGACCAGCCTGGTGAATACAGTGTCGTAGGCGCCTTTTTACTTTGTTGCCGGCGGCGTGCCCAGGGGTGTGGTGGTGGGCGGGCGGGCGGGACGGACGTACAGCTGATTCTCGGAAGCTAAGCAGGCTCGTGCCTGCGTTGGGTAGGCTAGAACGGCTCCTAGGGATGGATAACCGGGCCGTGGGCTTTTCCCTTTGCCCGTGCCCAGGTCTGGTTGAAGGTTTTGCAGGTCGTGCTGGTACTTTGGTAAGTATAGTAACCTATTTGAGGATTATTTTTAATTGATGAAATAAATGTTAATTTTTTTATAGCCAGTTTTGCCTCTAGCTTTTCTTCTTATTTATTGACATAATTATAGAGGTAGGTTTTCTTACTATTTAAGAGGTTTTCTATTCTTCATACCTACTGTAAATTATAACAATATTAAGTCACCAAGGAGTTCCATGAACATATAAAAAGCACAAAGCCGCATGTGGAGTGCCTTTATACAGGAACACCAAGGTGACTATTAGTATCCCTTTCATTTACACTATGGGGTGTATTATTTATCATGATCGACCCCTTCCCTCTCATTAAAACAGGGAATGTAATGGCAAACACCACACTCCCTGCAGCAGAATGTGACAACCCCCCTGAGCTGTTAACGGTCACACATTTTACCCCCTATATATATACAGCATTTATTTGCCCTTTTATACAGCAGTTTCCAGGTATCCCACCTCTCCAGGATTGTTTGGGAGTCTCTCTCATTCTGGGGTGGTCTCCCACACTCCTGTGAGACCACCTCAGACTCCCGCGACTGAGAAGAGACTAGAGTCTCCTCAATCATGCCCACTTTGTACTGGCACGCCCCCGGAACGCCCCTAACTCATCCCTAACCCCACCTCCAACCACCCCTAGAATGCTGGCCATGCCTCCATGTGACATCACACCCTGCCACCATGTGACGTCACGCCCCCTTTCCCACCCTGTCCAGAATCCTGAAAGGGCAGGGTGGGATGTCTGAGTTATTGGCCCCTATACTTTATACAGCATATATTGGTGCCTCATACCTTATACAGCAGTTATGGGAGCCCTATACCTAATACAGCAACTACTGGCCCGGTGGCCCTTTATACTTTTATAGAGCAGTTATTGATCCCTATACTTTATACAGGATCTATTTGCCCCTATACTTTATACAGCATCTATTTGCCCCTATACTTTATACAGCAGTTATTGTTCCTGACAAATTATACAGCAGTTTCTGACACAGATTGGCGATGTCCCAGCCAATCACTGTAGCGGCTGCCGGTCCGGCACCACCTGCTTGCTTCCATGCACGAAAAAGGCACGGAAGACAAGCAGATGGCAGCCATGGGAATGAAGGCTTGTAAGTATATTAAGCTGCCATTTTTAAGTGATTTGACCATGCTAGGTCTAGGTTATGGGGGGTTTCCAGTGGAAACAAGAATTTTTGAACTTCAAATGAAAAAAGTAGGGTTGTCAAGTTGCTAGTTTGTTCCAAGGGGTAATCCCATTTTATTAGTGCAGAAGTAAAGTTTCAATAGCTGGTCTGGTCTTAAGTGGGCCATACACGTACCAACATGTATGGGCCCCTGATCGAAGTTCGGAAGTAAGTCTTGAGATTATCCAGGACTTTACTGCGTTTTCTTACTGTAGTTGACCAGAATTTGTTTTTTACATAACATAGTAATTGAGGTTGAATAAAGATATATGTTTATCAAGTCCAACCTTTTGATCCTCTTTTTTTAACCCTGCCTAACAGTTGAAGGGAAAAAAAAAAAAACAGCTAAAAAGGAGGGAAAATTCCTTCCTGATGCCAAACGGCAATGGGAAAGTATCCCTGGATCAAACAGCACTACAGTATGTGTATTCATACCATTCTCAATGTTTTTTAGTTTTAGAAACTTATCAAGGCCACTTTTAAAGAACTTGCCATTACCACATCTGCTGAAAGACGGTTCCACACTTTCACCATTCTCACTGTAAAGTAACTTTTCCTAACCTAAAGATAAAACTGATATACAGTAACTTATTAGTGAACAATGCACCAGAGAGTTTTTTGTATGTATTTTTGTCTCAAATCTATTCCCCACTTTATTCAAGACTATATCTTGTTGCCTGGCATTGTTTGCTACAGCTAAGTCTGTTATCTACAAGAACCCTCAAATCTTTTTCCATTAGAGATTCACTTAATCTCTAATGGTGTAGGTGGCACAAGGATTGTTAAACCCCAAATGCATCACCTTACATTTATCAACATTGAATCTTATCTGCCATTCTGCTGCCCATTTTGATAATCTATCTAGGTCTCCTTGCAGCAATTGCACATCATTTGAAGTTTCCAAAGCTCTGCATATTTTATAGTGTCATCCGCAAACACAGAGACCTTGCTCTCAATGCCCTCTTCTTAAGGTGGCCATACATCTATGAGATTTTACTTACCCGACCGAGCGCTCACGCGATGTTCTTTTGATCCTGCCGGAACCGCTTCTCCCGATCTTACATTCGACCGACATGCGATCGCAAAATGAATGGGATTTTGCGATCGCATGTCGGTCAAATATACGATCGGGAGAAGCAGTTCCGGCAGCATCGATGAACATCGCGTGAGCGCTCGGTCGGGTAAGTAAAATCTCATAGATGTATGGCCACCTTTAGTCATTTATAAACAGATTTAAAACAAGTGGCCCCAGTACAGAACCCAGAGGCACTCCACTTAGAACTAGATCCATGTACAGATGTATAAACGGAGGATGTTGACCTAGAGAAAAACATTAGTCACCTATGTGGCACAGTATCAAAAGTAGCAAAATTCAAGTATACTACATCCACTGCTATGGCTTTAATCTAAACACTTACTCACTTCTTCATAAAAAACAAATACATTTGTCAGGCAAAATCAATTTCTCATAAATCCGTGCAGACTTCTACAAATTAGATCAGTTCTGGAAACAAAGTTAAGGATATGATCCTAATATTAACTTTGTCTGATTGTTTCTGTACCATATCCTCTGTCAGCCAGAGTGAATATTCCTCATTTATACCCTTCATATTATTACAGTGCCTGCTATAAGGACTAGGATTCTCTATATTGAATACTGATGAAAAAAAATGGTTAAGCGCTTTAGCCTTTTTGGCATTCTCTACAATCATCTCAGCCCCATTATTTAATGGTCCCACATTATCGGTCCTCATTTTTTTACCATTGATATACTTAAAAAATATTTTGGGGTTGGACTTGCTTTATTCCGTATTTCATTTTCTATTTTAGCTAGTTTGCTTTTTTTTGCACTCGTTATTACAGCTTTTATACTCCATGTAAGCCTGTTCTGTTCCCTTTGATTTCAAAATCAAGCATTAAGCCATGCAGGAGTGGACCTTATTTTTTTAAAATTGTTCCCTAAATGTATAAATGTAATAGTTTAATATCCCTTTAAAAGTGGTCCACTGCTGCTCAATATCTTTACTTGGGAACAAATCCCCCCAATCTATTAGCATGAGTGATTCCTTTAACAACATAAAATTTGCTTTCATAAAGTTAAAACATTTTGGTAACCCAGTGCACTTTTGTTTTTGCAACCTATATTAAATTACACTATATCATGATCACTATTCCCTAAGTTTCCCATTACCTTCATCTCCAAAATGAGCTCAGGGTTATTCGATGTCACCAGATCCAACAATGCATCCTGTCTAGTAGGAACTTCTACCATCCAGGGGGGGACTGGAAACCTTTTTGCCTGGGGAAGTGTCCCTTTCACGGTAGATGAACTGGAGGGATGGCAAACACTGAATAATAAATGGGGGGCTTACTAACACTGTCTAATGAACTGGAGGGCTGACAACACTTAATGAACTAGAGGGCTGGCAAACACTGAGTAATAAACTGGGGGCTGATAACACTGGATAATGACTTGGAAGGCTGACAACACTGGCAAATAATCTGAAGGGGTGACAATACTGGCTAATGATCTCGATGGCTGACAACACTGGCTAATGAACAGGAGGGCTAATGATATCTTTGCCCATGTTAGAGCTAGAGGCATGTGCTGTAACTTTCAAGCACATAACTTACTAATAGGTTCTGTGGCAGCCCAAATTTTTCATTGGAGACCAGCCTGGGCAGCATTTGCCCCTCAGCCTACTGGGCCAGTCCTCCCCTGCTACCATCTGTGAAAGAAAATGCTCATATAGAAGATTTAAGAGCTTGATACCTTTTGAGGTGCTGGCAGTTCCCTTACTCTAATCTATGTCAGGGTAATTGAAATCTGCCATAACCAGAACATGCCCGATACCAGCAGCCTTTGCCAACTGCATATGGAGATTCATTTCCACCTCCTCACTGGCATTTGTCAGCTTATAAAATCCACCAACAATTAATGTGCCCACCTTCTTGCTTCCTGTACACAGCTCCACCCATATTGTTACTGCCTTATCGTTTATACCTCCATCTATCTCATTTTTTAAATTTGGCTTCAGTTCCTGTTTAACCTGCATACATACTCCTCGTCCTTTCTTATTAACTCTGTCATGTCTAAATAAGGAGTATCCTTCAATATTTACTGACCAGTCATGTGAAGCATTTAGCCATATTTCTGCTATACCGATCAAATCATACCTTTCCTTTAAAGCCATTAGTTCTAGTTCCCCAGTTATTTCAGACAGACTTCTTGCATTTGTAAACATACATTTTATATTATAAATTAATTTTCTTCCATATTTTGACGTACATGCCTCCTTATCCTCTACGCTCCCCCTCCCCTTACTCCTCCCTTTACTATCTTATCCTAACTCCTTTATCTATTTATCTAATTTATCTTCCTTCACCACCTTATCTGCCCCATTTCCACCCTCCAGTTTACTGGCCCCTGCAAGTACCTGCATTTCCTCTAGGTTTGCCAAAACCTGCAATGATGCAAGATTCCCCTTTAGATTCTGGACCTCAGATTCCAAATGGTCAACCCACTCACAACAGAAACATACAACGGTCCAGTGGTTCAGCTGCTCCAAGATCCCTTAGATGCGGCAAGAGATAATACATACAGTAATACATAACAATAGAAACAGCAATACACAGCAACAGCAATACACAACAACTGAATCAGCAATCTTGTTCTTAAAGGGGAACTGCTGTCCAAAAATGTAAGTAAATTGTTAGGAATTGCTCTTCTGAAAATGTTTGCAATTTATTTTAATTGTTTATTTTGCATAGTTTTGAAGATATTTACATTTTTGTGTGTGATATGGCAGCAGCATCACCAGGTCCCCTGCACTTCCTGCTTACTGCTCTGAAACCAGGTCAGTGGATGACAGTCAATCTGCACTGTCTCCTCCTCCCCTTGCAGCCCCCCTTCTCTTGCAAGCCCCCCTGGTCCTTCCCACTCACGGACCTCATGGCCCCTCCATTTGCAGGCCCCTCTTGGCCCCTTCCCTTACAGCCCCATGTGGTCCCGTCCACTCACGGGTGCCTTAGCCCCGCTCACTCACTGTTGCCATAGCCCGTCCACTCACTGGTGCTGTGGGCCACTCAGAACCCCCTCTACAGAAAACTGTGAAAACAGCCTTTTCAGGCAGAGTGAGAACTCTGTGGGAGAGTAGGGCTATAGATTTCCTTCACCTTCTCTGTGGGGATCTTCACACAGCCGGGAAGGGGAGGGACTTCCTGTCTCCTGTCCTGCCACTGAAGTCTGAAGCTGTGCTCACCGGCGGTGAGGTGGAGGAGCAGCCTTAGGAATTTCACATGTCAGCCTCCCAACCCATTACGTTTCTGGTCAGTCATTTCTTTATATCTTGGGCTGTGGAGCACTTAGAGAGGTGGTTGATGGCTTGTTTTAACGTTAGGAAACTGGCCTTTTATTTAAACTCAACTTGTTTGGAGACCACAGTTCCCCTTTTAACCCTTTTTGTTCTTAACACTTTTGTTTCTTAACGCACCCCTTAAAAATAGACAAACCACTTTTAAACAGAAAATCCCTTTTAAAGAAAATCGCCCAGAGCTTAGAAATTTCTCAGCAAGCAGGACTTATATGTGAGGTTCAAAACCCAAAAGCTTTTTGAATTTTGTGGAACTTTTTGGTAGTTATTTATATCCCTATATTTATATCCCTATACAAAAGTGTTTGCCTTATTCACTTTATATTTAAAGTTAGGGATGTATTAGGATTGGGCCCCAATTGGATGCCTGATTGCAGTTCCCCATGACCATGCATGTACGCTGCATTTCCGATATTGAACCCTATCAAAGCACATTTGATAAACACCAAATATGGTGATCACATGTGCTCCGATAACGTCTCGGAGCGCAACACATGTAGTAGGGCCACTCCCATCGGGTTACATGGGTCTGCGCACTTGTTAACGTGATCCAAATGCGCTAGTGGGACATTTTTGTCTGACAAAGCAAAATTGCTGTTATTTCTTCTTCTCCTGTCCCCCTCTCTGATTATTACTATTTTGGTTAGATACACCTGATCAGAGGTAATGTGTGTGTGTCTCTCAGTGTCATAAAATTTCAAAATTAAAGCAGAGTAATAAAAATACATATATTTACTCACGGTGTAGTTTGACATTTCTGCGTCCTCATCATATTCTCTTTCATATATAGAAATGGGATAGTATACATCCACGCACAGTGAAACTAGAGACCAAATTGCTTGTGAAGGTTTTCATTCATCCAGGTCATGGTATATCTGTTGTATTCAATTAGATCAACTGGACTTGAAGTTTAGTTCTTGAAGACGTTTCGCTAGTCATCCGACTGGCTTTCTCAATTCAGAATGACTTGTACAAGAATCTTTGGCAATTATGTACCCTGGAAAATCCCAATTAGCATATCACAGCCAATTGGTACATCCGAAAGACCCAATACCGAAACACAAGAGAAGCGACATCATATACACATTGCAGTGAAGAATGCTCTGATTTGTATGTGTGGGAGACCAAACAGCAACTGCATCAATGTATGGCCCAGCACAGAAGAGCCAATTCCTCGGGTCAGGACTCAGCCGTGTACCTGCATCAAAAGGATGAAGGACATACCTTTGAAGATTGTAATGGCATATTGGCAAAGGAACGTGACTGGTTCAAGAGAGGTGTTAAGGAGGCCATTTATGTGAAAATAAAGAAACCAAGCCTAAATAGAGGTGGCGGGGTTCGACACCAACTGTCTGCCATGTACAATGCTGTTTTGACACCTTACTCTGGGCGTTCCTATAACACCTCTTAGCCACTATCCAATCACGCCCTTAACACACAGTCTGATGACTAGCGAAACGTCTTCAAGAACTAAAACTTCAAGTCCAATTGATCTAATTGAATACAACAGATAGAGACCAAATTAATTCAATACATACAAAAAATATATAGACAAAGTTTGAGAATTATGTCTCCTAAGAAGGTAAAAAGGTTAAAAGTTAGGACCCAGCAGCAAACCGTGAAGTGGTGGCTGAGCTTAAAATAATTGGCCAAGTTATTGAACTAATTGCTTTAATTTATCCAGAGAGAAGGACAGGCTTTTTAAGTCGCAATACAATAGTAAAGTAAACTAGAAAGGGAAAGTTTTAATATAAACTTTGAATTTGGCTTGAAAAGGCCGCATTTTGGAAGGGAATGTGTTTGTTTGTGCTGCAGATTTTAAAACTCAATAATGCCAATGATGAGGACATTGTTGTTTTTTTACTTACCCTATAAATATTGCTGTCACATGAATTAAAGGCAGGTCAGTTGGTGTGTGTACTCGTTTCAGGTTGAGGGGTTTTGATGATTTGTCAAAATGTGTTTTTTTTAACTATATTTACCCTTTAAATATGATTGCCACATGAATGATTGTGTACCTCAGTTAGTGTATGTACCTGTGTCAGGTTGGACGTTAAAAAAAAAAAAAAAAAACTGTTTTGATTGTTGATCAATTTATTTTTGACTATAGTTACCCTTTAAGTATGTCTGCCACAGAAATGGAAGAGTAGGTCAGTAGGTATGTGTACCTGTCTCAGGTTGAGGGTTAAAAAAACTTTTTGATGATTGGTCAAAATTCGTTTTTTTTTACTTTATTTACCCTTTAGGTATGGCTGCAACAGTAATGGAGGGGTAGGTCAGTAGGTGTATGTACTTGTGCCACGTGGGGGTTCAAAAAAGAAACTTTTATGATTATTGATCAAAATTAATTTTTTTGACTTTAGTTAGCTTTTAAAGGAACACTAAATGCATAAAAATAACTATGTGCTATCCGTTTCTATTATTCACAGGGAGGTGAGAACGCTTATTCTCACCTCCCTGTGAATAATAGGATGCTCGGGGGACCTGGAACTTACCTTCGCTCCGCTCCTCTCGCAGCCGCTTCTTCACTGAACAGCTGTTCTCTCCCGATTGCTCGCCCTATCTTTTGCATTGGCGCGCATGCGCCTAAGATAGGGCGCGAGGTCGGGACAGAGCGGCTTTCAGTGAAGGAGCAGCTGCTCCTTCAATTAATCACTTTTATACCTTTAAATCTTCTAATAAAGGGACGTATTTATAAAGGAGCAGTATCGCTATTTAGTGAGGTCATGGTTTTACAACCATATCGGTATTTTAAAATGATCGCAGTCGTAAAATACAGAACCGCTGGCATATATTTATATGGCCACTGGCATAAATTTACAACCACAGCTGCAACTTTACAGTATCAGACCTTTCCGATAACGGGGGTTTATAAACAGAGCCCAAAATCATAAAAAAAAAAAATACAAGTGACACTTATAAATTTGTTTCCAGAAAATAGTTTTTGGCAAAAGGAAAATTCAGAGGCCCCAATGCTCCTTTTACCGGCAAATTTAGTAGTGTCAAAAAGGAGACCCCAAGCTATTGGTTTGAAGTGGTTAAGGGTTATGGGGGACCTTTAACCCCATGTTTTGCCCAGGGGCCCCTATAGACTTTAAACCCTCCCAGTTTGTAATATATTGTATACTGTAGTATTTGGTCTTAAATAAATAGTCAAATAGATTTATCCATCCAGTCCAACCTACTCTGCAATAACCACATTACCTGTTTATCCAGAGGAAGGCAACCCCCCCCCTTCGGATTCCATGATATAATCAATTACATATATTTCACTTTACTTCTGTTGAAACTGTTCACTAGCTCTGTATTCCACATGCTGCCTAGGGGTTTATACAGCTACTAGATTACTACTACAAGGAAAGTGTTTTGCCATATAAATAGAACAGTATAGAACAGTTAATCGTCAGTTTGTAACAGTTGTGTTAGGCTGACGGGCTTTCAGTTATTTCATTCATATTTACAATGGAAAAAAGGCAGAGCAGCATACAATGGCTTTGACATTGGCAGTTCTAACTCATCATCTTTACAACCGCATCTTTACAACCATGGGGGAATGGCCTATGATGGGGACCTAACCTTTATGGTTGGTCGTCTCCTCTTCTTGCTTATCTGTAGTTAGGAATCCTCCTAAAGTTTGGAGATTATAAAGACCTACTGATAGTTTGTATGTGTCAAAAAAAAAGAAAGAAAGTGATTGACTCACCAGCTTTCACCAATGTGACAACCCACTTTGGTTTTATTAATAATCGACTCACCAGTTTTGCCAATGTGACAACCCACTTAAGAATGTTTTTACTGGAAGGGAACCGAAGTACCCGTAGGAAATGCGGAGACCCACTTCAAGCTTAGGAAGAACATTCAAACTCAATTGCAGATATGTCCAAGGGGGGTATGCACCACAAGGACTAGAGCTGCTATATGTTTTTGATTGTGGGGGAAACCGGAGTGCCCGGAGGAAACCCACGCAAGCACGTGAAGAACATACAAACTCCATGCAGATGGGGTCTGAGGATAGAATCGAACTCAGGACCCCAGTGCTGCAGTTATGACATCATGACTAGCTATTTGCATAAAGGGGTGGATCTATGATCCATCACTGCACAGTTTGTAATGATACAAGCACAGCCTATGGTGCAATGACATGAATGTATGTATATATGTATATAGAATTTTATTTATAAAGCACCACTTGGGTACACAGCGCTGTATATGAAAAAATACAGATTATACAAACAAGGGGATAAGTGCAAGACATTATACAGATAGATAAAAATGCAATTAAATACAATTTCATACATTGGTTAAGAAAGCAAATATATAAATTATGTATAAATTGATAGAAGTGCAACAAGCCTAGACACATTAGGAATGACATGAATAATATAGTAAAGCTAAAAGTTAAAGGTCCCTGTCAGAGCTGTAGGAGGAGCCAATGACAAGCACCAGTGTGTTTATATAGTGGATAATGCACCCCCAAATGTAAATTATAAGTATATTAAAAGTCATAGAGGAGTTCCATGACCATAAAAAAGCATGAGGCCACAGGACAATTACCTTTTATACAGGGCATGGAACTCTAAGGTGACTTCTAATATACCTTTAATTTACAGTTTTGGGTGCATTTGTGGCTTCTGGCTCACTCTCTACCATTGCCCCTGTCCCCCTACCTGCAGCAGCTCACTCTCTCCAATTGCCCCTGTCCCTCTACCTGCAGCAGCTCACTCTATGCCATTGCCCCTGTCCCCCTACCTGCAGCAGCTCACTCTCTCCCATTGCTGACATGCAAAGGAAGCACAAGTTTCATTCAGTGTGGACTGGCCGGCTGTAGGACCTTGGGGAATGCAGGGCAGTTCTCTGGAGATTGGGGGCAGGGAAAGCAATTCATGGGCAGAGCAGCAGCGAGTAGCAGGTGAGAAGTGGAGTGCAGCATGTCAGGTACTGTAAGGAGCTGCCCGACTTGCTGTCTAGTGGTTGCCGTGTGGAATATACTGACAGTATCTGACTTACAAATAAAGTGGTGGGGACTGGGTAACAGTGTGGCTGGGTGGGTTGTTAGTGTTTTTATAGATTCCTTAAGCTCTTTGTTTATTATTGTGACCTTGTTAATGTCAAGCCAATGTCAATGGAAACAGCATTTTCCAAAATTTTAGCCAGAAAGGGCTAACATTTTTAAAGATAAATGTTTAAAGATAATTTGAACCACTTATATAAATTTTGAATTTGTCTTGAAAGGACACATTTTGGAAAGGAATGTGTGTGTTTGTGCTGCAGATTTTAAAAATCAATAATGCCAATGATGAGGACATTGTTGTTTTTTTTTACCCTTTTTTTTACCCTTTAAATATGGCTGTCACGTGAATTAAAGGCAGGTCAGTTGGTGTATGTACTCATGTCAGGTTGGGGGATAAAAGACTAACTTTTTTAAAGATTTGTCAAAATGTGTTTTTTTACTATATTTACCCTTTAAATATGATTGCCACAATGAATGTGTGCCTCAGTTGGTGTATGTACCTGTGTCAGATTGGAAGTTAAAAAAACAAACTTTTTTGATTATTGGTCAAAATTTATTTTTGACTATAGTTACCCTTTAAGTATGTATGCCACAGAAATGGAAGAGTAGGTCAGTAGGTATGTGTACCTTTAGTTACCCTTTAAGTATGGCTGCCACTGCAATGGAAGGGTAGGTCAGTATTATGTACCTGGGTAAGGTTGGGGGCTAAAAAAAAAAAAAAAAAAAAAAAAAAAAAAAAAAAAACTTTGTTGAGGATTAGTCAAAATAGTTTTTTTGATTATAGTTACCCTTTAAATATGGCTACCATGAAAATGGAAGGGTAGGTGAGTAGGCATGTGTACCTGGATCAGGTTGGAAGTTAAAAAACAAACTTTTTTGGTCAAATTTTTTTTTTGATCTTAGATACCCTTTAAGTATGGCTGCAACCGTAATGGGGGGTGGGTGGGGGGGTAGGTCAGTAGGTGTGTGTACCTATGCCCCGTGGGTGTTAAAAATAAAATCAAACTTTTTTGACTATTGATCAAAATATTTTTTTTTGACTTTAGTTACCCTTTAAGTATGGCTGCCACAGGAATGGATAAGTAGATAGGTAGGAGTGTGTACCTAGGTCTTGTTGAGGGTGTATGTCTTTTTTGTGTTTACAACCATAAAACTAACTTTTATTGAGTATATATCAAACTTTATTTACCCTTTAAGTATGGATGCCACAGGAATGGAAGGGTAGGTCAGTAGGTGTGTGTACCCATCAGGTTGGGGGTATGTGTTTTTGCCTGTATGACTATATAACTTTCATTGAGACTGATCAAAATTAGTTTTTTGACTATAGTTACCCTTTAAGTATGGCTTCCATGGGAATGGAAAGGTAGGTCAGTAGGTGGGTGTACCTGTGTCTGTGTGGGGGTTGGGGGTATCAGCGTTTGTATTTATGACCAAGAAACAAACTGTTTTGAGATATCCACATTTGAGGATTGTTACCATTATAGTCTATAGGAAAAAATGTCCCAAAATTCGCCGACAACGCCGTACTGCTTCAGCGGATTCCTTAGCTAGAAGATAGCACACTTCTACTATATGCCCCGCACGTCTGTACATGCCTCTAGCTCAAAAACTGTGGGAGGAGATTAGATACAGTCCAAAAAAGCGGAAGAAGAAGAGGAGGAGGAAGAAGAATAATTTGGCCTTTTCAAGCCAAATTAAATAAAAGCAAATTAATTGGATGTGCGCTAGGCTTCTGTTTTTTGTATGTGCAACTATACACCTGGGGCACTGTAAAACCTAGAAACCTGTAGATACTATCAGGGCTATTCAATAAAAGTTCTTATAGTTTAAAATGGTGTTAATTTTGCCCCAACCAATCAGATGTAAGGTTTCAAATGTTAAATAAAATCTGATTGGTTGGGGCAAAATTAGCACCATTTTAAACGATAAGAACTTTTATTGAATCTCCCTGTATATGCTGTAAGTTTCAGAAAAGACACATACAGCTGTTAGCAAATATAGAATTCATGCAGTCATTTATATTTTAGCTTTAGTTCGTTTTTTAACACTTTACCCGGAGGAGGGATCTAGTCTGAAACTGGAAATATAATTAAAAAAAACAAGCTACATACTTCGTGCAAACGTATTATATACTATTATATTTATTTTAATGGTATTACTAAACATCTTTTATTAATTCATTGTTGGTAAAGCTTTCAGCTTCCAGATAACAGTCTGCTCCACCTGAATAACATTGTGCCTTAAATTATTCTTTGCAATGGCACCACGGACATTTTTGCTAAAAATAAAATAACTGTTTAGCATTTCCAAGTTTACGTTTATGATGAGCACTTAGAATCCACTCATAGTGCCAGTCTAAATGTTTTAAAGTATCTAACGGTCCCCTGCTTTGCAGTCTGTAAAAACAACACCAAAAAGACAACACCACAAGTGTTGTCTGAATTATTTTAAAGGGCATGTCCACCCCAAAACTATAATCCCCCCCACTACTGGCCCCATTGTGTAGTGTAGTTTAAAGGGTATGTCCACCCTAAAATTGAACTTTTAATATAAGAATCCCCCTGGGCTCCCAGCCCCAACCGCTATATATTTTTTTTTTAAAGCCCCCCAAACTCTACTTACCTCCCCTCTTTCCTCCGCCGCGCTCCGGCCCTCTGCTTGCAAGGAAATGCAAGCAGAGGGGCGGACCGGCAGCCACTTCTGTGATTGGCTGAGCGGCAGCCAATCACGACGCGGCTGCCGGCAGCTCACTTCGCCGGAGGAAAGAGGAGAGGTAAGTAAGAGTTTGGGGAGCTTTCTAAAAATAAAAAATATCGGTTGGGGCTGGGAGACATGGGGGAATACTGTACTGAAGGGGTTTTATGGTAGGGGGAGGGATAGTAAACGGGAGGGAGAGGGAGGGGGGAGAAGGGCTGCAGTACGCATGGCAAAAATCTACCTGAGGCCAGCTAACAGGCAGTGTCCTATATGGACCTGCTAGCCTCCTGGTGGGCAGTTTTTGGGACTTTGGGGGGCAGTACAGGAGAACCCTATGGAGCTGGGATGTGAGGTAAGGATTACACTACACTATTTTTTTTAGTTTTGGGGGTGGACATGCCCTTTAATTCTTACCTCACATCCCAGCTCCATAAGGTTCTCCTGTAGTCCCCCCCCAAAGTCCCAAAAACTGCCCACCAGGAGGATAGCAGAGTCCATATAGGACTCTGCCTCCTACCTGGCCTCCGGGAGAAGTTTGGCATGCGTACTGCAGCCCTTCTCCCCCTCCCTCCCCCTCCCTCCCGATTAGGGTTCCCTCCCCCTAGCGTAAAACCCTTTAGGTAAATCATTCCCCCTGTCCCCCCAGCCACAACCGCTGTATTTATTTTATTAGAAAGTTCCCCAAATTTACTTACCCGCCCTCTTTCCTCCGCTGCACTGAACTCCCGGCAGCCGCGTCCGTGATTGGCTGCTGCTCAGCCAATCACAGACGTGACTGCCTGCCCCTCCCCTCTACTTGCATTATCTCGCAAACAGAGGGCCTGGCAGCGCGGCGGAGGAAAGAGGGCAGGTAAGTAAAGTTTGGGGAACTTTCTAATAAAATAAATAGAGCGGTTGGGGCTAGGGGGACAGAGGGAATGATGTAGAAATTTTTTTTTTTTTTAAGGGTGGACCCTTTAAGGCCAGAATTACACAAACATTTTGTGTGCTTTTTACTTGTGTTTCCAGATTGTCACTAGTAAAGCATTGCATGCAGCATTTTCCTAGCAGCAAACTCTAAAAACACTTAAATGTCGGAAAAACAAAAAACTAGCAGTCTGTGTGAACCTAGCCAGGTAGCCAGGGGCTACTATAGCAAATATAGCAGTTGCTATGGGCCCCAGAGCTAAAGAGGCCCCGTCCAGATCACCTGCAGGCATGTCCACCCTCCTAAAAAATTTTTTACCTCCTGTGGGTCAGCCCCACAAACCCCATTTTCATTTTACTTAAAACTTTCAAAGGTGCCCCCAGGTTTAAGTAAAATGAAAACGGAGTTTGTGGGGCTGAACTACAGGAGGTAAAAAAAAATTTCTAATAGGGATGGCCGGGTTCACGGATCCGAACCCGGATTTGGGGGGGGGGGTCTGTGAATCGCGGATCTCGCTGATTTTTCCGCCCTTGTGGCGCTGACAAGTGCCTTTTCGGGCCCTGCAGCTCAAACCGAGACACTTGTGGCACTGACAAGTTCCCTTTGGGACTTAAAGGGCATCTATAGTGAAAAAAACACATTGCCCCTTTGCAAAGTTAAATTCATGTACTCTGTGCTGCCTTAATCCTATCTATGTCAGTGACTCTGTTTAACCATGGTGCCAGATCTGTGTGCAGCACTCCCCCCTTCCCCCTCCCCTCTGTTACCTCCTCCATGTCTCAACTTCGGCTAACCGACTAGCTTATTATGTGCAGTAGGAGTTAAAAGATCAACATCCTGAAAAACACACCCACGCACAGTGGCCAATAGAAAGCAAGCTGTCCTGGAGACCCGGAAGAAGAAGGAGAACAGTACAGTTTACGATCTCTCTCTTTGTGACCCATCATCAATCAGTGAAAGCTATTAAGAAGGGGGGTCAAGTGCAGCCTTATATCTACCATGAAAGCTACCTCTCACCCCCTGCTAATGCTGTTATCTCTATGTTTATTACAGTGCAGGGAGGGGGGATCACTTCGCAGGAATTTGATTGACAGTCCAAGTAGGAGTAGAGGAATGCAATCACGTATTCTTCTAACTGGTGTATCTCAGGACAGAGAGGGAATCTGAACAAAGTGAGGGTTGTGGGGAATTATAGAACACATGGAAAGAAAGAAAAAAAAGTTCATTTTCCCACTATAGATGCCCTTGAAGGGCTCCCAGTCATATTTGAATTTTATTATTCAAATATGATTTGTTATTGTGTGATTATATGATTGCAAGTATTAAAAAATGAACCAATCACAATCGAATTTGGTCCTTCAGCAAACCTATATAAAGAGGTGCAAACCCCACAGAGCTCAGAAGTCATCACAGTGATGGCAAAAGAAAGAAGACGCCAGCAACACCGGCGACGATGTTGCTAGGGCTGGTGGTATCACTGGTGGCCACAGTGACATCAGCAGAGTTGGTTTTCGCCGGCTGAGAAGAAAGAAGATTTCGGATCAAGATGCCGGCAACACCAGCGACATTGATGTCGCTAGCGCCGGCGGTGTCACTGGTGGCCGACTGGGAAGAAAGAAGACACTCTCCCAAGGGCTCTTCTGAGAGCCAATGGGGGTCCTGGTTTCGAGCTGCAGGACCCCCAACAAAGGCACTTATCAGTGCCGCAAGGGCACTTCTAAGTACCAGGGAGGGAGGGTCCCGGTTCGAGCTCCGGGACCCCTTAAACCCCAAAGGGCACTTGTCAGTACCACAAGGGCCCTTCCAAGGGCACTTATTAGTCCCGGGGAGGGGGGTCCCGGTTCCAGCTGTGGGACCTCTTAAGCCCCAAAGGGCCCTTGTAAGGCAGTTTGAGGATTACCGAAAATGGACCACGGAAACCAGAATTAGCAGGGCTTCTGAAAAAAGTTCTAGGATTACAGCCTGTGAAATAGCACAATCAGCTGTTGTAAACATGATGTACACGTTATCTACAAGTAAACGCCATGTATATGTCAATGTCTAATGCATCAATAACTCATAATCCTTGCATACATTTTCAGACAAGACTAATTAATAAAAATTATAAAAAACACAAAAACAATTATCCAGTAAATATATATACAGGGAAATGTAATAAAAGTTCTTATTGTTAAAAATGGTGTTAATTTTGCCCCAACCAATCAGATGTTATGTACTATTTGAAAGCGAACATCTGATTGGTTAAAATTAGCACCATTTTAACGATAAGAACTTTTATTACATTTCCCTGATAGTGAGGAACAGTCATTTTAATAGTTACTGTATCATTTAAAAGGAGATTTAAATCTACCTTGGTACTTTAGTACAAGTATATGGCATACTAATTGTAAACACCGAAAACTACTTAAATTACCAACAGGAGTCTTGCAAGATGAGTAGCAAAATAGCTGTTAAAGAAGCAAAAGGCACAACTTCACTCTCAGTCTCTTGAACTTTTAACACAATTTTTTTTTTTATTTTTTACAGCTAACAAATTATGCAGCTAACTATTTTTGTGCTCTCATGGTGACATCACTTAAGATTTGTTTTAGATATGGAGACCTGTGCTTATATGACTTATTTGGTCTCATCGTAGCAGGCAACAGCATAATTGTTGTTATTGAGTTCAACAAACCTTTTGTGCCATTTCATGGCATAAACTGCAGTCTGAGCCTGACAGAAACATATTCAAATTGCTGTTAATGGGACGCCAACATCACTAGGATATCATTGTAAACTAGAAACGGAAAGTATAAACTTTAATATTGGCTTGTAATACTGCATTTTGGAAGGGAATGTGTGTGAAATGTGATATGATGTTTACATTTTATAATTTATTCTTATTAAAAACTTATATTTGTATTATTGTGTGTATGGTTGCCATAAGGGTAGGGTGTGTGTATACCTGTATCTGTGTGGTGTAAAGGGGTATGTTTTGGCACTTTAGACCATTAAACTAACTTTTTTGGTAGTTTACGTAGAGTTGCCATGGAAATGCAAGGGTAGGTGGCTTGTGAGAGTGGGTGTTTTGCATTTGGTGTGTGATTCATATCTGTGTGGTTTGTGGAGGTTTGTTTTTTTCTAAAAGATGTATGTATGTAGGTTTGCATATGTTTATTTATAAACTTGTGCCAGCACTGTACAATGTTAGAATCCAAAACAAGTACAAGGGGGTCAATAAATACATAAATATATGTAATATAAGTATGTGCATTATGAAATATACAAGTGCCCCATAGAGCTTACAATCTAATTAAGTGGGTAACATACAGATACATAGAAAAGGGTAAAAGTGCCATAGTAATAACTGGTGCAGTGTCAGCAGTCCTGTGCTGTGCTCAGAGAGATAGGACGATAGGTTAGATTTAAACTTGTTTGTTGAATTGTATTCAGTTAGACCAACTGGACTTAAAGTTTAGTTCTTGAAGACGTTTTGCTAGTCATCCAACTGGCTTTCTCAATTCAGAATAACCTGTATATGCATCTGTTGGCAGTTGTTGGAAACAGCCAGGTGTTAAGGACCTTCTGAATGTGTGGATGCATTGAGGCTATGGGGTGTTATTGAAACTGCCCAGGGTAAGGTGTCAAAACAGCATTGTACATGGCAGGCAGTTGGTGTCGAACCCTCCACCTCTATTCAGGTTTGATTTTTTATTTTCACATAAATGGCCTCCTTGACATCTCTCTTGAACCAGTCATGTTCCTTTGCCAAGATGTTGACATTACAATCTTCAAAGGTATGTCCTTTTTCCTTAAGATGCAGGTACATGGCTGACCCAAGGAATTGTCTCTTATGTGATGGGCAATATGTTGGTGCATTGGGTCTTTCGGATGTACCAATTGCTGCCTCAGTATGTTTGGTTTAAAGCAGACAGGGATACTGTGTTTTTTTAAATTCTTCTTAATTTCTCGAAGTCCCCTGCTACATATGGGATGACCAGGTTGATGGTACACACATTACAGATAAAGTAGCTTTATCGGCGGCCGTGCGCTTATTTGGGAAAGCCACCACACACACTGCTGATAAAGCCCTGATACTGTCGGTATCAGGGCTTTATCGGTACTGTGTGTACCTAACTTTAGCATGGGGGTGGAAAAGTATATTTCAGTATCATCGGCACACAGATGGAAGTCAAAACCAAATGAGCTAATGACATCTCCCAGGGAAATAGTATTGAGGGATCAGTGCCAGAGAGGTGTCAGGAGCCTGTAGGCACAGACCACTTGTCAGCACACCAACTGTCAAATCATTCCATCTACGGGAAAACTGCTTACAGAAATGCTGACGTGTAAGATGTTTCAGATTGCATATCTAAAGAAACGGGACAGATCAACAAAAAAATGATACAGTGATAGTTGGGATGAATTACAGTTTCCACTAATGGGCAATTAAAAAAAACATTTTTCCCATTGTACATACCCTTTAAGCTCCACCAAATACTAGCCACACCTACTGCTGAACATATGCAGCTAAAAACAATTAATTAAAAATATATTCATTAATAAACAATTAAACAATTCATTAATAAAAAGACTGCTTATGTACATAAATTAAATTCAAATCAAGAGGCAATCAAGAGGAATTTGTGTGTGGGGGACTCGCAGTCCTAACACCCCTTAGCCCTCATCCATTATCTCCCACCACCACCCCCCAGACAGTTTAACTTTTTTTAACTGCATGCTGCTGCACCAAAAACTTGATCTTCCTTAACCTTTCTATTTACAATTGACCGTTTCACATAAAATCCCCAACTTCAGTAACTTATTACTTATCTACACTGGAACCACCACCTCTGTCCCTTTAAGCGGCCCTTTAAGCGGCCTAATCAGGCGCGCCATGTGTAATGTGCTCTCTCAACTCTATGATTGGTGCGCACCAGGTCCGGAAGAGATGGGAAGATGCCAACATGGGCTAGCCTTAGAGGGAAAATAGCTGTAATTTTAAGAAGACTGCTCGCGCCTCTTCCCCCACCTGTAGGCATGTGCCTAGTATGAAATCTGGGAAAATAACAGGTGTCCAAGAACAAAGTCCTGCGGAACGCCTAAACTAAAAGGAACCAGAGAGGATGTTTTATTTTCATATTTATCATGTTTATTTTATTATCATATTATATATTCCCTGTGGCCCTGCAATGTGGAAAACTACAACTCTCAACATTCACCCACAAAAGATGGCAGCAGGGAATGCAGGGAGTTGTAGTTTTCAAACATCTGGAGGACAACAGGATGGTCATCCCTGCTATAAAACAAAATATCATATCATACATAAAACAAAATACATAAAACATACATTGTGCTTTACATATATTTATTATTGTGCTTTTATTTTATAACTTTTAGGACTCATATTTTGAAATTGTGTGTATTTGTGTCAGAGACACAGTGTGTAGTTAGTGTAGCCTCGGACGCAGGTGCATTTCATACAGAAAGTGACAGTTGGGATTTGATTTGATCACATGACCTAAAAGCTCAGAATGTTCATATTTGAGGATTGTACCTATTTTAGTAAATTGTACTAAATGTTCCGAAAATCGCCAATAAAGCGGGAGTGCTTCCACAGATTCCTTAGTTAGGCAATAGCACACTCCCATGTGTCCAGCACGTCTGTACTGAATTTCATGTCTCTAGCTCAAAATCTATGGGAGGCAAGGCAGAGAAGAAGAAAAAAAAGCAGAAGAAGAAAAGGGAAGAAGAGGAAAAAGAAATAGAAAGAACATTAATTGTCTCTTTCAAGACACACTCTCACTATGTTGGCCCATAAATGCATGCTTAAAGCATGTCATCAAATGCAAGAAAGTGTGAAAGACCTTTGGGACAATGTCCAAGAATGTTTTTACGGTATTTATTTTTGCACTGCTACAAAGGGCATGTTTTTCATCTTTGCAGAAAATGGTTATAATGTTAAAAACATTCAAAGCAATTTAAGGAGAGCCACTGCGTTTTTTTTCCTCATCTTAAAGTAGAGCTGATTTACCAGCGGTTACTTCAACTTTAAAACAGGAGTTGTAACGGGTGTGCTGGTATCGCAAAATACGCCCGCAGAGCCGCTGCAACATATTTAATATATTGGTTTTGCCTGTTTTTAGTACGACTTGTAGCTGGCAGTAGAGTGACACATTACTTAGAGCCTGACCAGAATTTACCACGAGCCACAACCAATATAAAAGTGCCAGGAGACAAGCAATTGTGACTGGGTAAATTCCCTGATTATGTTTATAAAACACTACATCCTACAAATGTTACAGTTTATTACAGGAAACCTACATTTTAGTTACTTTGGTATTTAGTAGAGAAAGCATTATCATAATTTTATATACAAAAATGTTATTGTTTCTTTGGAATTTGTAAAGTTCTCTGGCTAGTATTTCAGGTACGAACAATATTAATCCTTATTCTCACAAGTAATAACAGTAATGCACTAACTTCATTCCTATCATAAGATTGAAATCACAATAACCTCTTACAACCAGCATTAAGGAAGAGAAAGGAGAAACTGGGCCAGAAACTAAATGTTGCTCAACTTGCTCTGCATACAGGCTAAACTATGTACAAAGTGAGTGCTGACAGTTAGAGAGAGAAGTTTATATACTATTTACTTGCATTTCTTCACAATTCTGAATGAGAATGAATACTGTACATATATTATTCACAAAAGAACCACTAATATAATTTATAATATTGTAGGGGTTTAGTGTTAGGTAGTAAAGCAAGCATTCACAGTGCGGGTTGTGCAAAAGAATACCCTGAGGGTGAGGCCACACTGCAACGCACAGGAATCGCGCACAAAATCGCGAGCGTTATCGCACGCGATTGTGCGCGCGATTCTTGCGCGTTTCGCGCTCGCGTTCTGGCCTTTTCGCGTTATGGACACGCATGCGTTAACGCACCAAAAATGGTGAACGCATGCGTTACCAGAACGGACGCGCAATCGCATGCACATCGGAAATCGCGGGAATTTTTGCGTTCCCGCGATTTCCATTTTAGCGAAAATCGCGGGCGCAAACGCGCGAAAAACGCGCTAGTGTGGCCTAGCCCTGAGTCCAGGTTGCAAGGTATAAAACCTGTGTTTTATTCACAGCAGGTACATGCAATAGGCTGATACTCGTTTAAACTCCTGCTCGTCTGAGCTCTAACTTCTAATACAGTACACACACTGCCTATACAAGTGCTCTACTGTAGGACACAGGAATACATACGCATTAGCCTGTTTACTCACAGAACCATGTTTAGCTGGCTGCTCCCAGGCCTCCTCTAGTCACCCAGACAGAGAGAGAAAAACTGTCTGGGGGAAAAAACTCCCTGTTCTAAACAGCTGAATCTAATCCAGCTATACATCTCTCTGGAAAACCCGGACTGGTCTAAGGATTGGGAATCCACCCCACCCTTCACTTGTGGATTCCCAGTAAAACAAGCCCCAGTACACATATTACATGTGCCAGACAGGTAAAGAAACCATCCCTTACCCAAAACAAACTTGCCGGTTTTACTCTACCATCTGTAAGTAAGAAACCTTAGACGTATGTACCTACCCTCTACAACTTTCCCAGTAGGCATGTTACATATCCCCCCTCTGCTCAAACTTGTTGGGTTGAGCAACTTAAGCCATAGAACAATGAACCCTGGAAAGGGCATCTACATTCCTCTGCTGACTCCCTGGTCTATATTCTATTAAAAACTTAAAGTTCTGCAGGGCCAAAAACCATCTAGTGACCCTTGCAATTTTCTGTCTGTTTTGTGCCATCCATTGTAAAAGAGCATGGTTGGTAAGTAACCGGAATTTTTTGGCCTAGCAAGTAATACCTTAGTGTTTCCAGTGCCCATTTAATAGCTAGTCATTCCCTTTCTACAATGGCATAATAAGTTTCAGCAGGAGTCAGCTTCCTACTCAGGTAAGCTATTGGATGCTCTTCGCCTTTGACTACTTGGGACAAGACCGCCCCAAGGCCCACATCTGAAGCATCCATCTGGACCACAAACTCCCTTTTAAAGTCTGCTATAATTAGAACTGGTTGTTTACACAGAATAGCTTTCAGCTCTTGGAAAGCATTCTTAGCTTCCAGAGTCCATTTTACCATGACAGATTTTGAGCCCTTAGTTAAATCTATGAGAGGGGCCACAATTGTGGCAATATTTGGTACAAATCCCCTGTAGTACCCTACTAGGCACAAGAAATGTCCTCACCTGTTTTTTTGGACTGGGTTGGGGCCACTTTACTATGGCTTCAATTTTATTTATTTGTGGCCTAATAACTCCCCTGCCAATGATGTACCCAAGATAGCGTGCTTCTTCTTGGCCAACAGCACATTTCTTTGGGTTGGCTGTTAACCCAGCAATTTTAATAGAGTCTAGAACAACCTGTACCTTAATTAAATGACTCTGACAGTCAGTACTAATGATGACTAGATCATCTAGGTATGCAGATGCATAGTTAACATGTGGCTTAAGAATATGGTCCATCATTCGCTGGAATGTTGCTGCGGCCCCGTGTAAACCAAATGGGAGAACAGTGTAGTGGAATAACTCGTCAGAAGTAGAAAAGTCTGTTTCCTCTTTTGCTTTGGTTGTTAAAGGTACTTGCCAGTAACCTTTAGTAAGGTCTAGAGTTGTTATATATCTTGCAGGACCTAGCCTTTCAATTAGCTCATCCACCCTGGGCATAGGATAGCATGTAGCATAATCAAGTACTACCAGAATATATTGGTGCCCTCTAGCAGACTTGATGAGAGGGCCCACAATATCCATGGCTAAACTCTCAAAGGGAACCTCAATAATCGGTAAGGGTACCAGGGGACTTCTAAAGTGTGACTTGGGAGCAGTTACTTGACATGTAGGACAGGATTTACAATAACATTTTACATCTTTATACACTCCTGGCCAGTAGAATCTCTTGTGTTTTTTCAGAACCCAAATGTCCCCCCAAGACATGCTAGGTCTAAAAACAGTATGCCTGTGAGGTTGATTATGTGTTGCTCATTTAAGTAAAAATAATGATTGTTTTGCCGTATTAGTCCAATATATTTAGTAAAAAGTAGAGTACTGTGATACTTATAATGGACTAACAGTTTAGTATCACAGTACTCTACTTTTTGCTCATTTAAGGCAGCTTGTGTGGCATCTGCAAGGATTTGATTGGTTTCCTGTTGTGCAGCATTGGCTTGCTGTAGGCTGGCATTAACTTGTTGCTGATTTGCATTTGCCACTTGTATGTGAGCATTAGCCTGTATGAGCTGTTTCACAAGCGCCTCCATATTAACAGCAGACCTAGGATCAAGTTTGGCTATGCCTTTAAGTGCGCTGTTTCTTTAAGAACGCTGCCCGCATCTGAGCACCAAATGTAGGGGCTTAGCCAAGTGGTAGGTTGTAAAGCAAGCATTCAGTGTGGTTTGTGCAAAGGAATACCCTGAGTCCAGGTTGCAAGGTATGAAACCTGTGTTTTATTCACAGCAGGTACATGCAATAAGCTGATACCTTCTCAGCCATTCCAGTGGTACAAAATAAAACAAAACACAAACTTCTCAATAATCTTGCTATGGCAATGAAAGAAGACATTTTTTTTTAACTTTAGTTACCATTTAAGTATGGCTGCCATGAGAAAGGGTAGGACTGTAGGTGTGTGTACCTGTGTCAGGTTAGGGTGTAAAAACAAACCTTTTTAATGGTTAGTCAAAATTGTTTATTTTGTCTATAGTTACCCTTTAAGTATGGCTGGCACGGGAATGAAAGGGTAGATCAGTAGGTGTGTGTGCCTGCCAGGTTGGGACTAAAAAACAAAGTTTTTTAATGATTGGTCAATTTTTTTTTTGCTATATTTACACTTTATGTATGGCTGCCATAGAAATGCAAGGGTAGGTCAGCTAGTTTGTATAACTGTGCCAGGTTGTGAGTTTGTGTTTTTGCATTTACAGTATGACCATAATTTAATAATTCCTTAAATGCTGCTAGAATCCCACACCAGCAAGAGACAGATTTGCTATTACAAATTATACTGGTCAGTCAAATGGAATTAAGATTGCCAAGGAATTGGGAACATATGTTTACTGTTTACCTGACTCTGAATAAGAACCTGGTTCCAAAGTGGATTTCAAGGATCCTCCGGAACTCGGACTTTGTGGATTTCTGACTTTTTTTCTGACTGATTTTCGCAAATTTTCAAAATATTCGATTTTGGAAATTTTAAAATTTTTGATTTTTTCAAAAATACTATATGGAATGCCAAAACAGGAAGATTTTTGGCATTGATACGCATATGCCAGACCATATACCAGGTCTTTGAGACATTTACTATTACTACAATATTTCTACCTTATTTTTTGGTGGAACTTTTAGATTTTTTAACCCCCAATGACTTCAATGGGTCCGCTTGAAGATTTTTGAGTGTTCAGATTTTTTCGAAAATCTGCGAATTTGCAAGCAGAACAGATTTCAGTGACTTCGGCCATCTCTAATGTTTACTAAAACCATTTTTCCTACATCCCATCCATATACTGTATTAGTGCTAGGCCACAACACGATTGCGCTACGATAGCACGTTAAAAAAGCACACACTAAACACACAGTTGATGGCTTATTGCTCTTGCCACACTAGGTGTGCTGCACTATCCGGTAATTGGTGCACATGCGATCTGCATCTTTTTCGCAATCGCATGCACTCCAATTGCGCATCATTGCGCAATCGCAGCTCATAGCAATGTGCACTAACGTACTGGAAACGTGCATACACGTGCCCACGCATCAGGTGCGCCAGGACACGGCCTTGACCTTTCTGGTTTCAGCCTTACCAAATACAGGAACTACCTAAAGGAAATGTACCGACCATCAAGTGCAGTTTCACAATATGTGTATATTTCTGAAAATGTGTCATTTTACATTATTTTTAAATTTAAATTTGGAATGTTCTATCAATCACTAGTGTACTAGTTTTTGACAATTATTTAAAATATTCTGATATCACAGCTCAAATAATTAATTTAAAGGGCATGTCCACCCCCAAAACTATAATCCCCCCAACTACTGGCCCCACCATGTAGTGTAGTTTAATCCTTACCTCACATCCCAGCTCCATAGGGTTCTCCTTTATTGAATAACCCCCTCAGTATTCCGTTAAAGTATCGTGTTGGCACTATGCAATAAATAAGTGGGTTTTAGGTTGCAGTTTGGGCACTCAATCTCTTAAAGGTTCACTATTACTGATCTAGATATTCCTGGTCCTTATAGCAGGGACTGTAATAATATGAAGGTTATAAATGAGGAATATTCACTCTGGCTGACAGAGGATATTGTATGGAAACAATTAGACAAAGTTAATATCAATTAACTCTTAAGAAAGCTCTGTAAAACGATATTCAAAAGTTAGTCACAGCCTGGTAAATATAGACCTGTAAGGCTACATGCGTTTTTATGCATTTGCATTTAATTTTTATGCATTTTTCAGTGTGTTATAGTGAGTTTTTGTATTTAATGCCAAAAATATGCATCAAAACACACAGTTTTATGTTTTTTTCCCACTTCCCCATAGACTTTACTTGAGTGTGTTATTGCACTAAACTGCTGGAAGCAGCGTGATACAAAAACAAAAAGTACAAAAAAAGCAGAAGTGTGAACGGTATTAAGACATTCCTATGTGATATTCATGTCCTTGCTTTTTTTCCTAACACGTATGTTATAAAAATGCATAAAAAGGCGATAAAACACGCCCAGTGTGAACAAGACCTATGTCTTACATCAGTGTTTCAGAGGATCATGTTCTGGACTTGAGAACTCTAAAAACTCTGATCTTACAAGCAGAGCAGGATTATCCACAAGGCAATCCTAGGCGACTGCCTAGGGCCCAGGAAACTTCTGGGGGCCCAGCTTCCGAAGCAGTAAAAAAAATTACAGTCTATAGGGGGCCCTAAATGATGGCCCTGCCTAGGGCCCCATATGATCTTAATCCATCTATGCTTACAAGTAATAGTCAGCATAGATTTATGGGAATAATATTATCAAACTAACTTGTTTGGTTTGAAATTATATTCTGGCATAGCAGTGGATATAGTATACTCGGATTTTTTGCTAAAGCTTTTGATACTGTGCCAGAAAGCCGACTTATAAAGCCGATGTATATATTGAGGTTTGTTGGCCTAGAAAAAAACATTTGTACATGGAGAGAAAATTGGTTGTTGGATCGTTTACAGAGCTACATCTATGTGGGCCACAGGAGTGCCACAGTCTTCTGTACTGGGGCCACTTCTATATAAACTGTGGGTATTAAGCGCAAGGTCTCTGTGATGCTGATGAGACAAAACAATGCAGAGCTTTGGAAACGTCACATGTGCAATTGTTGCAAGGAGACATAGATAGATTGTCAAAATGGGCTGCAGTGTAGCAGATGAGATTCAATATTGATTAATGTAAGGTAATGCATTTGGGGTTCAACAATCCTTGTGCTACGTCATCATAAATATCTATTATGTCTATGCTAAGTGAATCTTTGTTGGGATAAGATTTGGGGGTTTCACTAGATAACAAAAACATGCTATGTGTGAACCTAAATCCAATTTAAACATGCTGTAACCACTGTGAAACTCACTTTATGTTACTGCAGGCACAGGTGTGACAAACCCTGTGCCTCTCGCTGGGGATCTATCCAGATATTATAGAACACAATTATTCCTAGGACTCAGGGAGAACTGTACTCACCCCTTCCCTTTGGTGGTCCAGGTGCTGCCTGCCCCGAACCCTTCGCTTTGGTTCCAGTCAATACGTGCTTGGTTGTGGAGAACTTTTCAGAAACGGCGCACACCGGAATTACATGAGTCCAGACTCACTTCTTGGATAAAAACACAACTTTATTCGGGCGTCTTATGCCATGTAACTACAAACGTTGTAGTTTAAAGTTGTAAATAAAGTTGTGTTTTTATCCAAGAAGTGAGTCTGGACTCATGTAATTCCGGTGTGCGCCGTTTCTGAAAAGTTCTCCACAACCAAGCACGTTTCACTAGATAACAGACTTTAGGTGGCCATACACACGTGCCATTTTCAGCAAATACCATCAGATATTTGCTGAACATCGGGCATGTGTAAGGATAGGTTACAATGCCGACACCTGAGGAAGGGGGCATCGCCTCCCGAAACATTGTGTGTTTGGTTTCAGCCCTTTAAAAGCTTATACAATGCCGACGAACTACCACCATCGACATCATAACCTATAGGTCCATTGGATTGTTATTGGCTCCCCTAATAAGTAAAGGAGCTGATGGTTGCCATGTATGCAGGCAACAAACAATCGTTCCATATAAAATATACGTTTAATTCCGAACACGTCGTACATTTTATGAATGTTTAGGCTTTGTTCACACTAGATCAGTTTCTGTCCATTTCCGGGCAGAAACTCGTGTTGCGGTCTGTTTTTTCCCCAAAACACCTATATGTATGGATGCTTTGTCGGCTGAAACTGTCTTTACACGAGGCCCGTTGCCAGATCCGCCAGGCAAATCATCGATGAGCCCCGACCAAACAGGCATTTCAGACAAAAAAGCGTCCATACACACCACGATTGTCAGCCAAAACGGCCGTGCATTTACATTGTGCATCGTGGGGTGGCCCGAAACCATGCATGGGTATGAGTAAGGTTTTAAAGATGAAAGAAGATGATAGGGTAGGGGGTTAATGCTGAATTTGAATACTAGGTAAAAAAAACACAGGTCCAGAGGAACTTAGCCTTGATTCTGGACAAAGGTTAAGCTTTCCTATTAATAGGATAAATCATGGTGGTAGAAAGCATTAAGACCTAAGTCCTTCCAATATCAGGCTGCAGGTGGACCCAAACTAGATGGGAGTATATTTGCAGAGCTCAATGTCCATTTTAAAGGGCATGTTCACCCATAATAAAGTAAACTGGTTAATTGTCAGTTACCTGCCCACAACACTTACTGCATTTTATTACCTGCATTACTAACCAGATATTTAAAGGATAACTATTGTGTAGAAAGTTTATTTAAAGGGCATGTCCACCCCCAAAACTATTTTTTGCTGTAGTGTAGGGAGCACTATCCTATGTACTTTTGCCATATAGTTATCAAGTTATTTTCATTTTTGTGTTTCTTATGGGTGTAGCAATTTTTCTCTCCTCCTATAGTGGGCAGTGTGCTTGTAGTCTATGGAGATATGTCCACCAATCAGAAGGGTTTTGCATAATGGTTTAAATAGCAGTTGCTCCATTTATTAATTAAATATGCAGAATCAGTTAAACATGCAAACAACTGATTTGTAAGTCCCACCTGGGATTCTGGGATTTTACATTAACCCTTTCTATAGTCATCAGAACTACATGATCTGATATTGTTGTGTGCAAGTAGCATGTTGATGTCAGATTGAATCAGTTTATCTATGGTATATATATATATATATATATATATATATATATATATAGGGCCATATTTATTAAAGCACGGTATCACACATTAGCGATACCGCATATTATCTGTAAATTACAATGGCAGACATAAATATACTAAGAAGCAATACCATGTCTTTATAAATTGGGCCATATTTATAAAGCCGTGGTATTGCTTTTTAGCGATAACCTGACTTTAATGGTCGGTATCATAAATTTACGTTTGTTAAACCAAACGGAGATTAACGATCGGTTTAATGATCGTGAATTAACAATACCGATCGTAAATCTACGGTAACGAAAAGTAGATTTACGATCCCCATAGAATATCATTGCGGCAGTTTACTACCGCACGGTATTCTACGATCGAACGTTTGTTAATTAACAAATTTTTTGGTCGTAAATGTATGATCGCTATCGTAAATTAACTAACCTGCGGTATCGCTAAAAATCGAAACCGTGGCTCTATAAATATGACCCCCTATAATCATGTTTCTGTAAAGACATGGGTGTGAATCTCATAAAGGGGCCAACACACAAATTTGAGCCGTACACCAGTTTTCTGAAGAATATAAAGGCTTTTATCAATAAATGCTCACATATATAACAGCAACGTTTATTGATAAAAGCCTTTATATTCTTCAGAAAACTGGTGTACGGCTCAAATTTGTCTTACTATATATATATATATAAGTTCAAAGGCAGCATTCACGGGTCTTAATAAAAGCAAATTGTTTATTTACCACATGTATTAAAAAGATCTATGCGTTGAAATGCGTAGATCGTTTTTTAAAATATGGTAAATAAACTATTTGCTTTTATCAAGACCTGTGAGTGCTGCCTTTGAAGTTTTCTATGTATACTGTTTGGACCTGGTACCCAGGCACCTAATTGTATGTATATGGTGTGTTAGAGATTCAAGATTATCTGGTGAATGAAGGACACAACTGTTGTTACAAGCAGGGCAGCATTTATTGCAGACTAGTTAATTTGGCTTGAAAAAGCCAAATTACTGTTTTTTCTATTTCTTCTTTTTCTTCTTCCGTTTTCTTCTTCCGCTTTTTTGGACCGTATCTCCTCCCACAGTTTTTGAGCTAGAGACATGAAATTCGGTACAGACGTGCGGGGCATATAGGAGAAGTGTGCTATCTTCTAGCTAAGGAATCAGCAGAAGTGTTACGGCGTTATCTGCGAATTTCCTGACATTTTTCCCCATAGACTATAATGTTAACAATGCTCAAATGTGGATATTTCAAAACAGTTTTTTTCATGGTCAAAAATACAAATGGTGATACCCCCAACCCCCCCACACAGACCCAGGTACACCCACCTACTGACCTACCTTTCCATTCCCATGGAAGCCATATTTAAAGCGTAACTAAAGTCTAAAAAACAAATGTTGATTTATCCTCAATAAAAGATAGTTTTATGGTTGTAAACACAAAAAAAGACATACCCCCTCAACCAGACTCAGGTACACACACCTACTGATCTACTTATCCATTACAGTGGCAGCCATACTTAAAGGGTAACTAAAGTAAAAAAAACTAATTTAGATTTATCCTCAATAAAAAATAGTTTTATGGTTGTAAACACAAAAAAGACATACCCCTCAACCAGACCCAGGTACACACACCTACTGATCTACTTATCCATTACTGTTGCAGCCATACTTAAAGGGTAACTAAAGTAAAAAAAAAAAATCATTTTGACCAATCATCAAAAAAGTTAGTATTTTATCCCCCAACCTGATATGAATACACACACACCAACTGACCTACCTTTTATGCATGTGACATATTTAAAGGGTAAGTAAAAAACAACAATATCCTCTTCATTGACATTATTGAGTTTTAAAATCTGCAGCACAAACACACAAATTCCCTTCCAAAATGCAGTCTTTCAAGCCAAATTTAAAGTTTATACTTAAACTTTCCCTTTCTAGTTGCTTTTACACTGCAATTATTCACACTCAGCTTTGCTGCATGTGTTTCTGATATCCCTTTGATTACCATGTTGCTCTCTAGACTGGTTTGCAATCATCTCTCTATGCTCTATTACTGGACATTATCTCTGGTGAAATATTGGAACCAGATATTTCAATACATCAACAGCTCTGTTACTCCTGTCAAGTAGTTAGTTGGCATAGCAAATCAAACTTTTGCTAGGTTTTTTTTATCTTAGATACAGATAACCAAATACTGAGAACTAAACAAAGAGCCATCTGAAGTAAGGGCTGCCCATTCAAGCTACCCAGCCAGAATCACTCAATAAGCTTATATCCCAGTATGTGCCTTAGTACAAAGACATAACATTTCAGATGAAAGGCATAACTGAAACTAGCTCTCATTACTGAACATTCACTATTTGTAGTGACTCCTAAACCCACACCCTAAATCTGATTGGTCCAAAATCCAAGATCCAATCAGATTTAAGATTGTATCTAGACCAATCAGATTTTGGGGGAGTGTTTATGAGACACTATAAAATGGCATGGAATCTTCAGAGAAGTTCAGTTTCTAATCAGCAGTCAAATTAGCAGGTCTTGCCTTTGTGTTTAGGTTAGAGATTTGCAAGTAAATGGCTGGTTGTTTGGTTGGACTGCAGAAATCAATATTTTATAGCTAATGGGTTTCTTGTCTATGTTGTCATAAGGTTTGTACACACATGCAAAGCATATATAACATAGTAACATTTTAGTTGCCACCATTCCCGTGGCAGGATGCACATAAATAAAAAGACCTTTCAAATGTGGCAACAAAAATCAAATTTATTGTAAGCACATTTCCTTTAAAGGGCATGTCCACCCCAAAAATTAAAATTTAACCCACTACTGGTCCCATTGTGTAGTATTCAAAAATCTTTACCTTACTTTTGTGCTCCTTATGGTTTTCCTGCAGTAGTCCCAGAAAGTGAAGACTAGGAGCCATTTCCTGATGAAATATGTTTCTGCCTCTAACTGTTCCCTAAATGCTTTTTATGAGCAGATGAGATTCAATGTTGATAAATGTAAGGTGATGCATTTGGGATTTAATAATCCCTGTGCCACCTACACCATAAATAACTCTGGTTTAAGTGCATCTGTAATGGAAAAATATTTGGGGGTCCTGGTAGATAACAGACTTAGCTGTAGCAAACAATGCCAGGTAGCAATGGCTAGAGCTAGCAAGATATTGTCTTGTATAAAGAGGGGAATTATTATTCTCCCTCATTACAAGGTTTACAAGTTTTGGAATCCCATATACAAAAGGGACATCTTGGAAATGGAAGCAGTTCAGAGAAGGGAAACTAAATTAATAAGGGGAATGGAGGGGCTTGAATATGCAGGCAGATCAGACAAGTTAGGGCTGTTTACATTGGAGAAGTGACGTTTGCGTGGAGACATGATAACCTTATACAAATATATTAATGGGCCATACACTGAACTCTCTGGTGCATTGTTCACTAATAGGTCATATCAGAGGACTTGTGGACATCCTTTAAGGTTGGAAGAAAAGAAGTTTCATCTTCCGGTTAGGAAAGGTTTCTTTACAGTGAGAACGGTGAAACTGTGGAACTGTCTTCCAGCAGATGTGGTAATGGCAAGTTCATTGAATAGCTTTTAAAAAGGCCTGGATAAGTTTCTAAAACTAAAAAGAAAAAGTATTGAGAATTATTGGTATTAATACATATACTGTAGATCTGGTTGATCCAGGGATACATTCCGATTGCCGTTTGGAGTCAGGAAGGAATCCCCCCCCCCCCTTTTTAGCTGTTTTTTTTTTGTCTTCCTCTGGATCAACTGTTAGGTAGGATTAAAAAAAAGAGGGGGAATAGGTTGGACTTGATGGACATATGTCTTTATTCAACCTTACTATGTTACATTCTGGCAGAGTAGGCTGGCCCCTCCCTCCATGCAGTCAATCAAGGCTGTGACTGCTGACATCACTGACAATGATTGACTGCTGTTTCAGTTTCCTATTTTGCACATGCTCAAGCATATAACATTTATTTTGATAGAAGACAGATACCTTTGCCAAATAGGAAATTAAATATCTGGTTACTAATGCATGTAACAAATTGGAAAAAAAATATCAGCTGGGGTTGTGGGCAGATAACTGATAAGTCACCAGTTTTTTGTGGACATACCCTATTAATAACACAATTGTTTTGTTACAATTTCCCATTTAGGAAAATATACAAAAAAATGGTTGATTTCCAGTTCCTTTTCATGGCTGGACACAATCCCACTCCTCATATGCTGACAGTTCACTTACTGTCTGATCTAAACTTATGAGGAACAGGTGTGTGACGGATCCCTGCAAAACATCCTTTTATTCCTTTTAGTTCTTTAATCCTAAACTGTGTTCTCGAGAACCCCACGTAACTAGTAAAATCAGCTGTGTGTACATCAAATTATGCTGAAGGCTTTGATTTGGAAAAGCTTACTGAATAATGTATTCACCTTCAGGCTGCATATATTTCAATAGTGTTGAAATGCTTCTTTTTGCCTAAGGGCGTATGAAAATGAAATTTTCTTCAAAACATCAGGAAAAAAAATCTGCAATACAATCTGTTACTTTATTAAACTGTGCAGCGGTCACACTTGTATGTATATGTTTATTTCCTGATTTAGCAGTAAGCATTAAATGCAAAACTTTACAATTCTTTATTATTCTATCAGGCCTGAAGAGCTCACAAGTACCTTATCACACACACAACCTAAGACATGTGTGTGTAAGGGAGGAAACAGGCAAGCACAGAGAGAACATATATATGGGATATACCGCGCTATGGGTGATATTTATAAAACATCGATATCGTTATCGCAAAAATAACAATCATTATCGTAAAATAGCGATCGTTATCGTAAAATAACGATCGGCATTTTCCGATAAAGATCGGTATTTTACGATAACGATCGGTATTTTACGATATCGTTATCGGAAACGGAAAATGCTGATCGTTATTTTACGATAACGATCGTTATTTTTGTGATAACGATATCGATGTTTTATAAATATCGCCCTATGTACCTAGAGCCTTTATCGACTAAAGCGTGTAAAGTGCATTAACCAGTGTCCTTAATATGCCCTGTGAATGCATCAACATTAAAGGGCATGTCCACCCTCAAAACTATTTTTGCTGTAATGTAGGGAGCGCTATCCTGTGTACTTTTGCCATATACTTTCATTATTTTTTGGGAACAGTTATCAAGTTATTTTCATTTTTGTGTTTCTTATGGGCATAATGGTTAAAATAGCCCTTTCTCCATTTACTTATTAAACATGTAGAATCAGTTAAACATGCAAACATCTGATTTGTAAGTCCCACCTGGGATTCTGGGATTTTACATTAACCCATTTCCTTCTTTCTATAGTCATCAGAACTACATGATCTGATATTGTTGTGTGCAAGTAGCATGTTGATGTCAGATTAAGGGCTAGGCCACACTAGCGCGTTTTCACGCGTTTGCGCACGCGTTTCGCGCTCGGGTTTGCGCCTGCGATTTTCGCTAAAATGGAAATCGCGGGAACGAGAAAATTCCCTTGATTTCCGATGCGCATGCGATTGCGTGTCCGTTCGTGTTTTGGTAACGCATGCGTTCACCATTTTTGGTGCGTTAACGCAGCGTTTCCATAACGTGAAAACGCAAACGCACAAGAAAAGCGCACACAGTCGCGTGCGATTACGCTCGCGATTTTGTCCGAGATTCTTGTGCGTTGCAGTGTGGCCTCAGCCTCAATCAGTTTATCGATGGTATATATAAGGGATAATGCGCCCCTTACAGTGTAATATAAGGATATAAAGTCACTGAGGAGTTCCCTGGCCATATAAAAGCATGAGACCGAAGGTCGAGTGCTTTTATACAGGACAGGGAACTCCGAGGTGACTTTATAAACCTTATATTACACTGTAATGGGGCGTATTATTTCTTATAATATATAAGTTTAAAAAAATGTAATTTGATGGCTAGTGTCTTTATTAAATCCCTAACCAGCCGATATCACTTAAGTAAATAATTAAACTAAATACACAGTAACCCACTGAAATAAAATAGATTAATTAATACATACCAGATTGACTTGTTAGTAGAAATCCTCTTCAGCCTTTTCTCAGGAATTCCTGGCTCCATTTTCATTCTGTCCTCCTTCCTCTTTAAAAAATCAGTTTCCCTGTCAAACCCTGCAATAAAAAACATCACTGTAACACACAGACATTTACTGGTCATAAATTCCTTATCTGAACTCTTGTTTAAAATCCCTCTCACCCGGTAACAAGTTACCGGGTGAAACGGATTGTAAACGAAGGATTCAGGTAAGGAATTTAAGACCAGTAAATGTCTACGTGTTACAGTGATGTTTTTTAATTGCAGGGTTTGACTGGGAACGGGCTGGATAAAGCAGAAGGAGGACGGCACATGTATGGGGAGCAGCAGTGGTGAATATTCTTATAAAAATCACTCAACTACGTAGTTGAGTGATTTTTATAAGGATATAATTCACTGTTGCTCCCATTATAATCCAGGCCACTTATATTATATATATATATATATATATATATATATATATATATATATATATATATATATTACCCATTACAGTGGCAGCCATACTTAAAGGGTAACTAAAGTAAAAAAAAAGTAATTTAGATTTATCCTCAATAAAAGATAGTTTCATCATTGTAAACACAAAAAAGACATACCCCTCAACCAGACCCATGTACACACACCTACTGATCTACTTATCCATTACAGTGGCAGCCATACTTAAATGGTAACTAAAGTAAAAAAACCTAATTTTGATATATCCTCAATAAAAGATAGTTTTATGGTTGTAAACACAAAAAAGACATAACCCCTCAACGCTGACCAAGTGCCTTTCGGGTCCTGACAATCTACAACCGAGACACTTGTGCACTACATTCCCTTTGGGACTTAAGGGCATCTATAGTGAAAAAAACACATGGCCCCTGTTGCAAAGTTAAATTCATGTACTCTGTGCCTTGCCTTATCCTATCTATGTCAGTGCCTCTGTTTTAACCAGGTGCCAATCTGTGTGCATGCACTCCCCCCTTCCCCCCCCTCTGTTACCTCCTCCATTCACACTTCGGCGAAAACCGACTGAGCTATTATGGCAGAGTAGGTTAACAAGTTACAACATCCTGAAAAACCACCCACGCACAGTGGCAATAGAAAGCAAAGCTGTCCTGGAGACCGGACGAAGAAGAGAACAGTACAGTTTACGATCTCTTCTTGTGACCCATCATCAATCAGTGAAGCTATTAAGAAGGGGGGTCAAGTGCAGCCTTATATCTTACCATGAAAGGCTACCTCTCACCCCCTGCTAATGTGTATTTCTAAGTTTATGACAAGTGCAGGGAGGGGGGTTGATCACTGCGCAGGAATTTGATTGAACAGTCCACAGTAGGAGTAGAGGAATGCCAATCACGTCATTTTGCTACGGTGTACTTCCAGGACAGAGAGGGAATCTGAACAAAGTGATGACCACTTGGGGGTTGTGGGGAATTATAAACCATGGAAAGAAAGAAAAAAAAAGTTCATTTCCCCACTATAGATGCCCTGAAAGGCTCCAGTCATATTTGAATTTTTATATTCAATATGATTTGTTATGTGTGGTTATAGATTGATACGTTATTAAAAATGAACCTCACAATCGAATTTGGTCCTTCAGCAAACACTATATAAAGAGTGTCAAAACCCACAGGCTACAAAGTCATCACAAGTGATGGGCAAAAGAAAGAAGACGCCAGCAACACGGCGACGATGTTGCTGGGCTGGTGGTGGTACACGTGGTGGCCACAGTGAATCAGCTAGAGTTGGTTTCGCCTGGCTGAAAGAAGAAGATTTCGAGATCAAGATGACGGGCAAACCCAGCGACCTTGATGTCGCTAGCGCCGGCGGTGTCACTGGTGGCCGACTGGGAAGAAGAAAGAAGACACTCTCCCAAGGGCTCTCTGAGAGCCAATGGGGTCCTGGTTCGAGCTCAGGACCCCCAACAAAGGCCACTTACTCAGTGCCGCAAGGGGCACTTCTAAGTACCAGGGAGGGAGGGTCCCGTTCGAGCTCCGGGACCCCTTTAAACCCCACAGGGCCACTTGTCAGTACCACAAGCCCTTCCAAGGGCACTTATTAGTCCCGGGGAGGGGGGGTCGCGGTTCCAGCTGTGGGACCTCTTAAGCCCCAAGAGGGCCCTTGTAAGGCGTTTGAGGATATTCACCGAAAATGGACCACGGAGGAAAACCAGAAGTAGCAGGTGCTTCTGAAAAAGTCTAGGATTACAGCCTGTGAAATAGCCATAAACAATCAGCTGTTTAAACATGACCACTTATCTACAGTAAACGCCATGTATATGTCAATGGCTAATGCATCAAATAACTCATAACCTTGCATACTTTCAACAAGACTTAATTAATAAAATGATATAAAATAAAACACCAAAAACAATTATCCAGTAAATATATATACAGGGAAAATGTAATAAAATTCTTATGTTAAAATGGTGTTAATTTTGCCCCAACCAATCAGATGTTATGTACTATTTGAAAGCCAAACATCTGATGTGGTTAAAATTAGCACCTTTTAACGATAAGAACTTTATTACCCATTCCCTGATGTGAGAGACAGTCATTTTAATAGTTACTGTATAATTTTTAAAGGGTTTAAAACTCTACCTTGGACTTTAAGGTCACAAGTATATGGCTACTAATTGTAAACACCGAAAACTACTTAAATTACCACAGGAGTCTTGCAAGATGAGTAGCAAATAGCTGTTAAAGAAAGCAACAGGCAATCTTACTCTCAGTCCTCTAACTTTTAACACAATTTTTTTTTTTATTTTTTATCAGCTAAACAAATTATGCAAGCTAAACTATTTTGTGCTATCATGTGTGACATCAGTTAAGATTTGTTTTAGATATGGAAGACTGTGCTTATATGACTTATTGGTCCTCATCGTAGCAGGCAACGCATATTGTTTGTGATTGAGTTGCAACAAACCTTTTGTGCCATTTCATGGCATAAACTGCAGTCTGAGCGCAGAAACCAATATTCAAATTGCTGTTAATGGGAGAACGCCAACATCACTAGGATATTCATTGTAAACTAGAAACGAAGTATAAACTAATATGGCTTGGTAATATCTGCATTCTGGAAGGGAAATAGTGTGTGAAATGTGATATGATGTTTACATTTATAATTTATTCTTATTAAAAACTTATATTTGTATTATTGTGTGTATGGTTGCATAAGGTGGTTGGTGATATACCGTATTCTGTGTGGTGTTGTAAAGGGTATGTTTTGGCACTTTTACGACCATTAAACTAATTTTTGTGGTAGTTTACGTAGAGTTGCCATGGAAAATGCAGGTAGGTGGCTTGGTAGAGGGGTTGGTTATGTTCGTTTTTTGGGTTGTGTGTTGTTTTTGTTTTGTTGTTTTTGGTTGTGTTGATGTGTTTTGCATTGGTGTGTGATGTGATTATCATTCGTGTGGTTTGTGGAGGTTTGTTTTTTCTAAAAGATGTATGTATGTAGGTTTGCATATGTTTATTTATAAACTTTGGCAGCACTGTACAATGTTAGAATCCAAAACAAGTACAGGGGGTCAATAAATACATAAATATATTAATATAAGTATGTGCATTATGAAATATACAAGGCCCCATAGAGCTTACAATCTAATTAAGTGGGTAACATACAGATACTAGAAAAGGGTAAAAGTGCCATAGTAATAACGGTGCAGTGTCAGCAGTCCGTGCTGTCGTCAGAGAGATAGGACGATAGGTTAGATTTAAAACTTTTTGTTGAATTGTATTCAGTTAGACCAACTGGACTTAAAGTTTAGTTCTTGAAGACGTTTTGCTAGTCATCCAACTGGCTTTCTCATTCAGAATAACCTGTATATGCATCTGTGGCAGTTGTTGGAAACAGCAGGTGTTAGGGACCTTCTGATGTGTGGATGCATTGAGGCTATGGGGTGTTATTTGAAACTGCCCAGGGTAAGGTGTCAAAACAGCATTGTACATGGCAGGCAGTTGGTGTCGAACCCTCCACCTTATCAGGTTTTGATTTTTATTTTCACATAATGGCCTCCTGACATCTCTCTTGAACCAGTCATGTTCCTTTGCAAGATGTGACATTACAATCTTCAAAGGTTGTCTTTTCCTTAAGATGCAGGTATGGCTGACCCAAGGAATTGTCTTTATGTGATGGGCAAATGTTGGGTGCACTTGGGTCTTTCGGATGTACCAATTGCTGCCTCAGTATGTTTGGTTTAAAGCAGACAGGGATACTGTGTTTTTTTTAATCTTCTTAATTTCTCGAAGTCCCCTGCTACATATGGGATGACCAGGTTGATGGTACACACATTACAATAAAGTAGCTTATCGGCGGCCGTGCGCTTATTTGGGAAAGCCACCACAACACACTGTGTTGGTATCGGGGCTTTATCGGTTATGGTGTAACTTAGCATGGGGGGTGGAAAAAAGTATATTTCAGTTCATCGGCACCACAGATGAAATCAAAACCAAATGAGCTAATGACATTCCCAGGGAAATAGTATTGAGGGATCATGGCCAGAGAGGTGTAGAGCCGTAGGCACAGGACCTTGTCAGCACACCAACTGTCAAATCATTCATCTACGGGAAAACTGCTTACAAGAAATGCGACGTGTGTAAAGATTTCAGATTGCATATCTAAAGAAACGGACAGATCACAAAAAAAATGATACAGTGATAGTTGGATGAATTACAGTTTCCACTAATGGGCAATTAAAAAAAAACATTTTTCCCATTGTACATACCCTTTAAGCTCCACCAAATACTAGCCACACCTACTCTGCTGAACATATGCAGCTAAAACAAATTAATTAAAAAATATTCATTAATAAACAATAAACAATCATTAATAAAAAGACTGTCTAGTACATAAATTAATTCAAATAAAGAGGCAATCAAGAGGAATTTGTGTGTGGGGGACTCGCAGTCCGAAACCCTCTAGCCCTCATCCATTATCTCCCACCAACACCCCCCAGACAGTTAACTTTTTTTAACTGCATGCTGCTGGCACCAAAAACTTGATCTCCTTAACCTTCTATTTACAATTGACCGTTCACATAAAAATCCCCAAACTTCAGTAACTTATTACTTATCTACACTGGAACCCACCACCCTCGTCCCTTTAAGCGGCCCTTTAAGCGGCCTAATCAGGCGCGCCATGTGTAATGTGCTCTTCAACTCTATGATTGGTGCGCACCAGGTCCGGAAGAGATGGGAAGATGCCAACATGGGCTAGCCTTAGAGGGAAAATAGCTTGTAATTTTAAGAATAGAGCTCGCGCCTCTTCCCCCACCTTGTAGGTGTGCCTAGTATGAAATCTGGGAAAATAACAGGTGTCCAAGAACAAAGTCCTGCGGAACGCCTAAACTAAAAGGACCAGAGAGGATGTTTTATTTTCATATTCATGTTTATTTTATATCATATTATATTTCCCTGTGGCCCTGCAATGGTGGAAACTACAACTCTCAACATTCACCACAAAAGATGGCAGCAGGGAATGCAGGAGTGAGTTGAGTTTCAAACATCTGGAGGACAACAGGATGGTCATCCCTGCTATAAAACAAAAATCATATCATTACATAAAACAAATACATAAAACATACATTGTGCTTTACACTATTTATTATTGTGCTTTTATTTTATAACTTTTAGGACTCATATTTGAAATTGTGTGTATTTGTGTCAGGACACAGTGTGTAGTGGTGTAGCCCTGGACGCAGGTGCATTTCATACAGAAAGTGACAGTTGGGATTGATTTGATCAACATGACCTAAAAGCTCAGAATGTTCATGTTTGAGGATGTACCTATTAGTAAATGTACTAAATGTTCCGAAATCGCCAATAAAGCGGGAGTGCTTCCAAGATTCCTTAGTTAGGCAATAGCCACACTCCCATGTGTCCAGCACGTCTGTACTGAATTTCATGTCTCTAGCTCAAAATCTATGGGAGGCAAGGCAGAGAAGAAGAAAAAAAAGCAAGAAGAAAAAGAGAAGAAAAGGGAGAAGAGGAAAAAAGAATAGAAGAACATTAATTGTTCTCTTCAAGACACACTCTCACTATGTTGGCCATAAATGCATGCTTAAAGAGTATCAAATGCAAGAAAGTGTGAAAGACCTTTGGGACAATGTCCAAGAATTTTTTACGGTATTTATTTTTGCACTGTGTACAAAGGCATGTTTTTCATCTTTGCAGGAAAATGGTTATAAGTTAAAAACATTCAAAGCAATTTAAGGAGAGCCACTGCGTTTTTTCCTCATCTTAAGTAGAGCGATTTACAGCGGTTACTTCAACTTTAAAACAGGAGTTGTAACGGGTGTGTGGTATCGCAAAAATACGCCCGCAGAGACCGTGCAACATATTATATATGGTTTGCCTGTTTTTGTACGACTTGTAGCTGGCAGTAGAGTGACACATTACGTAGAGCATGACCAGAATTTACCACGAGCCACAACCAATATAAAAGTGCCAGGAGACAAGCAATTGTGGACTGGGTAAATTCCCTGATTAGTTTATTTAAAACACTTACATCCTACAAATGTACAGTTTATTACAGGAAACCTACATTTTAGTACTTTGGTATTTAGTAGAGAAAGCATATCATAATTTATATACAAAAATGTTATTGTTTCTTTGGAATTTGTAAGTTCTCTGGCTAGTATTTCAGGTACGAACAATATTAATCCTTATTCTCACAAGTAATAACAGTAATGCACTAACTTCATTCCTATCTAAGATTGAAATCACAATAACCTCTTACAACCAGCATAAGGAAGAGAAAGGAGAAACTGGGCCAGAAACTAAATGTTGCTCAACTGCTCTGCATACAGGCTAAACTATGTACAAAGTGAGTGTGACAGTAGCTGACGTTAGAGAGAGAAGTTTATATACTATTTACTTGGCATTTCTTCACAATTCTGAATGAGAATGAATACTGTACATATATATTCACAAAAGAACACTAATATAATTATAATATGTAGGGGTTAGTGTTAGGTAGTAAAGCAAGCATTCACAGTGCGGGTTGTGCAAAGAATACCCTGAGGGTGAGGCCACACTGCAACGCACAGGAATCGCGCACAAAACGCGAGCGTTATCGCACGCGATTGTGCGCGCGCGATTCTTGCGCGTTTCGCGCTGCGCGTTCTGGCCTTTTCGCGTTATGGACACGCATGCGTTAACGCACCAAAAATGGTGAAGCATGCGTTCACCAGAACGGACGCGCAATCGCATGCCATCGGAAATCGCGGGAATTTTTGCTTTCCGCGATTTCCATTTAGCGAAAAATCGCGGCGCAAACGGCGCGAAAAACGCGCTAGTGTGGCCTAGCCCTGAGTCCAGGTTGCAAGGTATAAAACCTGTGTTTTATTCACAGCAGGTACATGCAATAGGCTATACTGCTGTTTAAACTCCTGCTCGTCTGAGCTCTAACTTAATACAGTACACACACTGCCTATACAAAGTGTCTACTGTAGGACACAGGAATACATACGCATTAGCCTGTTTACTCACAGAACCATGTTTAGCTGGCTGCTCCAGGCCTCTCTCTAGTCACCCAGACAGAGAGAGAAAAACTGTCTGGGGGAAAAAACTCCCGTTCTAAACAGCTGAATCTAATCCAGCTATACATCTCTCTGGAAAACCCGGACTGGTCTAAGGATTGGGAATCCACCCACCCTTCACTTGGGATTCCCAGTAAACAACCCCAGTACACATTATACATGTGCCAGAAAGGTAAAGAAACCATCCCTTACCCAAAACAAACTTGCCGGTTTTACTCTACCATCTGAAGTAAGAAGAAACCTTAGACGTATGTACCTACCCTCTACAACTTTCCCAGTAGGCATGTTACATATCCCCCCTCTGCCTCAAACTTGTTGGGTTGAGCAACTTAAGCCATAGAACAATGAAACCTGGAAAGGGCATCTACATTCCTCTGCTGACTCCCTGGTCATATTCTATTAAAAACTTAAAGTTCTGCAGGGCCAAAAAACCATCTAGTGACCCTTGCAATTTTCGTCTGTTTTGTGCCATCCATTGTAAAAGAGCATGGTTGGAAGTAACCGGAATTTTTTGGCCTAGCAAGTAATACCTTAGGGTTTCCAGTGCCCATATGTATAGCTAGTCATTCCCTTTCTACAATGGCATAATAAGTTTCAGCAGGAGTCAGCTTCCTACTCAGGTAAGCAATGGATGCTCTTCGCCTTTGACTACTTGGGACAAGACGCCCCAAGGCCCACATCTGAAGCATCCATCTGGACCACAAACTCCCTTTAAAGTCTGCTATAATTAGAACTGGTTGTTTACACAGAAAGCTTTCAGCTCTTGGAAAGCATTCTTAGCTTCCAGAGTCCATTTTACCATGACAGATTTTGAGCCCTTAGTTAATCTATGAGAGGGGCCACAATTGTGGCAATATTTGGTACAAATCCCCTGTAGACCCATAGGCACAAGAGAATGTCCTCACCTGTTTTTTTGGACTGGGTTGGGGCCACTTTACTATGGCTTCAATTTATTTATTGTGGTCTAATAACTCCCCTGCCAAGATGTACCCAAGATAGCGTGCTTCTTCTTGGCCAACAGCACATTTCTTTGGGTTGGCTGTTAACCCAGCAATTTTAATAGAGTCTAGAACAACCTGTACCTTAATTAAATGACTCTGACAGTCAGTACTAATGATGACTAGATCATCTAGGTATGCAGATGCATAGTTAACATGTGGCTTAAGAATATGGTCCATCATTCGCTGGAATGTTGCTGGGCCCCGTGTAAACCAAATGGGAGAAACAGTGTAGTGGAATAACTGTCAGAAGTAGAAAAGGCTGTTTCCTCTTTTGCTTTGGGGTTAAAGGTACTTGCCAGTAACCTTTAGTAAGGTCTAGAGTTTATATATCTTGCAGGACCTAGCCTTTAATTAGCCTCATCCACCCTGGGTAATATATGGTGCCTCTAGCAGACTTGATGAGAGGGCCCACAATATCCATGGCTAAACTCTCAAAGGGAACCTCAATAATCGGTAAGGGTACCAGGGGACTTCTAAAGTGTGACTTGGGAGCAGTACTTGACAGTGTAGGACAGGATTTACAATAACATTTACATCTTTATACACTCCTGGCCAGTAGAATCTCTTGGGTTTTTTCAGAACCCAAATGTCCCCCAAGACATGCTAGGTCTAAAACAGTATGCCTGTGAGGGTGATTATGTGTTGCTCTTAAGTAAAAATAATGATTGTTTTGCCGTATTAGTCCAATATATTTAGTAAAAAGTAGAGTACTGTGATACTTATAATGGACTAACAGTTTAGTATCACAGTACTCTACTTTTGCTCATTTAAGGCAGCTTGTGTGGCATCTGCAAGGATTTGATTGGTTTCCTGTTGTGCAGCATTGGCTGCTGTAGGCTGGCATTAACTTGTTGCTGATTTGCATTTGCCACTTTGTATGAGCATTAGCCTGTATGAGCTGTTTACAAGCGCCTCCATATTAACAGCCGACCTAGGATCAAGTTGGTATGCCTTTAAGTGGCGCTGTTCTTAAGAACGCTACCCGCATCTGAGCACCAAATGTAGGGGCTTAGCCAAGTGGTAGGTTGTAAAGCAAGCATTCAGTGTGGTTTGTGCAAAGGAATACCCTGAGGCCAGGTTGCAAGGTATGAACCTGTGTTTTATCACAGCAGGTACATGCAATAAGCTGTACCTTCTCAGCCATTCCAGGGTACAAAATAAAACAAAACACAAACTTCTCAATAATCTTGCTATGGCAATGAGAAGAAGACATTTTTTTTTAACTTAGTTACCATTTAAGTATGGCTGCCATGAGAAAGGGTAGGACTGTAGGTGTGTGTACCTGTGTCAGGTTAGGGTTGGAAAAACAAACCTTTTTAATGGTTAGTCAAAATGTTTATTTTGTCTATAGTTACCCTTTAAGTATGGCTGGCACGGAATGAAAGGGTAGATCAGTAGGTGTGTGTGCCTGCCAGGTGGGACTAAAAAACAAAGTTTTTTAATGATGGTCAATTTTTTTTTTGCTAATTTACACTTTATGTATGGCTGCCATAGAAATGCAAGGGTAGGTCAGTAGTTGTGTATAACTGTGCCAGGTTGTGAGTTTGTGTTTTTGCATTTTACAGTATGACCATAATTTAATAATCCTTAAATGCTGCTAGAATCCCACACAGCAAGAGACAGATTTGCTATTACAAATTATACTGGTCAGTCAAATGGAATTAAGATTGCCAAGGAATTGGGAACATATGTTTACTGTTTACCTGACTCTGAATAAGAACCTGGTTCCAAAGTGGATTTCAAGGATCCTCCGGAACTCGGACTTTGTGGATTTCTGACTTTTTTTCGACGATTTTCCGCAAATTTTCAAAATATTCGATTTTGGAAATTTTAAATTTGATTTTTTCAAAAATACTATATGGAATGCCAAAACAGGAAGATTTTTGGCATTGATACGCTTACCAGACCATATACCAGGTCTTGAGACATTTACTATTACTACAATATTCTACCTTATTTTTTGGTGGAACTTTTAGATTTTTTAACCCCCAATGACTTCAATGGGTCCGCTTGAAGTTTTTGAGTGTTCAGATTTTTTCGAAAATCTGCGAATTTGCAAGCAGAACAGATTTCAGTGACTTCGGCCATCTCTAAGTTTACTAAAACCATTTTTCCTACATCCCATCCATATACTGTATTAGTGCTAGGCCACAACACGATTGCGCTACGATAGCACGTTAAAAAAGCAACCACTAAACACACAGTTGATGGCTATTGCTCTTGCCACACTAGGTGTGCTGCACCTATCCGGTAATGGTGCAATGCGATCTGCATCTTTTTCGCAATCGCATGCACTCCCAATTGCGCATCATTGCGCAATCGCAGCTCATAGCAATGTGCACTAACGTACTGGAAACGTGCTACACGTGCCCACGCATCAGGTGCGCCAGGACACGGCCTTGACCTTTCTGGTTTCAGCCTTACCAAATACAGGAACTACCTAAAGGAAATGTACCGACCATCAAGTGCAGTTTCACAATAATGTGTATATTTCTGAAAATGTGTCATTTTACATTATTTTTAAATTTAAATTTGAATGTTCATCAATCACTAGTGTACTAGTTTTTGACAATTATTTAAAATATTCTGATATCACAGCTCAAATATAATTTTAAAGGGCATGTCCACCCCCAAAACTATAATCCCCCCAACTAATGGCCCCACCATTATATGTAGTTTAATCCTTACCTCACATCCCAGCTCCATAGGGTTTCCTGTAGACCCCACCCCCAAAGTCCCAAAACTAACCACCAGGAGGATAGCAGGGCTCTGCTGCATCTTGCCTCCGGTAGATATTGCCATGCCTACTGCAGCCCTTCTCCCCCTCTCCCCTCCTCTCCCTCCCGTTCTACTATCCCCCCCCTAGCACAAATCCCCCTTAATATGCTGCTCCCCCATGTCACCCAGCCCCAACCGCATATTTTTTTTCTCAAAAAGTCCCCAAACTCTACTTACCTCTCCTCTTCCTCCGCTGCACTGAATGACCGGAGCCGCGTCCGTGATTGGCTGCCGCTCAGCCAATCACAGACGCGACTGCGGTCCGCCTTCCCGCCCCTCTGCTTGCATTCTCGCAAGCAGAGGGCCGGCAGTGCGGCAGAGGAACGAGGTGAGGTAAGTAAGAGTTTGGGGGGCTTCTGAAAAAAAAATTATGCGGTTGGGGCTGGGGGACATGGGGGGAAGCATATTAAAAATTAGTTTTACAGGTGGACATACCCTTTAAATTGAAAAAGCCAAATTACTGTTCTTTCTATTTCTCTTTTCTTCTTCCGTTTTCTTCTTCCGCTTTTTTGGACCGTATCTCCTCCCACAGTTTTTGAGCTAGAGACTGAAATTCGGTACAGACGTGCGGGGCATATAGGAGAAGTGTGCTATCTTCTAGCTAAGGAATCCGCGGAAGCGTTATGGTGTTATCTGCGAATTTCGGACATTTTTCCCATGAACTATAATGGTAACAATCCTCAAATGTGGATATTTCAAAACCGTTTTTTTCATGGTCATAAATACAAATGGTGATACACCCCAACCCCCCCCACAGACCCAGGTACCCACCTACTGACCTACCTTTCCATTCCCATGGAAGCCATATTTAAAGGGTAACTAAAGTCAAAAAAACTAATTTAGATTTATCCTCAATAAAGATAGTTTTATGGTTGTAAACACAAAAAAGACATACCCCCTCAACCAGACCCGGTACACACACAACTGATCTACTATCCATTACGGTGGCAGCCATACTTTAAAGGGTAACTAAAGTCAAAAAACAAATTTAGATTCTCAATAAAAGATAGTTTATGGTTGTAAACACAAAAAAGACATACCCCCTCAACCAGACCCAGGTAACACACCTACTGATCTACTTATCCATTACAGTGGCAGCCATACTTAAATGGTAACTAAGTAAAAAAAATAATTTAGATTTATCCTCAATAAAAAATGTTTTATGGTTGCAAACACAAAAAAAGACATACCCCTCAACCAGCCCAGGTACACACACCTACTGATCTACTTTTACTGTGGAAGTCATACTTTTAAGGCTAACTAAAGTCAAAAAAGCAAATAATCAGAAAACTTGTTTTTTTAACCCCCAACGTGATACAGGTATACACAACTACTGACTACCCCTCCATTACTGTTGCAGCCATACTTAAAGGTAATAAAGTCAAAAAAAAACTATTTTGACCAATCATCAAAAAGTTTTTTTTTTAACTCAACCTGACACGGGTACAACACCTACTGATCTACTTATTCATTACTATGGCAGCCATACGTAAAGGGTAACTAAGTAAAAAAAAAACTCATTTTGACCAATCATCAAAAAGTGTACAGGGTTATTCAATAAAAGTTTTCGTATAGTTAAATGGTGCTAATTTTGCCCCAACCAATCAGATTTTGTTTCAAATGTTAAATAAATTCTGATTGGTTGGGGCAAAATTAGCACCATTTTACTTTTTAGTATTTATCCCCCAACCTGATATGAATACACACACACACAACTGACCTACCTTTAATGCATGTGACATATTAAAGGGTAAGTAAAAAAAACAACTTGTCCTCTTCATTGACATTATGAGTTTAAAATCTGCAGCACAAAAACACAAATTCCCTTCCAAAATGCAGTCTTTCAAGCCAAATTCAAAGTTTATACTTAATTTCCCTTTCTAGTTTACCTTTTACAATGCTGTTTGGTGTGTTTACTTTTAAGGATTTTGATGTAGCTTACAGTAACGTTATGGGCTACAGTTTCACTTTAGTATTATAATGTAAATACAGGTTCTGTTTTGTTCAGAATTGAATAAACTTTTTTTTTTTTTAGCCTTCAGAGAAATGAATGTGTTGAGCTTTCTTTTGTACTATTTGGTAACATTTAAGAATTATAATTAATAAAAAAAAAAAAGTAAACTTAGTATTAAGAGCCTGTTTAATGTATATGTCTATGTGAGTTTTAAAATTCAATAAAATTTGCTTGCAATAAAAAGGGGGCATGTAAATTTCAAACTTCGTTTGAGTATAATGTATTTTAATTTTGGCGATTTTGAGCTTTTTTTATTTTTTATAAATTGTGTGTGTCAAAGAAGAGCAATACAAGTTAAGGTGGTCATACACATTAGCGAGTATTAAGTAAATCTCATTGTGGACCGATGAGATTAACCTAATATCAGCAGTGTGTGTGGGCCAAAATGACTGACCATAATGCCGACAAACATCCGTAGTCATTAATACAGTTGGTCAGGAAAGACTGTCAGTATCGGCTCAGTTTACTTTAAAGTAAAGAGAGCTAATACCACTCGCCAGTGTATGGCCACAATGTGATCTGTCGGTACATTGCAATGGTAATCACATTTGTATGGCCACCCTTACAGCATGCCTCAGATCCAGGTGCATTTCATTTGTAAAGTGCTTATTGGGCACGAATAACGACTTTGTAAGTTGGAAAAATCAGCCTGAAAACTCGGACTCGGTTTATACTCGAGTCAACCACTTACCTGGGCATTCGGCAGCCGCGCGATCTTTTTTGTACTGGCGCGCGGTCTGACGCACTGCCCGGCTCCAAGCCCGGCGCCGGGCAGTGACGTCAGCCGGCGCGCCAGTACAGGAATGCGCGCGCGGTGCCGGAATGCCTGCCAGAATGCGAGAGCCGAGAAGAGAGCCCAACGGAGAGAAGAGAGCCCAGAGGGAGAAGAGAGCCCAGAGGGAGAAGAGAGCCCACAGGAGAGAGAGCAAGGGAGAAGAGAGCCCACAGGTACAACTGAACTGGGTGGGAGGGGGAGGGGGCATTCAAGATGTTTGGAAAACTACAACTCCCAGCATGCTTTATTAGCTGGGAGTTGCAGTTCCAAACATCTTGAATGCCAAGTGAGGGTGGCATTCAAGATGTTGGAAACTACAACTCCCAGCTAATAAAGCTGTGGGAGTTGTAGTTTCCAAACATCTTGAATGCCACCCCCACTTGGCATTCAAGATGTTTGGAAACTGCAACTCCCAGCTAATAAAGCATGCTGGGAGTTGTAGTTTCCAAACATCTTGAATGCCACACTCACTTGGCATTCAAGATGTTTGGAAACTGCAACTCCAGCTAATAAAGCATGCTGGGAGTTGTAGTTTCCAAACATCTTGAATGCCAAGTGGAGTTGGCATTTCTACCCTCGGTTTATTACTCGGGTCAACAACTTTTATTAGGATTTTGCTGAAATTGGGTACCTCGGTTTATACTCGGGTGGTTTATACTCGAGTATATACGGTAACTAAGATCTTCCCAAACCTATGTTTCAATACTTTTCATCAAACACTCCTAAACTTACTACAGGGAGTAATCCTCCTCCATGGCTATCAGATTCTTCCTGTTTCTTTAGGGTAGTGCTTCACTCAAGGCCATGAAGTTGATGTCCCAGCCAAACTCCTTATGGGGGCTACCCAAACCACTTCTGCTACTGTGCTGCCTGCAACCATCTTATAACAGCAGCAGAGGAGTCTGAACTTGATGTGAGGGATCTCTCATTGTATGTTCAGGTGGGGGGTGGATCCTGTTTTGAGTATAATGTACATTTTTTTTTGAGGATGGACTTGCCCATTAATGATAACATTGTCTTTTTTGACCCGTATTGTCAATGGTGTTACTCAGGGATCTGTCTTGGGTCTGGTGTTTTTTTATTCATAAAATGACCTTGGCATTGATAACACAATCTTTTAGTTTGTTTATAATACTAATTTGTGCAGGACAATGGTGATCACAAGTTTAAGAGGTAAGTGCAGGACACTTAACCTAAGGGGGGCAGTGGCAAGCGCAAGATTTTAAAGGGGTTACCACTGAACATACTCAGTCGCCCGTTTCCCTGGATCAGATGAAGCGGCAATTTGACATGCCAGAAAATCATCGTGATTGTGTGGGCCATAGGAAACATTTTCTGGCCGACCACCTATAGCGGCGAACGGTCAGGACAGAAAAATTGTCCGTGTGTATCCCGCCGTTCTGTTTTACTGAGAAACCCACATTTACACTACATTATCATTAGCGTCTTTCAAAGTCAGAGCTGTGACACTGACGGTGGATCTGACAGAAATTGCAACATTTTGTTGGTATCGGACTATGGGCAAGACGGAAAATTTCCATTACCGCTCCCTTTACTATAGTAGGAGACAATAACATCAGACCATGTATGGGCGCATTGATCATTCTTTATAAAGAATTTATGAAACAATCATTTATGTGTGTAGGATAGAGAGAGAGATATATAGATATGAAGAAATAGATACCGGAGAGAGAGAGAGACTGAGGAGAGATGAAGAAGATAGAGAAGATATAGATAGATAGATAGATAGATAGATAGATAGATAGATAGAATATAATGTTGACAGTTGTTATACAACCACCTCCAGGATTTCCTAATATCCCTATTCCCGCTTTCTAAGCTCCAACACAGTGCAGTAGGTACAGTAAGTAATGAATATAAATCCGAGCTCAGCATTTACCTCAGGCAGCTGCAGGGTTAATATTGATACAATAAGAAAAAAGTCCATATGCACACTAACCCCAGGTGGGTGCAAACAGTCCAATATCCCTACTTCAAAGGGAACGAAATACTCAAAAATATCACGGTAGACTTGCACTCCAAACGGTGAATGTTTATTAACAGCCAAGCATAGTTTGATTTGCTGATGTTGGCTGTTAATAAAACATTCACCGTTTGGAGTGCAAGTCTACCGTGATATTTTTAATATTGATACAGTCTCCATGCTGCTGTCAACACAGGGCCGACTGGATACATTTTGAAACATACACATACTGCTTTTCACTCACAGTCAATTGATCCAGGCACCAGTATCCCCCCCCCCCCAAAAAAAAAACACGCCCCTGGGGGAGGACCTAGTGGTTTTGGTCCTCATCCTGGGTTCTTTAAAATCAATGAAGAAGAGAATCGGGCTAAGGTAAGTATAGTGTTCCTTTAATGGTAAGAAATGAGTTGGGAGGGAAAAAAACAACACAAATGCTAGTTATATCCTAACTGGAAAAATATCAGTTATTGACTCAACAGAGAAGGACTAACTGAGGACAAAAGGTTTTGTGTTATGTTTTGCAGTACAGCGTTATGGGAGCATAGAGTTGAGAGCGCAAAGGAATAAACCTGCCCTTGTAAGGCCCTTATCTTGAGTATTTTGAGCCATTTTGGACACCAAATCAACCAATTGGAAATGGTACAGAGACAGTCAACTAAACTGATAAGAGGAAACGAGAAAGTGTGTTATGAAAATACAATATAAAAGTGGGGTTTCTTTTCCCTGGAAAAAAGGGGTTTGGAGGGGATATGATAACCCCTTACAAATATCTTAGAGAGAACTACAGTCAATTAGCAAGGGGCATTCATTTTTGCTTTCAAGGGGTGAACAAAAAACAAGAGGTCAAACCTAATCAATTAAGGAAAAGTAATTTCAGCTTAAACGATGTAAATCATAAATGTTGCCCAGCCCCTAAAATGTAAACTTGTTTTCTTTCTGATGTCTTGATTGGGGTTTTCTTAAAGGGACACTATACTGAAAAAATTACTTTGCCTCATCTTAATCTATAATTGAATACATGTAAGTAGCACTTAGTCTGATTTGTGTGTGTTGCTGTATGCCTTAAATCCAGCACACATTTTGTTTAGGAGCAGTATCCCCCCTCCCTCTTTTAACCACTCCCACTTCCATCCAACTTGATTTTTTACCCACAAACCAACTGTCAAGCCGGCACACAGCATACAGCATTCCAACTGTCAAAACTCTGTCACCATTCCAGCTACAGTAAAACTACTCACAGAAGAATAGTTTTTGAGAGCAAGGAACTTGATTGACAGCTAAAATATAAGAAGTTTTAAATTGGATATCTATAGAAATAGGGGGCAGATCAACAAAAAAATGATACAGAGGTGGTTGGGAAGAATTATAATTTCCAGTTATGGTCAATTTAAAATCTATTTTTCGGTATAGATGCCCTTTAAGCCTTCATTTTCAATATCAAGGCTGTTGAGTATAGCTTGTGCTTGCAGCATCAATGATTAGATTATTATTAATGTATAGATATAGACTGAGTACAATGTTAAATTGGATTAATGAGTTTGTTTATTTTTCAATCTTGAATTGTTTAAAAAAATTGCATCTTTGTAATTACTACAGTAAATTCACTTTTTTCTTAAAAGTCTCATCAAACCAGTGCTTTTGTTTTGTATGGATCTTTATTGATCCAATCAATAGTCTGTTTCTTTTTGTCCCACATGTGAAGAACAAAAACAGACTATTGGCAGAGACACTAATGGAATTCAAGAGAATAAAGCTGGGTACACACAATACAGCTTTTTGAAAGATGAAAGACACGATCTGCAAGATCCTGTCTGTCATTTTCCAAAGATGTGGAAACACACAGTCCCTAGCATTCTCCCTATACACAGAATTGGGACCATGTGTTTTCCTCGGCCGTGGCCGACTCCCCTTTAGGGAAACTACCGTGGCTGAGGGAATACTCCAAAATAGCAAGAAACTATTAAAAACAGACTTGATTACTACAACAAAAAAGGCTCCATGAACACAAGGAACAGACTCACAGATTTAAAGCAGAAGTATCAAGATTCAACATTTGAGGCTACTATTATAACAGACATACTGTATCTTGATAGTTCTGCAATAAATCGAAATGGACCTCATTATTTGAACTGGGTATGCCTGTGCCTTTCTAGAATATTTAATGAGCCATGCTTAGTGGAATTCTATAGTGCTAGCAGGAACGTATTACCTTGCTGTGATCCCACAATGCAATACACAATTACATACGGTATTACATTGCCTTAAGACGCTCTTCTTTGTTCTTCTTTAAAGTCCCCATAGATTGCTCTGTTAAGTTTTGGGCTATGATGTAGTGATGTAGCTTTACGTAAAGGGGAATTGTATTAGTAGTGCTGCGAAATTTCCAAAAATACTAACTATATATATATATATATATATATATATATATAAACGCAGAGCACTGAGATAGCACTCACAGGACTAAAGATAAATTATTAACATCAACACGTTTCAACCCTGCTTACGGCCCGTCATCAGGATGTTACATCACCAGGTAAGTTACCACATTTTATTACCACCCACCATGCAACACACTCCACCCACCACAGGGAAATCCCATAGTGCACCCAAAACAGAACAACTATTCAATACATGTTAAAGCATCCACATATAATGTGTATAATATATATAAAAAAACATTTAAAAACAAACAAAATGTTCTTGTTGGTTGTAATAAACTACATTATGTACAGTACAATACTTTAAGAAACTACCTGAAAAATCTGACCGCTTCCTGGTGGGTGCCTTTCCACACAAAAATCAAATCATCTATATACAATTTATGAAGGTATACCAACCCTGCAATAGCAGGAGTTATATACTTCTTTTCAAACAACAGCATTTACAGGTTGGCTAGAGATGGGGCCACATTGGACCCCATCACCTTGCCAACCCTCTTGGCATAGTACACCCTGTTATACCTGAAATAGTTGTTCTTGAGAATCCTCGTCGTGGGTGGAGTGTGTTGCACAGCGGGTGGTAATAAAATGGGGTAACTTACCTAGTGATGTAACATCCTGATGACGGCCCATAAGCAGGTTGAAACGTGTTGATGTTAATAAATTATCTCTTAAATATTTGAAAAGTCCCGTGAGTGCTATCTTTCTCTGATTCCCTGGCTGTGTATTAAGAAGGGGCAGAAAACATTAACCAAGTTATAAAGCTTGATGCAGTCGTATGGTTTTAAAAATTAATTTTGGCAAAACTAAAGAATGCACAATTTTTCACAAGAATTAGTACGTCATTTAAACATTACATTACAAGCTTTTCCACAACTCGTTTGGTCTAAACAGTCTTTTTGTTGTCAGAGACTTGCTTGGAACTAAACCCTTTTTTTAATGGAATTTCAAGTCACATTGAGTGAATTTAGCTTCCAGTTAGAAACTTACGGTATTTATTAGAAGGGGGCTTGTGTCTTATCAGTACAGCTCTGAAGTATTAATGCAATGACTAATCTGCTACTTGAAGACTAAACAAAGACTTAAAATGGAATGTTTCTAGCATGGCTCTTGTTATTACTGAACTTTATGTTTGTGCTCTTGGAGATAAAACTGTGAGTCACAGTAAGGTGAGATGAAATGTGGCTAAATAAACGGTTTATTATTTGGTTGCTGGTTAAAAAATATCATCAGGAAAGAAAGGGAAAAATAAAACAGTACTAAAATACAGCACATGTGCAATTCTTTTTCTCTATAAGAATGTAATTGTTACTGATAATAACCATTTGGTTGAAATGTATTGTAGCACTAAACAGTACTATCAAAAGTAAACACAGTTTTTTGTGATGGCCAGCCTGGGCTTTACTAATCAACTGAATCAACCTAGAGGCTAAGACCATAACGGACATTATAAGGGGTCCTACAAAAAGGAAGTTGGTACTTAAGCACAGATAAATCATTGGGTGGGCAAAAGTTCCCCATTAAATTAAAAACATGTGGACATCCCCGACCAAAAAAATCCCAAAATCTTGCATTATCTCACTTTATTTTCATATGGCACTACCAATATTCTAATGTACACCAACATCATATACCAACTACTCTACCAGAAAGTCACCTGGCACAAGGCTATTTTTCTTGGTCCTTAAATGCTGCTGGCTATCAAATACACAACAGATACAAAGAAATCCTATAATAGTGACCTGGTCTGAACCTCATTAAAGGGGAAATGTGGTGTCTTTAGGTAAATTGATAGGAATTTTTGCAATTTATTTCCATTGTTTAATTTGCATAGTTTTGAAGATTTTTACATTTTTGTGTGATATGGCAGCATCATCACCAGGTCCCCTGCACTTCCTGCTCTGAAACCATGTCAGTGGATGACAGTCAATCTGCCCTGTGTCTCCTCCTCCCCTTGCAGCCCCCCTCCTCTTGCAAGCCCCCCATGTCCCTGCCAATCATGGACCACATAGCCCCTCCATTTGGGGGTCATCTTTCGCCCCTTTCCTTACAGCCCCCACTTGCGGGTGCCTTAGCCCCGCCCACCCGTATGGAGGCCACAGTTTAAAATATTTTTTCATTTAATAACATAATACAATTGCTTATATCCAACAATAAATACATATATCATATATCCTATTTAGTCATTATAAATACGCTGATCGTCAAAATATATTTTAAAATCATACAAGAATATATAAACAAGTATGGATAAAAACTGTTAATATATATATACAGTAAATATACAGTATACAGTAAAAGCTACTACATATAGGTACTGACTATGAACCACAATTGTGCAATGGCAGGGGGTATTTCTCGGTTACCTTAACTCTCCGCAGAGTAAAAGCTCAGTTGGTAATTTTGCTTGCATAACAACGGAATTCGTCAAGCACGAGACTATAGTATCTTGTAACTTCGTCCTCATACAAACTAACAGGGCTATGTACGGAGAACCGTTATCGGCGTTTTCAGTCTTAAAGTCACGTTAACAGACAGGACCGGATTTACACCTAAGGAGCCTGTAGGCCCAAAGAGCCTGGCGCCCTTAGCCCTACCCCTAAACACAGACCACACCCCTAAACCACACCCTTTCCCTATTTTTGGGGGGAGAAAATAACTATAAAGGGGTTGGATTGGTGGAAGGAGATTGACAGCCACCCCTCCAAACTCAGGCGCCACTAGGTGCATGCCTACTGTGCCTAATGGTAAATCAAGCCCTGTTAACAGATGTACCAAGGGTTAACGTGACTTTAAGACATAACTTGTGGCAGTACACAAAAACTCTGTCGGGCAACCGCTGCAAGCTATGTACTGAGCCAATAACCGCCCTATAAGACAGATAGCTGGCATTAAAGTTTTGTAATGGGAAAACCACATTCACTATACACTGAGAGCTGTTATCGGCTCAGTGAATTACCTAGAGGAGGCAATAGAGAGCGATACAAGCTCTAAATGTGTTTATATATAGATATTTATCGTATACGATTAAACATGCTCTTAATACACAACCACATTCATTATCTACTTAGCAATGGTTCATCGTAAATCAGGTCCCCCAAACAGGTAAGTCTTTTCCTCTGTTCGTGGCGCCAGGTCTTGGGATATGGAGGAGCCTAAATACCGAATCTCACTTATTACTTGCTGTCCGCTGACTTATAAAGTAACTTGCACACCAAAATCAGATAACAGCAGACAGCAAGTAATAAGTGTGATGCGGTATTAACCCTCTTCCGGATCCTATCCTGCAATGGTTAGCATCTGGAGTGCAATGCACAGAGAGACACTATCTGCATATAACATCACCATCGTGTTTGCTCTCCATGCCCTGAATTAAAATGTCCTAAATCCTCAAGCAATGATACAGCAATCTCAATATGGTATGACAGGGACATCTAGTGGCCAGTATATAAAAAGCTAAAATCTTTTGCGTTGTGCTATAAGGTATTCGATTGCAATAGATGTAATTTACCCATAACCCATAATATTGAGTCTCAGAAAAGTACCTGCTTATTCAGCACTGTAGAAACTCAGAACCGATAAATAGATGCATTATGGAAAAGGTTTAAGTTAGATTTAATTTCTGGGATAAAACAATTAAGAATTTAGGCATATGAATGTTTGAAATATAAACAAAAAAATATATTAGTAAAGGTAAGAATATTATATGATATCCTTATACTTCTAAATTTTAATTTATCTTATTAATTAGATTTACCATCGTCCCTGGCTCCTGCTCAGTTGTTTGAAAACGGTAGGTAAGGCATAGCCCCTTAACCTCCTGGGCTTCAATCAATACATTAAAGGAAAATTTCACTTTTCGAATGAACCATTTCTTTTAAAGATCATCTCTAACCCTCCCTCCACACCCAAAAAGTGAGTATTTCAAGGGCAAGTCCAGCCCCAAAATGAAAACTTACATACAGGTAAATCACCCCCCAAAACCCTAAACGGTAATAGTTTGAAATCTGAAATATATAAGTCTAACCTGAAATCCTGCACAATGTCCTGTTTCCCGTTTCTGCTTCCAGGTTCTTCCAGTTAGCTACTGTCAGTTATGGATTTGACAGTTGACATCACAGCTAATGACAATGTTAATCCCCTATCTGCCTCTTCTGAGCATGCCCAGGCTCATACCTGCCTCAGTTACAGGTTCTAATTGCTCAGTTTCCATGAGGCTTCCAGAAGCATAGCAGGCATACAGTAATGAATTCATAAGACAAAGTATGATATATCAACATATTTTAAAGAGGCCATTCTTTCTTAAAGATTTTCTTATGAGGGTGGAGTTGTCCTTTAAATTGCAATGTCCCAATACCTAGACCATGCTAGGTTAATGTGTGTAAAATCAGGTTGTAAACATACTTTTCAGTCCTCGTTCCATCGACGGCCTTCTGCTGCTTATTCCAATCTTGAAAGGGCTAGACCAACAGACATTAAGTGGCTGATGGTCCGGCCCCTTCTGCTGCTTCTGCTATTGGAAGCAGCAGCAGAAGGAAAGCAATGGAACAAGGGCTAGTAAGTAAGTTTAAAATCCGATTTTGCACATATTAACCTAGTGAGGTCTAGGTATTGGGGAATTGCAATGGAGGGGAACTGTAATAAATGGCCAGACGGCCGGGGTACTTACTAGTACGCTTTTAGGAGGAGGCTGATAGAATGCAGGACACAGAGGCTGCTGGGAACTGTAGGCAGGATGCTGGAACAAGGTGCTGCTGGGAACTGTAGGCTGGAACAGAACAAGGTGCTGCTGGGAACTGTGAGGCTGAATGGAACAAGGTGCTGCTGGGAACTGTAGGCCGAATGCTGAAACAGATGCTGCTGGGAACTGTAGGCTGGAAACAGGATCAAGGTGCTGCGGAACTGTAGGCTGAATGCTGGAACAAGGTGCTGTGGGAACTGTAGCTGAATGCTGAACAAGGTGCTGCTGAGACTGTAGGCTGGAAACAGGAACAGGCTAGGTAAGTGGACACAGGAGCAGGCAAGGTAGGTAGTCTCTGGAGTGGGAAAGGTAGTAGTTGGAGCTGGAGAGGAGCAGGATCCAAGGCAGGTGAGTACAAGGAGCCAGGGGTGGCTAACGCTACTATCGGGCACCAGGTCCAGGAGGACGCCGGCTTTTAAATTCTCGCGCCGCCCGGCATGTCGGCGTCGTGACGTCATGACGTCTGCGACGCCGCCCACCCGGAAGTGCAGAGCGGTGCGGGACTGGAGCGGCAGTTAAGTTTGTGACAGGAACTCCACTGTGCATGCTAGAACCTCTAGGAGCAATAGTTAGAGGCAGAAACAGACTATACCAGGAAAAGGCTTCAACGCTTCAGTTTCCTGTATTGTATTTCCACCATGCAGGACAACCAAATGCAACATAAGAGAAAGGTAGAGGTCATTTAACACTACACAGTGTGCTCAACATCGGGGCAAATTTCAGTTGGGGGGTGAACATACCCTTTAAGTCACTGAATATGTGTTCATAAGGCTTGGAACATACCAGCAAATCTTTTATCCCAGCCAAGCCAAGTGATTATCTGAGACCTGATGTCTCAGCCAATTACTGTCACGGCTGCTGGTTGAGCTCCTTCTGCTTACTTCCATGCATGGAAAAGGCATGGGAGACAAGCAGAAGGGAAAGAGGGCTGGTAAGTATGTCCAGGGGCAATTTCAAAAGTATAAACCTAGTGAGTTCTAGGTTTTGGGGGATGTTCTGCAAGTGTAGTATAGTATTTTGGGTTGACTACGTCCCTCCAGTCCAACCTACTCAGCAATACCAACATTTACCTTTAATGCATGTGACATATTTAAAGGGTAAGTAAAAAAACAACTATGTCCTCTTCATTGACATTATTGAGTTTTAAAATCTGCAGCACAAACACACAAATTCCCTTCCAAAATGCAGTCTTTCAAGCCAAATTCAAAGTTTATACTTAAATTTCCCTTTCTAGTTTACCTTTTACAATGCTGTTTGGTGTTGTTTACTTTTAAGGATTTATGATGTAGCTTACAGTAACGTTATGGGCTACAGTTTCACTTTAGTATTATAATGTAAATACAGGTCTCTGTTTTGTTTCAGAATTGAATAAACTTTTTTTTTTTTAGCCTTCAGAGAAATGAATGTTGTTGAGCTTTCTTTTGTACTATTTGGTAACATTTAAGAATTATAATTAATAAAAAAACAAAAAAGTAAACTTAGTATTAAGAGCCTGTTTAATGTATATGTCTATGTGAGTTTTAAAATTCAATAAAATTTGCATTGCAATAAAAAGGGGGCATGTAAATTTCAAACTTCGTTCTGAGTAATGTATTTTAATTTTGTCGATTTTGAGCTTTTTTTATTTTTTATAAATTGTGTGTGTCAAAGAAGCACAATACAAGTTAAGGTGGTCATACACATTAGCGATATTAAGTAAATCTCATTGTGGACCGATGAGATTAACCTAATATCAGCAGTGTGTGTGGGCCAAAACTGACTGACCATAATGCCGACAAACATCCGTAGTCATTAATACAGTTGGTCAGGAAAGACTGTCAGTATCGGCTCAGTTTACTTTAAAGTAAAGAGAGCTAATACCACTCGCCAGTGTATGGCCACAATGTGATCTGTCGGTACATTGCAATGGTAATCACATTTGTATGGCCACCCTTACAGCATGCCTCAGATCCAGGTGCATTTCATTTGTAAAGTGCTTATTGGGCACGAATAACGACTTTGTAAGTTGGAAAAATCAGCCTGAAAACTCGGACTCGGTTTATTATCGAGTCAACCACTTACCTGGGCATTCGGCAGCCGCGCGATCTTTTCTGTACTGGCGCGCGGTCTGACGCACTGCCCGGCCCAAGCCCGGCGCCGGGCAGTGACGTCAGCCGGCGCGCCAGTACAGGAATGCGCGCGCGGTGCCGGAATGCCTGCCAGAATGCGAGAGCCAGAGAAGAGAGCCAGACGAGGAGAAGAGAGCCCAGAGGGAGAAGAGAGCCCAGAGGGAGAAGAGAGCCCACAGGAGAGAGAGCCAAGGGAGAAGAGAGCCCACAGGTACAACTGAACTGGGTGGGAGGGGGAGGGGGGCATTCAAGATGTTTGGAAAACTACAACTCCCAGCATGCTTTATTAGCTGGGAGTTGCAGGTTCCAAACATCTTGAATGCCAAGTGAGGGTGGCATTCAAGATGTTGGAAACTACAACTCCCAGCTAATAAAGCATGTGGGAGTTGTAGTTTCCAAACATCTTGAATGCCACCCCCACTTGGCATTCAAGATGTTTGGAAACTGCAACTCCCAGCTAATAAAGCATGCTGGGAGTTGTAGTTTCCAAACATCTTGAATGCCACACTCACTTGGCATTCAAGATGTTTGGAAACTGCAACTCCAGCTAATAAAGCATGCTGGGAGTTGTAGTTTCCAAACATCTTGAATGCCAAGTGGAGTTGGCATTTCTACCCTCGGTTTATTACTCGGGTCAACAACTTTTATTAGGATTTTGCTGAAATTGGGTACCTCGGTTTATACTCGGGTGGTTTATACTCGAGTATATACGGTAACTAAGATCTTCCCAAACCTATGTTTCAATACTTTTCATCAAACACTCCTAAACTTACTACAGGGAGTAATCCTCCTCCATGGCTATCAGATTCTTCCTGTTTCTTTAGGGTAGTGCTTCACTCAAGGCCATGAAGTTGATGTCCCAGCCAAACTCCTTATGGGGGCTACCCAAACCACTTCTGCTACTGTGCTGCCTGCAACCATCTTATAACAGCAGCAGAGGAGTCTGAACTTGATGTGAGGGATCTCTCATTGATGTTCAGGTGGGGGGTGGATCCTGTTTTGAGTATAATGTACATTTTTTTTTGAGGATGGACTTGCCCATTAATGATAACATTGTCTTTTTTGACCCGTATTGTCAATGGTGTTACTCAGGGATCTGTCTTGGATCTGGTGTTTTTTTATTCATAAAATGACCTTGGCATTGATAACACAATCTTTTAGTTTGTTTATAATACTAATTTGTGCAGGACAATGGTGATCACAAGTTTAAGAGGTAAGTGCAGGACACTTAACCTAAGGGGGGCAGTGGCAAGCGCAAGATTTTAAAGGGGTTACCACTGAACATACTCAGTCGCCCGTTTCCCTGGATCAGATGAAGCGGCAATTTGACATGCCAGAAAATCATCGTGATTGTGTGGCCATAGGAAACATTTTCTGGCCGACCACCTATAGCGGCGAACGGTCAGGACAGAAAAATTGTCCGTGTGTATCCCGCCGTTCTGTTTTACTGAGAAACCCACATTTACACTACATTATCATTAGCGTCTTTCAAAGTCAGAGCTGTGACACTGACGGTGGATCTGACAGAAATTGCAACATTTTGTTGGTATCAGGACTATGGGCAAGACGGAAAATTTCCATTACCGCTCCCTTTACTATAGTAGGAGACAATAACATCAGACCATGTATGGGCGCATTGATCATTCTTTATAAAGAATTTATGAAACAATCATTTATGTGTGTAGATAGAGAGAGAGATATATAGATATGAAGAAATAGATACCGAGAGAGAGAGAGAGACGAGGAGAGATGATAGAAGATAAGAGAATAGATAAGATAGATAGATAGATAGATAGATAGATAGATAGATAGATAGATAGAATATAATGTTGACAGTTGTTATACAACCACCTCCAGGATTTCCTAATATCCCTATTCCCGCTTTCTAAGCTCCATCACAGTGCAGTAGGTACAGTAAGTAATGAATATAAATCCGAGCTCAGCATTTACCTCAGGCAGCTGCAGGGTTAATATTGATACAATAAGAAAAAAGTCCATATGCACACTAACCCCAGGTGGGTGCAAACAGTCCAATATCCCTACTTCAAAGGGAACGAAATACTCAAAAATATCACGGTAGACTTGCACTCCAAACGGTGAATGTTTATTAACAGCCAAGCATAGTTTGATTTGCTGATGTTGGCTGTTAATAAAACATTCACCGTTTGGAGTGCAAGTCTACCGTGATATTTTTAATATTGATACAGTCTCCATGCTGCTGTCAACACAGGGCAGACTGGATACATTTTGAAACATACACATACTGCTTTTCACTCACAGTCAATTGATCCAGGCACCAGTATCCCCCCCCCCCCAAAAAAAAAAACACGCCCCTGGGGGAGGACCTAGTGGTTTTGGTCCTCATCCTGGGTTCTTTAAAATCAATGAAGAAGAGAATCGGGCTAAGGTAAGTATAGTGTCCTTTAATGGTAAGAAATGCAGTTGGGAAAAAAACAACACAAATGCTAGGTATATCCTAACTGGAAAAATATCAGTTATTGATCAACAGAGAAGGACTAACTGAGGACAAAAGGTTTTGTGTTATGTTTTGCAGTACAGCGTTATGGGAGCATAGAGGTGAGAGCGCAAAGGAATAAACCTGCCCTTGTAAGGCCCTTATCTTGAGTATTTTGAGCCATTTGGACACCAAATCAACCAATTGGAAATGGTACAGAGACAGTCAACTAAACTGATAAGAGGAAACGAGAAAGTGTGTTATGAAAATACAATATAAAAGTGGGGTTTCTTTTCCCTGGAAAAAAGGGGTTTGGAGGGGATATGATAACCCTTACAAATATCTTAGAGAGAACTACAGTCAATTAGCAAGGGGCATTCATTTTTGCTTTCAAGGGGTGAACAAAAAACAAGAGGTCAAACCTAATCAATTAAGGAAAAGTAATTTCAGCTTAAACGATGTAAATCATAAATGTTGCCCAGCCCCTAAAATGTAAACTGTTTTTCTTCTGATGTCTTGATTGGGGTTTTCTTAAGGGACACTATACTGAAAAAATTACTTTGCCTCATCTTAATCTATAATTGAATACATGTAAGTAGCACTTAGTCTGATTTTGTGTGTTGCTGTATGCCTTAAATCCAGCACACATTTGTTTAGGAGCAGTATCCCCCCCTCCTCTTTTAACCACTCCCACTTCCATCAACTTGATTTTTTACCCACAAACCAACGTCAAGCGGCACCCACAGCATACAGCATTCAACTGTCAAAACTCTGTCACCATTCCAGCTACAGTAAAACTACTCACAGAAGAATAGTTTTTGAGAGCAAGGAACTTGATTGACAGCTAAAATATAAGAAGTTTTAAATTGGATATTATAGAAATAGGGGGCAGATCAACAAAAAAATGTACAGGGTGGTGGGAAGAATTATAATTTCCAGTTATGGTCAATTTAAAATCTATTTTTCGGTATAGATGCCCTTTAAGCCTTCTTTTCAATATCAAGGGTTGAGTATAGCTTGTGCTTGCAGCATCAATGATTAGATTATTATTAATGTATAGATATAGACTGAGTACAATGTTAAATTGGATTAATGAGTTTGTTATTTTTCAATCTTGAATTGTTTAAAAAAATTGCATCTTTGTAATTACTACAGTAATTCACTTTTTTCTTAAAAGTCTCATCAAACCAGTGCTTTTGTTTTGTATGGATCTTTATTGATCCAACAATAGTCTGTTTCTTTTGTCCCACATGTGAAGAACAAAAACAGACTATTGGCAGAGACACTAATGGAATTCAAGAGAATAAAGCTGGGTACACACAATACAGCTTTTTGAAAGATGAAAGACACGATCTCAAGATCCTGGCTGTCATTTTCCAAAGATGTGGAAACACACAGTCCCTAGCATTCTCCTATACACAGAATTGGGACCATGTGTTTTCCTCGGCCGTGGCCGACTCCCCTTTAGGGAAACTACCGTGGCGAGGGAATACTCCAAAATAGCAAGAAACTATTAAAAACAGACTTGATTACTACAACAAAAAAGGCTCCATGAACACAAGGAACAGACTCACAGATTTAAAGCAGAAGTATCAAGATTCAACATTTGAGGCTACTATTATAACAGACATACTGTATCTTGATAGTTCTGCAATAAATTAAATGGACCTCATTATTTGAACTGGGTAGCCTGTGCCTTTCTAGAATATTTAATGAGCCATGCTTAGTGGAATTCTATAGTGCTAGCAGGAACGTATTACCTTGCTGTGATCCCACAATGCAATACACAATTACATACGGTATTACATTGCCTTAAGACGCTCTTCTTTGTTCTTTTTAAAGTCCCCATAGATTGCTCTGTTAAGTTTTGGGCTATGATGTAGTGATGTAGCTTTACGTAAAGGGGAATGTATAGTAGTGCTGCGAAATTCCAAAAATACTAACATATATATATATATATATATATATATATATATATATATATAAACGGTGAGCACTGAGATAGCACTCACAGGACTAAAGAGATAAATTATTAAAATCAACACGTTTCAACCCTGCTTACGGCCCGTCATCAGGATGTTACATCACCAGGTAAGTTACCACATTTTATTACCACCCACCAGCAACACACTCCACCCACCACAGGGAAATCCCATAGTGCACCCAAAAAAGAACAAAATATTCAATACATGTTAAAGCATCCATATAAGTGTATAATATATATAAAAAACATTTAAAAACAAACAAAATGTTCTTGTTGGTTGTAATAAACTACATTATGTACAGTACAATACTTTAAGAAACTACCTGAAAAATCTGACCGCTTCCTGGTGGGTGCCTTTCCACACAAAAATCAAACATCTATATACAATTTATGAAGTATACCAACCCTGCAATAGCAGGAGTTATATACTTCTTTCAAACAACAGCATTTACAGGTTGGCTAGAGTGGGGCCACATTGGACCCCATCACCTTGCCAACCCTCTGGCATAGTACACTGTTATACCTGAAATAGTTGTTCTTGAGAATCCTCGTCGTGGGTGGAGTGTGTTGCACAGCGGGTGGTAATAAAATGGGGTAACTTACCTGTGATGTAACATCCTGATGACGGCCCATAAGCAGGTTGATGAAACGTGTTGATGTTAATAAATTATCTCTTAAATATTTGAAAAGTCCCGTGAGTGCTATCTTTCTGATTCCCGGCTGTGTATTAAGAAGGGGCAGAAAACATTAACCAAGTTATAAAGCTTGATGCAGTCGTATGGTTTTAAAAATTAATTTGCAAAACTAAAGAATGCACAATTTTTCACAAGAATTAGTACGTCATTTAAAACATTAATTACAAGCTTTTCCACAACTCGTTTGGTTAAACAGTCTTTTTGTTGTCAGAGACTTGCTTGGAACTAAACCCTTTTTTTAATGGAATTTCAAGTCACATTGAGTGAATTTAGCTTCCAGTTAGAAACTTACGGTATTTATTAGAAGGGGGCTTGTGTCTATCAGTACAGCTCTGAAGTATTAATGCAATGATAATCTGCTACTTGAAGACTAAACAAAGACTTAAAATGGAATGTTTCTAGCATGGCTCTTGTTATTACTGAACTTATGTTTGTGCTCTTGGAGATAAAACTGTGAGTCACAGTAAGGTGAGATGAAATGTGGCTAAATAAACGGTTTATTATTTGGTTGCTGGTTAAAAAATATCATCAGGAAAGAAAGGGAAAAAAAAAACAGTAATAAAATACAGCACATGTGCAATTCTTTTTCTCTATAAGAATGTAATTGTTACTGATAATAACCATTTGGTTGAAATGTATTGTAGCACTAAACAGTACTATCAAAAGTAAACACAGTTTTTTGTGATGGCCAGCCTGGGCTTACTAATCAAAGAATCAACCTAGAGGCTAAGACCATAACGGACATTATAAGGGGTCCTACAAAAAGGAAGTTGGTACTTAAGCACAGATAAATCATTTGGGTGGGCAAAAGTTCCCCATTAAATTAAAAACATGTGGGATCCCCGACCAAAAAAATCCCAAAATCTTGCATTATCTCACTTTATTTCATATGGCACTACCAATATTCTAATGTACACCAACATCATATACCAACTACTCTACCAGAAAGTCACCTGGCACAAGGCTATTTTTCTTGGTCCTTAAATGCTGCTGGCTATCAAATACACAACAGATACAAAGAAATCCTATAATAGTGACCTGGTCTGAACCTCATTAAAGGGGAAATGTGGTGTCTTTAGGTAAATTGATAGGAATTTTTGCAATTTATTTCCATTGTTTAATTTGCATAGTTTTGAAGATTTTTACATTTTGTGTGATATGGCAGCATCATCACCAGGTCCCCTGCATTCCTGCTCTGAAACCATGTCAGTGGATGACAGTCAATCTGCCTGTGTCTCCTCCCCCCTTGCAGCCCCCTCCCTCTTGCAAGCCCCCCATGTCCCTGCCAATCATGGACCACATAGCCTCCCATTTGGGGTCATCTTTCGCCCCTTTCCTTACAGCCCCCACTTGCGGGTGCCTTAGCCCCGCCCACCCGTATGGAGGCCACAGTTTAAAATATTTTTTATTTAATAACATAATACAATTGCTTATATCCAACAATAAATACATATATCATATATCCTATTTAGTCATTATAATACGCTGATCGTCAAAATATATTTTAAAATCATACAAGAATATATAAACAAGTATGGATAAAAACTGTTAATATATATATACAGTAAATATACAGTATACAGTAAAAGCTACTACATATAGGTACGACTATGAACCACAATTGTGCAATGGCAGGGGGTATTTCTCGGTTACCTTAACTCCCGCAGAGTAAAAGCTCAGTTGGTAATTTTGCTTGCATAACAACGGAATTCGTCAAGCACGAGACTATAGTATCTTGTAACTTCGTCCTCATACAAACTAAAGGGCTATGTACGGAGAACACGTTATCGGCGTTTTCAGTCTTAAAGTCACGTTAACAGACAGGACCGGATTTACACCTAAGGAGCCTGTAGGCCCAAAGAGCCTGGCGCCCTTAGCCCTACCCCTAAACACAGACCCACACCCTAAACCACACCCTTTCCCTATTTTGGGGGAGAAAATAACTATAAAGGGGTTGGATTGGTGGAAGGAGATTGAAGCCACCCTCCAAACTCAGGCGCCACTAGGTGCATGCCTACTGTGCCTAATGGTAAATCAAGGCCTGTTAACAGATGTACCAAGGGTTAACGTGACTTTAAGACATAAATTGTGGCAGTACACAAAAAACTCTGTCGGGCAACCGCTGCAAGCTATGTACTGAGCCAATAACCGCCTAAAGACAGGTAGCTGGCATTAAAGTTTGTAATGGGAAAACCACATTCACATACACTGAGAGCTGTTATCGGCTCAGGGAATTACCTAGGGAGGCAATAGAGAGGATACAAGCTCTAAATGTGTTTATATATAGATATTTATCGTATACGATAAACATGCTTTAATACACAACCACATTCATTATCTACTTAGCAATGGTTCATCGTAAATCAGGTCCCCCAAACAGGTAAGTCTTTTCCTCTGGTCGTGGCGCCAGGTCTTGGGATATGGAGGAGCCTAAATACCGAATCTCACTTATTACTTGCTGTCCGCTGACTTAAAAGTAACTTGCACACCCAATCAGATAACAGCAGACAGCAAGTGAATAAGTGGTGATGCGGTATTAACCCTCTTCCGGATCCTATCCTGCAATTGTTAGCATCTGGAGTGCAATGCACAGAGAGACACTATCTGCATATAACACACCATCGTGTTTGCTCTCCATGCCCTGAATTAAAATGTCCTAAATCCTCAAGCAATGATACAGCAATCTCAATATGGTATGACAGGGACATCTAGTGGCCAGTATATAAAAAGCTAAAATCTTTTGCGTTGTGCTATAAGGTATTCGATTGCAATAGATGTAATTTACCCATAACCCATATATTGAGTCTCAGAAAAGTACCTGCTATTCAGCACTGTAGAAACTCAGAACCGATAAATAGATGCATTATGGAAAGGTTAAGTTAGATTTAATTTCTGGGATAAAACAATTAAGAATTTAGGCATAGAATGTTTGAAATATAAACAAAAAAATATATTAGTAAAGGTAAGAATATTATATGATATCCTTATACTTCTAAATTTTAATTTATCTTATTAATTAGATTTACCATCGTCCCTGGTCCTGCTCAGTTTTTGAAAACGGGAGGTAAGGCATAGCCCCTTAACCTCCTGGGCTTCAATCAATACATTAGGAAAATTCACTTTTCGAATGAACCATTTCTTTTAAAGATCATCTCTAACCCTCCCTCCACACCCAAAAGTGAGATTTCAAGGGCAAGTCCAGCCCAAAATGAAAACTTACATACAGGTAAATCACCCCCAAAACCCTAAACGGTAATAGTTTGAAATCTGAAATATATAAGTCTAACCTGAAATCCTGCACAATGTCCTGTTTCCCGTTTCTGCTTCCAGGTTCTTCAGTTAGCTACTGTCAGTTATGGATTTGACAGTTGACATCACAGCTAATGACACATGTTTCCCCTATCTGCCTCTTCTGAGCATGCCCAGGCTCAGTACCTGCTCAGTACAGGTTTCTAAATGCTCAGTTTCATGAGGCTTCCAGAAGCATAGCAGGCATATAGTAAATGAATTCATAAGACAAAGTATGATATATCAACATTTTAAAGGGCCATTTTCTTAAAGATGTTTATGAGGGTGGAGTTGTCCTTTAAATTGCAATGTCCCAATACCTAGACCATGCTAGGTTAATGTGTGTAAAATCAGGTTGTAAACATACTTTCAGTCCTCGTTCCATCGACGGCCTCTGCTGCTTATTCAATCTTGAAAGGGCTAGACCAACAGACATTAAGTGGCTGATGGTCCGGCCCCTTTGCTGCTTCTGCTATTGGAAGCAGCAGCAGAAGGAAAGCAATGGAACAAGGGCTAGTAAGTAAGTTTAAAATCCGATTTTGCACATATTAACCTAGTGAGGTTAGGTATTGGGAATTGCAATGGAGGGGAACTGTAAAAATGGCCAGACGGCCGGTCGGGGTACTTACTAGTACGCTTTAGGGGAGGCTGATAGAATGCAGGACAACAGAGGCTGCTGGAAATGTAGGCAGAGGATGCTGGAACAAGGTGCTGCTGGGAACTGTAGGCTGGAAACAGGAACAAGTGTGTGCTGGGAACTGTAGGCTGAATGTGCTGGAACAAGGTGCTGCTGGGAACTGTAGGCCGAATGTGAAACAAGATGCTGCTGGGAACTGTAGGCTGGAAACAGGATCAAGGTGCTGCTGGGAACTGTAGGCTGAATGCTGGAACAAGGTGCTGCTGGGAACTGTAGGCTGAATGCTGGAACAAGGTGCTGCTGAGAACTGTAGGCTGGAAACAGGAACAGGCTAGGTAAGTGGACACAGGAGCAGGCAAGGTAGGTAGTCTCTGGAGTGGGAAAGGTAAGTAGTTGGAGCTGGAGAGGAGCAGGATCCAAGGCAGGTGAGTACAAGGAGCCAGGGGTGGCTAACGCTACTATCGGGCACCGGGTCCAGGAGGACCGCGCTTTTAAATTCTCGCGCCGCCCGGCATGTCGGCTCGTGCGTCATGACGTCTGCGACGCGCCCACCCGGAAGTGCAGAGCGGTGCGGGACGGAGCGGCAGTTAAGTTTGTGACAGGAACTCCACTGTGCATGCTAGAAACCTTAGGAGCAATAGTTAGAGGCAGAAACAGACTATAACAGGAAAGGGCTTCAATCTTCAGTTTCCTGTATTGTATTTCCACCATGCAGGACAACCAAATGCAACATAAGAGAAAGGTAGAGGTCATTTAACACTACACAGTGTTGCCAACATCGGGGCAAATTTCAGTTGGGGGGTGAGACATACCCTTTAGTCACTGAATATGTGTTCATAAGGCTTGGAACATACCAGCAAATTTTATCCCAGCCAAGCCAAGTGATTATCTGAGACCTGATGTCTCAGCAATTACTGTCACGGCTGGTGGGTGAGCTCCTTCTGCTTAATTCCATGCATGGAAAAGGCAGGGAGACAAGCGAGAAGGGAAAGAGGGCTGGGAAGTATGTCCGGGGCAATTTCAAAAGTATAAACCTAGTGAGTTCTAGGTTTTGGGGGAGTGTTCTGCAAGTGTAGTATAGTATTTTGGGTTGACTACGTCCCTCCAGTCCAACCTACTCAGCAATACCAACTTTCCTGCGTTTATCCAGAGGAAGGCAGCTTTCATGCTGGTTTCTGTGGTGACAGTTACTGTTATCTGGTAGTTGGGATTTATAGAATAAATTCAAGCCTATTTATGGATTAGCTTTAGTTCTCCTTTAAAAATATAGCATTTTTAGGATAATATTACATTGTCAAAATTTCTGCATATTAGCTACAGTATGTTTCTTTCCTTGCATTGAATTTCAACTTACTGGTAATAATATTATTCAGAGAATATAAGGACACAATGTTGTGAGAGTTCTGTATTTTGCCAATTAAAATCCTTTGCAATATAATATCTATTAAAATTCCATCAAAAACACAGTTTTTTCTTAACTCTTGTTTTTCCTTAAAATTGCTACTGTAACTCCAATGTCAATGAATGTAGATTACCCTTCCCATTTGACAGGTAAATGCCTTAAGCGGTTAAAACCATGCACCCATACTGCACTACCTGTCTGGAACATTATAAGCTAGGGATTTGATGACATAGCAGAGAAATGAGATTTAATGAATACATCATAACTCATATTCATACGCAAGATGATCAGGAAAAATATTTGGGTCAGTTCTAAATTTGAACGCTAAGCACACCTAAACTCTGGATCCAACGCTGCATGTTATACTGTGTACACAAACTAAGTCACAGAAACACTGCATGTTCTATCATGTTCGCAAAGGTTCATAACATTCATCTGAATGGAAGACAGCAAATATTTGAACACTGCGGATTAAAAATTACAAATTCAAATACAGTATAACATGGAAGCATTCCTTTATTTCCTTGTCTTCCTTTTTATGGTAATACGCTTTTCGTATTTAAGCTATGGAGAGAAAAAACACTGAAGATTTTAACTAACAGCTTTGGCAGGGGGCCTAAAAAAGAGCAAAGAAGATTTAGTAGTGAAAGAGCAAATAAATAGGTGCTCAAAGATTAAAAAGAGTGTAGAAGTACATGCTGAGCTGTTGAAAGACACGTCCCTGTTTAAAGAAAATATTGTTTGGTGTTTCACCAGTGCATGATCAAAATAAGAGGTACAAATTAGTTCATGGCTGCTGAAGATACAAAACATCATGCAGAGAGCTGTCTTTGGGAACGTTTAATGAGGAGAAGAGGTCATCAGACTGTGACATTGCTTTTCAAAAATTCTTCAAGAACAACACAGACTTCCGTTCCAAATGTGGTATAGAATAAACCAACCTTAGTAGTAATCTTACAAATTTTGAACCATGTAACTTGGAAATGCAGTGCTCATTTTGTAGCTTTAGTTAGTTAGCTCAAAGAAACTATTCCATATTTTCCATGTGTCCTTATTTCTAAAGTACAGGAAAAATATCTGGTTTGATATTTATACAGTTTTATTCAGGCATCTGCAGAAATGGGAGTGTTTGATGCTTTGGGTAAAACAAAACACAGTGCAGTAGGTGACAAGAACCAACATTTGTACATATCTTTACTGCTGTCTGTATTAACATTGTACTGAATGTTTTGACCCATAAAAGGCTAATAAACATTTTTAAATAATAAATTGTAATGTTTTGCATTGTTAATTCTTCGATTAAATACTTGGAAGCTTGTTGTTCATTTTGTTATGGTGTACATTTGACATGGATGCTGTCAAAATGTTGTTCTTCTGAAACATGGGGAAAAAAAAATGCTAATTTGATGTAGTTATAGTAATACAAACAGTATAAATAACTATATAATTAATGATACTTAAAAGGTAATTATCAGTGTTTTAAGCAAATTTTAAAGTTTATGCAACAAGGAAGGAAGACTACTTACCTTGTCATATCAGTTGTATTCAATTAGATCAACTGGACTTGAAGTTTAGTTCTTAAAGACCTTTCCTAATCATCCGAAGGCTTTCTCAATTCAGAATGACTTGTACAGAATCTGGTCAATTATGTACCCTGGAAAATCCCAAATAGCATATCACAGCCAGGTGTTAAGAGCGTGATGGCATTTTGGCTAAGAGGGTGTTATAGGAACTGTTCCTATAACACATGTTCTTTCTCATGGTCATCCCATATGTAGCAGGGGTTCCGAGAAATGAAGAAGAATTTTCAAAAAACACCGTATCCCTGTTTCTTTAAACCGAACAACACACAGAGGCAGCAATACCAATACGAAAACACAAGAAAAGTGACATTCATATACGCAGTGCAGTGCAGTAAGAATGCTGTGATATGTATTGTGGGGAGACCAAACAGCAACTGCATCAACCTATGGCCCAGCACAGAAGAGCCAATCAGCCGTGTTACTGCATCTTAAGGATAAAGGACATACCTTGGAAGATGTAATGTTAACATATTGACAAAGGAAAGTGAGTGGTTCAAGAGAGGTGTTAAGAAGGCATTTATGTGAAAATAAAGAAAACAAGCCTAAATAGAGGTGGGGGGTTCGACACCAACTGTCTGCCATGTACATGCTGTTTGACACCTTACTATGGGCGTCTGCTAATTGGGATTTTCCAGGGTATATAATTGCCACAGATTCTGTACAAGTCATTCTGAATTGAGAAATCCAGTCGGATGACTAGCAAAACGTCTTCAAGAACAAACTTCAAGTCCAGTTGATCTAATTGAATAAAACAGTATACCATGACTGGATGAATGAGAACCTTCAAAAGCATACTTACCTTGTCCTAAATCTAAAAACAATCTGACAAACATATGGATGGGTGACTTAAAAGTAACATCTTCTACGTTACCTTTTTAGATCAAAATAAGTCTAGCCCTGCCTTTCCAAACTTAGAATACACTGTGGGGAGTACATGCACTAAGCAAACAGACATAAAAAAAAACAAAACAGCAATTTTCAAAGTTTCAAACTTTTCTTCTTGTTTTAGTGTATTCATGCAACTAAATGATAAATTACTTTATTTAAAAAATGTACATCCTTTTTTTACTCCCCTTATGTCTAACTACTAACAGTTTTCATTTGCCTTGTTCATTTTTTTTTTGTCATTTGTAATAGTAGATTTTAATCACTTTTCTAGTCTAATGTCATCTTAGTAAAAAGTCTCCCTTCCACTGGATTTCAGTGAGATTCATTCTAAAGTTTCATACACATGTATGATCACAGGGGTCGACCCATGGCGCACGATGGTGTGCATGGCCCATAATCGTGCTGGTGTTAGGCACTTTATCGGGCAAATTAACTCATGGAAGTCAGTGTTTGAGTGCTTAATTGAGTTAACAAAAAATGTGGAGCCGGATTGATCTGATCAAAGTTCATTCACCTTTCGATAGTGATGTTTCATATACTTTCATGTACACTATGATAAGACATTTTTATCCACCCCTCATGCATTTGTATTATGTTGTTTCTTTAATTGCAAACCATTAAAGAGGTAATATTAAGGGCATGCAGAGGAATGCAACATATGAGAGACTGTGGCAGATTTAAAGCTTGAGCAGCATCAATTCAGTCCAACATTTTTGTTAAAGGGTATGTCCACACTTAAAACAACTTACGCCATATTATAGTTTGGTCCCCCAGCCCAACCACATTACTATTATAGCAAGAAAGCCCCGATCTTTACTTACCTTACCTCTCTCCCGCCGCACAATCCCGGCCCCTGCTTGCATAGAACTGCAAGCAGGGGGCGGGACCGTCAGCCGCGTCCGTGATTGGCTAAGGGCGACAAAAAGGACATGGCTGCTGGTAGTGTAGAATGAAGAAGGAGAGAGGTAAGATAAGTAAAGATTGGGGGACTTTTTGCTTTAATAGTAATGCGGTTGGGGCTGGGGGACCAATAACTATAATATGGCAAAAGTGTTCGGGCTAGGGGGAGGGAGACCAAATCGGGAGGGAGAGGGGGGGGAGTGGGGGGGGGAGGGCTTTTGCGCATGGCAAAATTCCCGGAGGGGAGACAGGAGGCAGAGTCCTTACACAGACACAGATAAAAACAAGGAAAAAGTTTGTATGGCTTTTATGGAAATGGGTAATACATGAAAGCAGTTTTGACTTTCTTAACTCTTGTTTTTCCTTAAAATTGCTACTGTAACTCCAAATGTCAATGAATGTAGATTTACCCTTCCCATTTGACAGGTAAATGCCTTAAGCGGTAAAACCATGCACCCATACTGCACTACCTGTCTGGAACATTATAAGCTAGGGATTTGATGACATAGCAAGAAAATGAGATTTTAATGAATACATCATAACTCATATTCATACGCAAGATGATCAGGAAAAATATTTGGGTCAGTTCTAAATTTGAACGCTAAGCACACACTAAACTCTGGATCCAAACGCTGCATTGTTATACTGTGTACACAAACTAAGTCACAGAAACACTGCATGTTCTATCATGTTCGCAAAGGTTCATAACATTTCATCTGAATGGAAGACAGCAAATATTTGAACACTGCTGGATTAAAAATTACAAATTCAAATACAGTATAACATGGAAGCATTCTCTTTATTTCCTTGTCTTCCTTTTTATGGTAATACCGCTTTTCGTATTTAAGCCTATGGAGAAAAAACACTGAAGATTTTAACTAACAGCTTTGCAGGGGGGCTAAAAAAGAGCAAAGAAGATTTAGTAGTGAAAAGAGCAAATAAATAGGTGCTCAAAGATTAAAAAGAGGGTAGAAGTACATGCTGAGCTGTTGAAAGACCGCTCCCTGTTTAAAGAAAAATATTGTTTGGTGCTTTCACCAGTGCATGATCAAAATAAGAGGTACAAATTAGTTCATGGCTGCTGAAGATACAAAACATCATGCAGAGAGCTGTCTTTGGGAACGTTTTAATGAGGAGAAGAGGTCATCAGACTGTGACATTGCTTTTCAAAATTCTTCAAGAACAACACAGACTTCCTGTTCCAAATGTGGTATAGAATAAAACAACCTTAGTAGTAATCTTACAACTTTTGAACCATGTACCTTGGAAATGCAGTGCTCATTTTGTAGCTTTAGTTAGTTAGCTCAAAGAAACTATTCCATATTTTCCATGTGTCCTTATTTCTAAAGTACAGGAAAAATAATCTGGTTTGATATTTATACAGTTTTATTCAGGCATCTGCAGAAATGGGATGTTTTGATGCTTTGGGTAAAACAAAACACAGTGTCAGTAGGTGACAAGAACCAACATTTGTACATATCTTCTACTGCTGTCTGTATTAACATTGTACTGAATGTTTTGACTCCATAAAAGGCCTACATAAACATTTTAAATAATAAATTGTAATGTTTTGCATTGTTAATTCTTCTGATTATAATACTTGGAAGCTTGTTGTCATTTTGTTATGGTGTACATTTGACATGGATGCTGTCAAAATGTTGTTCTTCTGAAACATGGGGAAAAAAATGCTAATTTGATTGTAGTTATAGTAATACAAACAGTATAAATAACTATATAATTAAATGATACTTAAAAGGTTAATTATCAGTGTTTTAAGCAAATTTTAAAGTTTATGCAACAAGGAAAGGAAGACTACTTACCTTGTCTATAAGTTGTATTCAATTAGATCAACTGGACTTGAAGTTTAGTTCTTAAAGACCTCGCTAATCATCCGACGGCTTTCTCAATTCAGAATGACTTGTACAAGAATCTGTGTCAATTATGTACCCTGGAAAATCCCAAATAGCATATCACAGCCAGGTGTTAAGAGCGTGATGGCATTTTGGCTAAGAGGTGTTATAGGAACTCGTTCCTATAACACATGTTCTTTCTCATGGTCATCCCATATGTAGCAGGGGTCTCCGAGAAATGAAGAAGAATTTTCAAAAAACACCGTATCCCTGTCTTCTTTAAACCGAACAACACACAGAGGCAGCAATACCAATACCGAAACACAAGAAAAGTGACATCATATACGCAGTGCAGTGCAGTAAAGAATGCTGTGATATGTATGTGGGGGAGACCAAACAGCAACTGCATCAACCTATGGCCCAGCACAGAAGAGCCAATCAGCCGTGTATCTGCATCTTAAGGATAAAGGACATACCTTGGAAGATTGTAATGTTAACATATTGACAAAGGAAAGTGAGTGGTTCAAGAGAGGTGTTAAGAAGGCCATTTATGTGAAAATAAAGAAACCAAGCCTAAATAGAGGTGGGGGGTTCGACACCAACTGTCTGCCATGTACAATGCCGTTTTGACACCTTACTCTGGGCGTCTGCTAATTGGGATTTTCCAGGGTATATAATTGCCACAGATTCTTGTACAAGTCATTCTGAATTGAGAAATCCAGTCGGATGACTAGCAAAACGTCTTCAAGAACTAAACTTCAAGTCCAGTTGATCTAATTGAATACAACAGATATACCATGACCTGGATGAATGAGAACCTTCACAAGCATACTTACCTTGTCCTAAATCTAAAAACAATCTGACAAACAATATGGATGGGTAGACTTAAAAGTAACATCTTCTACGTTACCTTTTTAGATCAAAATAAGTCTAGCCCACTGCCTTTCCAAACTTAGAATACACTGTGGGGAGATACTATGCACTAAGCAAACAGACATAAAAAAAAACAAAACAGCAATTTTCAAAGTTTCAAACTTTTCTTCTTGTTTTAGTGTATCTCATGCAACTAAATGATAAATATACTTTATTTAAAACATGTACATCCCTTTTTTTACTCCCCTTATGTCTAACTACTAACTAAGTTTTCATTTGCCTTGTTCATTTTTTTTTTTTGTCATTTGTAAATAGTAGATTTTAATCACTTTTTCTAGTCTAATGTCATCTTAGTAAAAAGTCTCCCTTCCACTGGATTTCAGTGAGATCTCATTCTAAAGTTTCATACACATGTATGATCACAGGGGTCGACCCATGGCGCACGATGTGTGTGCATGGCCCATAATCGTGCTGTGTATAGGCACTTTATCGGGCAAATTAACTCATGCAAGTCAGTGTTTGAGTGCTTAATTGAGTTAACAAAAAATGTGGAGCCGGATTGATCTGATCAAAGTTTCATTCACCTTTCGATAGTGAATGTTTCATATACTTTCATGTACACTATTGATAAAGACATTTTTATCCACCCTCTGCAGCTTTGTATTATGTTGTTTCTTTAATTGCAACCATTAAAGAGGTAATATTAAAGGGCATGCAGATGGAATGCAATCTATGAGAGACTGTGGCAGATTTAAAGCTTGAGCAGATCAATTCAGTCCAACATTTTTGTTAAAGGGTATGTCCACACTTAAAAACAACTTACTGCCATATTATAGTTATTGGTCCCCCAGCCCCAACCACATTACTATTATAGCAAGAAAGTCCCCCGATCTTTACTTACCTTACCTCTCTCCTTCGCCGCACAATCCCGGCCCTCTGCTTGCATAGAACTGCAAGCAGGGGGCGGGACCGTCAGCCGCGTCCGTGATTGGCTAAGAGGCAGACAAACACGGACATGGCTGCTGGTAGTGTAGAATGACGAAGGAGAGAGGTAAGATAAGTAAAGATTGGGGGACTTTCTTGCTATAATAGTAATGCGGTTGGGGCTGGGGGACCAATAACTATAATATGGCAAAAGTGTTCGGAGCTAGGGGGAGGGAGACCAAATCGGGAGGGAGAGGGAGGGGGGGGGAGGGCTCTTCTGCGCATGGCAAAATTCCCGGAGGGGAGACAGGAGGCAGAGTCCTATACACAGACACAGATAAACACCAAGGAAAAAGTTTTTTTATGGCTTTTTATGGAAATGGGTATACATGTAAAGCAGTTTTTGAAGATGAAAACAGTAAATTAAACAATATAACATAATATCATAATACATTTATTTTGATTGTAATAACAATCACAAAACCATTGGGCCAGGCAATTGTTGGAACATTGCAGGAATGTCGTTTGTAGGATTGGTAGAAAAGTAAGTGGTGGAATCTGTGACTACTTTTTCAAACATATTTAATATTAGCTGAATGGTCCCTATTAGCTGAAAGTAATTAAAGATTTTGTTTTGCAGATACACTCAACATCCTATGATAATTTCCAGTGCAACACTTTATAGTCTGCACAGTCACCATCAGATCCAGATTGCATTCTGCAATCAATGCAAAAAAAAGCTTAAGGTCGGCTGAGCGAGTAAGAATGCTATCCATGAGTAATCAAGAGGAATTCTGTGTCATAAAAGAGGGAGTGGAAAATTTCTACTAGGAAATGGGACCATTTAATCACAGAAAGGGCAGTTGCTGTTAAGTGTACACTATTCCTAAATAGATATGTAATCCCTACCAAAGAATAATTGATGAGATTTTGTATGTATTCAGTAAGATCTCGTTCTTACTACAATTACAATTTTCTAAATGTTCTTTTGCTAACTTGTTAATACACTAGAATACATTGAACCAAATCTAATTTTAAGTAAAAAGGGAAAGATAAAAATGATTATCATTAGGAAAAGCATACATAAATCCTTCTGTTTAGGTATTTATTATATAAGTTCATTGGCTGCAGGCTGGTATTTCACATCCAATCAAATGTGTATCTTACTCCAACCTACATTGTGTAATTGCATAGTTTGCAAGTATAGAATGATACTTGTTTAAAGGGGTCAGTGAACACTGTGGATTCTCCTCAGATAGAGGCCCCCACATACATTATTATGACAATAGTTTGTAAGGAGAAATATAAACAATCTTCAAAGGGTACTAGCTTTTACTTTTAATTGATTTAAGGTTTGTTGGGGATTAAAATGTAACACATACAACAAAAGTGGAAGATTTACTATAGCCAATGTTTGTGGTAGGTATAGAATGTTAATCATTTGCAACCATAGGAAGTTTATCAAATGTAGTTTGTCTGTGCCGAAAACTTTGGTAAAACACCACTAACACATTTAGACAGGGATTCACAACTTGAAGCCTGCCATATATTTAAGGCAACTTCCAGCATTGTGCAACATTAGAGAGCAGACAGGGGGCGCTGGTATTTATAGCTTTCAAATATCTGGAGTGCCGCGGGTTGGACAAATATGTGTCTAAATGGTATGCCAGGCCGAAACATCATTGGTCATGGCGACGTTCGGTCATAATTTTCTGCCAGGTCCAATTGGTCTTCCGTCTTATCCGGGCCAAACAAACAAACAAACAAACATGCACTGGACATTCTAAAAGCGTGTCTTCCCATTTAATTTAGGGGCACTTTTCAGCAGTGAGAACCTCGCCAGGTCAAGTATTTAGGGGGCAATAAGGCACAAAAGTTGTTTGGGGTGTAGACATACCCTTTAAGTATCTAGTTAATAACAGATCTAATAATGTGATGAATATATCAGTTGGGATTATGGGGTGTGGGTAACTGACATAAATCAGTTTTTTTAAAAGGGTATGTAAACTGAAAAAAAAGTAAATTTTCCAGAATGCATTTCACACATACCAACTGTCCCCCCTATCTGCATACCACAGAAAAGTTTATAATAATAATGCACTTGATTAAAAAAGCTAAAAAGTAAGATGTTTTAGATTCGATTGGTACAGTGGTGGTTGGAAAGAATTATAGTTTCCATTAATGGTTAATTAAAAATAAAAAATCCAGCTTAGATGCCCTTTAAGGGTGGACATGCGTGATTTAAAGGGCATCTATACCGAAAAACAGGTTATTTTAAATTAACTATAACTGGAAACTATAATTCTTCCCAACCACCACTGTATCATTTCTTTGTTAATCTGCACCCTATTAGATCCAATCTAAACTTCTTATATTTCAGCTGTCAGTCACATTCCTTGCTCTCAAAAACTATTCTTCTGTGAGTAGTTTTACTGTAGCTGGAATGGTGACAGGTTTGATAGTTGGAATGCTGTGTGCAGGCTTGACAGTTGGTTTGTGGGAAAAAAAGTCAGGTCGGATGGAAGTGGGTGTGGTTAAAAGAGGGAGGGGGGATACTGCTCCTAAAAAAATGTGTGCTGGATTGAAGGCATGCAGCAACACATGCAAATCAGAGTAAGAGCTACTTACATGTATTCAATTATAGATTAAGATAAGCCATTTTTTCATTATAGTGTACCTTTAAAGCAATCCTAGTCTGTCAGTTTTTAATAACATTACTATTTACTGTTTGCCCAGGGATGTGAAAGGGTATAGGAAAATACTCTTGGGCCGTGGGCAGCACAGTGGCTCAGTGTCTAGCACTGATGCCGTGTAGTGCTGAGGTCCTGAGTTTGATTCCACCCTTGGACACATCTGCAAGGAGTTTGTATGTTCTTCCCGTGCGTGGGTTATCTCCGTACACTCCGGTTTCCCCCACAATCTTAAAGACATACTGATGGGTTGTATGTGTACTTAAAGTGAGTAGATTGTATGCTCTTCGGGCGGGGCCTATGTGAATTGAGTAAATAATTGTAAAGCACTGTGGAATATTAGCGCTATATAAGAAATAACATACAAAGGGACAGTTCAGTGGAAATTATCAATATTTGTTAAATTGTTAGTTTGTGTAATGCCTTCTTAGTTATTCAACATATTCTCCCCCATTTTGAAACATCAGTTGATTTCATACCCTTTGCTGTTCCCTGCTGTTGTCATTAGTGAGCTGACATTTCAGGTTCTAACGGTCCTTCTTCTTCCCAGGATGCACCACTTCCTTGGAATGTTCCTAACAGTAATTTCTACTGATTGGCTGTTGGGTCAAAGATGCTCAGATCTCTACTGAGCAACTGAATCAACCCAGGTGCTGAGTGAAGGGCAAGACCATAACGGTCTCTACGAGGGGTCCTGCAAACAGGAAGTAAGTATTTTGGTTGCATTTATTTATACACAGACAAAATGCTGAATTGGCAGATTAAGGTCATTGGGATGAAAAAATACTGCTCTTTTTTCTGAAAAGCATATGTATTTGCACTGAACTTCCTCTTTAAGGCAGACATTGGTAAAGCAGATGGAATGCAACATGGAACAACAGGATGTTTGGAAGGTGTGTTATTTGTGGGGATACTTGGAGTTCCCTAATTTGCTCTTGATTTAATTTTGATGTCCCAGTTGGTAATCTGTAGCCTGGAAAGTACATAAACACTACACATGTATTTACCTTTTCGGTTCTTTAATATACTGTATGGTGATTGGATCTTTCATACAATACAATTTATGAACTTTTAATCAAGATTTACCAATGCAACCAATCATTTTGAGAATTATTAAGGATCCAATAATGGATTAGTTATAGTTTGCCTGCTGTTGGGTTTCCTCCAGATTTCCATGCAATCTGAAGTAAATTCTGCTTGCTTATAATTGGAAGATAGGCCTAATATGACTGGATAACTTCTGTTTCAGTACTGCAGTACAAGAAAGTATGTATTAGTTGATGGTAATATTTCAGGTAACACATCATATTTCTTTAATATATTTAGATTTTTTTTATTAGGTTTTGATATTTATATGCAGGAAATACATTTTAGTGCTATATATACACAATGCTGCTTTAATACAAATGAAAGAGCTTTAAATACATTTCTTGGAAAAATGCTTGGTTTTTTAGTAGTTAAGTGGTTGCTTACTATGCACTCTATTTCTGGGATGCTACTTATGAAGGTCTGTAATGGAATGCAGTATATTTTCCCAGCTGTCGGGTTTGCCTGTTTTCAGTGTTTGTTTCTACTCTAATGAGAGCCTGAACTTTTATCTGTGTAGATACACAGTGCACTTTGTTAGTGAGATTGCATTCACTTTAGCACCAACGCAGCTGGAAATTTTGACTTTTAACTGAAATATATGACAGCAATTGTCTTTCTTCTTGACATATTTTAATGTTCCGTACATGCACACTGAGAGGAAGAGGGGTGAACAGAAAATATAAACCCAGCAGTCACCTTTGAGGATTAAAAATGGCCACTTTTTTCTTGTCTTTGTACATAATACCGGCACACTAGTAAATGTCTTACCTTATAACAAAGTGAGCTCTGCCTCCACCCCTAAAAACAGGATTGTTAACTGAATGCCAACTGTTTCTTCTTCTGTGATTTTGTACTTTTAGTTTGTGTTTTTATAGGTATGTTTGCAACAGCAATAAATGATTTCTGTATTCTATTTTCGCTCTCATCCACTGTACCAGGAATATTTTATTTACTAATGAGGTTTTCTTTTAAGAACCTTAGTGGCTTATATGTTTCCATTTATGTATTTTTTTTTATAACCTAAAAAATAAAACTTTCAGAAACTAAATATTAAATATGTTACCATAATTATAATGTAAACAAATTAAAAGGAATAGTTTATAAAAAAACTGCACAGAAAAATAGAGACAAGATAAAATCTTTAGATTAATCTGTGGATTTTATACACATCCTTAGGACCAACCCCAGCTTGTATAGTGTGGTGGGCCAGTTGACCCTGGTAGAAACCCTATTTATAGGTGTGTGCTCATTACTAAATACTGATAAAAGGAGAACTAAACCTAAGTTTTTACACTCCAAAATCTAAAAATATCCCTTCTAAAATGTAAAATCACACTACAGTAAATGGCATTAAAGGATAACTGTATTGCCTCAATGCATTTTTAAAAAAAATTGCTTTAAAATAAGTAAAGGTATGCGGCCCTCCCCATACATTTTTTGAGCCCTGATTTCGAGCCTCTCTCTGCCTCCAACTATCCATGCTGCGAAGGGGGCATAACGATTCTGTCACTCAAAGTTAGCATGCCAATGACAGCCCTTGGCCATCTAGGAGGTGGGCTTTTAGCACTAAATTTTGTGGTGTGATATCTAAGGGAAGGCAGCACTGTTGTAAATGTGAGTAAGTGATTTCAGCTGCTGGAAGTGTGGACATGTAATCGGGGTGATGTTATTTTTTTGATATTGTTGTCCTTTAAGTAAATGTAACTGGATGAAATAATGGTGTGTATGTACAGTGACTGGCCACACCCTGATCTCATTCACATGCTCCCATGCCTAATCTGTCCCATAAAAGGATTGGGTAGAGGCTACTAGTGGGTGTGGCCAACTAACAATTTCCTGCAGTAGCTTAGGACTAAGCATGTGTAAAGCAACACAATGGTCAGTGACTACACTGTGTGATACTTGGTTGTTGGGAAATAAAACACAAACCCCATGTTAGAAAGGTAACTATCCCAACAACCGTATCAAAATGAGAGGTGAGACACTGATTACTGCTATAATATTAATGTGCTTTTTCTTCTGAAAGAGTGCTGTTCTGAGGGTTTAGAAGCAATCGTGCTTCTGAAAGTGCACACTAGTTTAAACCAATGGAGCTTGCCCCATTAGTCTGTTGTGCTGCGATCTGATGGCAGCACATGCAATCACAATTTCTTTGCACAATTGCAAGCGCTTCCAGATCGCAATATTGGGGAATAACAGCATGGTACGTGCAACATTGCACCGCAAATGCGCACGCACTTGTATGCGTTAACACACATGGTTTTTCGATCTGATTTACAATCAGCAGAAATTATCTTAAATCTGATCCTATCGTAATTCCCAAACTTGCACATCAGATCTTCTGTAGATTTCAGCTTAAAATTGGTAGATTTTTGTCTTGCCGAACACAGTTTTTTCAATAGACTAATCAATATGCTCTGTCAAAAACACTGAAAAAAGCCTTCCATATTCTAATTAATTTCAGCGGATTTACCGAATAGATCAGAATATCGATATATGCTGTATTCAGAGGCTTATGGTATAGATTGTAACATTCTCTTGTTTACTAGGCATACTTAGAAACTCATATTATTGATTGAGCATTACCAAATGTTATCAGTGTACAGATACCTTGTTGTTTCATGAGTTTATTGGTTACTGTGGCTGAAACAAAACACCACAGTTTATATATTTTAGGAGGAATATAGTTAAGTTACAGTATATAGACCCTGACCTAGGGTCCTGCGCGGGTCTAATTTTCAAGACCCGATCCGAAAAATACATATCAGCACCCGACCCGCAACCCACTTTTCTATCCGCTTCATACTTGCGACCGGCAAGTTGAAAAATGTAACAAACCTTTATAAATATGCCTCTTTTTCTGAAACTATTTTCTTGTTGATCTGTGACAGGGATAGGTAGCCAGTTGTTATCCAGATGGTTTAGAAACTACAACTCATAGCATTCACTCTATTACCAAGGAAGGCTGGTTCCAGTTTTCAAACATCTGGAGACCTACTGGTTACCTATCTATGATTTTATGACTATGTCCTGCAGAATATACATTTTAATCTCCACCCACTGTGTAAACTTGCATTATGGGAGACAGTAAAAGTTACAATGAGCAGGTACTGCTCTCCTGCAAGATTCACTGAAGAACGGGAGGTAAGAAATAGTGCATTTAGTAAAACAGCTAGAAAGAAAGTAAATTTTTTGATGGACATACCCTTTAATTCAGACACTTGCTCTGGTCTCATGCATAGGTGCAGATAATTGCTTGTTAGTTTGTTGGCTCTGACCTCTGCTAGTAAAACCAAGGTCAGAAGTTTAACCCCTGCCTTTTCAGTCACTCCAGTTCAAAATAGCAGTCTGTATTTCTATTCACTATAGCATCCTGTATATTGTATAAAAAGAGGTATAGATTTAAAGGGCATCCCCAAAAGTAAAATTTTCCCCACTACTGGCCCCACTGTGTTGTGTTAAATATCCTTAGCTTACTCCTCTTCACCAAATGGTTGTCCTGCAGTGTCTAGCCAAAGTCCAAAAAAGTGAAGAGTATGAGCCTTTCTGTGTGTAAAAAAAAAGTTTCTGCCCCTTACCTTTCCTCTGAGAGGTTTCTGGTATGCCCAGTGGAGCCCTCCCCCCCTTCCCTACATCCTGGTCCCTCTTTGCTGCCTTGTGCCCTACATTTTAATCCTTTTTCTGTAGTGTTGGGGACCTTAGCCCACCCCCAACCGCCATGTTTGTGTGCAAAAAAAACTAATCAGAAATGTACTTACAGAGCTTAGTTCCCCCAGCGTTCTACACCTCCAGCAGCCGTGTCTGTGATTGGCTGCCTCTCAGCCAATCACAGGCGTGGCTGCCGGTCTGGCCCCCTGCTTGCAATTTTCTGCATTCAGAGGGCTGGATCAAGAAAGCCGGGTTAAACTCAAAGTTAAAAATGAAGGTGGAGATACCCTTTAAAAAAGAAAACTTCTTTTTGCAAAGCAATGGGAAGGTCCCATTTAGAATATGCATTGCAGTTTCGGAATCCTGAATAGAAAAAGGTCATCATGGAGCTGGAGAGGGTTTAGATATGGACAATCAAAAGGGGAACAATGGATTTTCACTATGTTTCAACATCATAATTTAGGGTTATTCACACTGGGTAGGAGGCAATTACATGGGTATATGATTTACCGATCATATACATCATATTAAAGGTAGGAGCCTGGCCTTTAATTTAAAATTGTGTATGTAGACCACATGTCCCCTTTAAGACCCATATATATGTATCATAATATAAATGATCTTTGGACCTATAGTCTCCCAAGTCCCAATGATTTTTACCTCTTTGCTTTTGTTAGCGCTTTAATTTCCTCCTAGCGGTCTAATTTTATGACCATTGTTAAGGTGGGTATACATGATGGGACTTTCTGTCCCGACCGAGCGCTTGGCCAGGACAAAGGGCTGTTGGTTGTGGCAGACAGTTGGTGCAACCGATCATGCATGATCATGTCTCATAGAGAACTGTACATTCGGTCGTGATTTACCAACAGGTGTGATTGCCCATTCGTCCAACCTGACATTACAGATTGCAGATTTTTCGCCCTGACATGGAAGTATTGGTTGATGTGTACCCAGCCTTAGAGGTTACATTTAGAACTCATTCCTAACTTAATTCAGTAAGTATCTTGAGCAACATCACTACTACAGACAGAAATACAGTCAATCTTCCCAGAATGATAAAAAGCACTTACAATAAGATCATCAATACAGTAATGTTCACAGGGGTTTATATAGACTTGACACCTTTCATCAAAAGAGTCAATACAATTGTTATTAAAACTGACCAGAAAACTGGACAGAACCCAGAGGGATGTACCCACAATATATCAGGTATCCCACCCCTCCCAGATTGTCCGGGAGTCTCCCTCATTCTGAGGTGGACTCCCGCACTCCTGCAAGACCACCCCAGACTCCCGGACTTGAGAGGAGACTCCTCCCCAATCACGTCCACTTTGCAAGGCCACGCCCCAAAATGACCCAGGAAATCCCCTAACAACACCTCCCACCACCCTAGAACAATGGTCACGCCCCTGCCCCACGCCACGTCCTCTTTTCCCACACTGCCCGGAAGCCTGTAGGGCAGTGTGGGATGTCTGATATATCTATGTACCCACAAGAGTATTGTAAAGCAAGAGCACTTGACTTCTATGTTACTTACTCTCTTTGAATGTAAAATACATATTACCAGATTTAATATCAGGTTATCAGGAGTTTTCCATTTGTTTTCCAGAGCCTGCACCATTTCCAAATGTTTTTTCAAAATACCGCAGTGCACCTAATGTAATACTCGTTATGTTTTGCACTGTCTTGTAGTGCGAAACATAATGGATATTGCATTGGCCCATAAAAGCCCTTTCAAGACAGCGCTCCTTACCATAAAGTGGCCATATACTATTACGATCATAATTACGATCTTAAACCGACCGATATTTTGATAGACAGATGTACAATGTTAATTGTACTAAGATGTACCATACATATTGTTCGACATTCAATTCGTTAAATCACAAGAAGAAAAGGCCTAGGGGATCGAGGTAAGTAATCTAAAAACAGCACTTTATTATAAACAGTTAAAAAACCTGCAATACAGCGGTATCAATATATATCAAAAGTATTATAGTGCAAATAAGTGTGCAAGCCAACAGTAATGTAGCTGAAACATACAGTATCAATCTACCCACCCCATCATACACGTAAGTTTGTCCCCCAGTGAGTAACTATACTTATCGTTCCATCTAGAGTCAAACAGGGTCCGTGCATGGACAGTCAGAAAAGTGCCTGAGTATCTGGGCCTGTAGCATAAAAATGCTCAATTAGCATAATAAGATACTGTCCTCCTGCTGTGCAGTCAGTGCTGTAAAGTGATTACTGCATTGTGGGAGTGAAGTCAGTTCATGCCTTGCAATAATGCTTTTAATGTTTTTTCCCCTAACACTTCTTGTAATAAAAACATGATATTACGTGAAGTCTTTATCATCATATATGCACCAAAAATACATTTTGCACCAAAGTTTTTCATCCTGTTTCTCTTATTTCATTTAGAGGAGAAGTGTATCTCACATTGAATTTTTTAAATCTATATTAAAGAGGAAAGGAAGTTCACCTATTATTTCACTCCAATCTTCCCCTTTCCCTTATACTTGACCTGAAGTCTTGCTAATGTATTTTTTATTGTACCAGTCGGCAAATGTAAAATTGAAGGAAATTTGAGAGAAGGCTAAAAATGTTTAATTTGTAGGTGATTAATGTATTTTGTTGGGCTTTACCTGAATGAATAAGTTTAATTCGATCAGCCTCATTTACCCGGAGCCATAATTGCTCTGGATAAATGTCCGTATTGTATTTGAATACAATACCCATGTGGATAAATCCCTGTAAGATCGTTAAAACATTGGAATCCGCACTGACCGGGATCACATAAGACACTCCACCGTAAAGTTTTGCGATTAAAAGCCTTTATTGTCTGGACGCCTTACGCGTTTCGGACACACCCGTCCTTAATCATAGGCACCCGGGCCACAGAGATGCATGGGTAAGAGTCTCACACATAATATATCTTGATATAAGAGAGTTTACTTATCTTCCAGACATAGACACCTCTGAACGAAGCGACGGACCCAGGGTGTGTACACCTGGGTCATAAAGCATATATAGTAAGCAGGTGTTAATCACCTTCTTCAAATGATAAACAAGTGCATCCTTATTGTACAATTTTTTGAGCCCATATGATTATTTGTAAAAGTGGGTTTGGATAAATCCCTGGCTTTAAATAGTTGCGCTGTCTTACAAGCAAAACACGTATTGAATTACTTGCACCAGCTGCGCTGGTGTCTTTTCCGATTCTTGCGCAGCCGGCGCAAGGAAGGAGTTTAAAGTCACGCTAACCGATACTGAATCTGTTAGCATGACTTTAACTCGGTAAATGAGGGTGTATAGCTATGTTTGTTTGAAGTTTGTTTTGTTTTTCTTTACTTTGGTGGGAGTAATGCGGAACATTCATACTTGAATTCACAGCAGACTATCAGGGTTATTCAATAAAAGTTCTTATTGTTAAAAATGGTGCTAATTTTGCCCCAACCAATCAGATCTTATTTAACATTTGTAAGCTAACATCTGATTGGTTGGGGCAAAATTAGTACCATTTTTAATGATAAGAACTTTTATTGAATCTCCCTATATATTTCATTTGCTTTTGGCCACCCGGCATTGTTGTATACAAGAAAGCGAGCAGCAACAATTTAGCTTGTTATCAAGTGTTCAGAATAAAATGGGGCTAAATGAGATCATATTAAATGAAAACAAATTTACAGGGTTATGCAATAAAAGTTCTTATCATTAAAAATGGTGCAAATTTTGCCCCAACCAATCAGATGTTGGCTTTCAAATGTTAAATAATATCTGATTGGTTGGGGCAAAATAAGCACCATTTTCAACAATAAGCAGGGGCATTCACCGAGGAGCGCTGCAGCTCCTTGGTGAATCAGTTAGCGCAATGTTAAGTCTTGCTTTGTGGCGGCTGCACAAGTCCAGGAAGAGGCACTCGCGCAGCCAGTGCAAAGTGAGTTACCAGAGGCTGCGCGGGTCTTAGCGCGTAAGTATTTAACGTTAAATACTTGCGTATGGATGAGATTCACCCAGAGCAGCACAGCCCCTGGTAAATCCCGTATGGGAGCATTTCCGGCTCTGGGTGAATCTCCCTGAAGAACTGTTATTGAATCTCCCTGTAAGTGGCTTACTTTTTTGCTTTGGAGAGAATATATTGGTAATTTTACATTTCTTTTTCTGCATAACTATTAAATTCTGTCCACATTCTGTTCTTTTTAGAATTAAGCACTTATTTATAAAATGCAAGCCAGGTTTGCACTAATATTAATAGATGGTCTAATATGTTGTTGAGTTTATCATTTCCCACAAATTTGCAGTTAGTCAGCACATGAATTTACTAGCTAAATTCTAGTGTCTAAGACCACACACCAAGAAAAAATTCCATGGGGTCAAATTGCTGGTTAAATATTACATGTTTCATTGTCTTTTCTCTTGACCTGTTTCTAAGCACAGGCATATGATCTACGTTTTCAAAGCAGATCTGCAAATTTTGTCAACTTTAAAAAATAATGAGAAATGCCATACAATGTTATAAAGTATCCAGTATCCAAACACAGCGACAAAATCATAGTCTTGTTCTCTTTTTTTTAAAGTAAGTTAAGGCATAATATAAATATATGCAACAAAGGGAAAGTAAATTAAGTGTAAAGTAGAGGTAAGTGCTACCAGGAGGACATAAATCATTGTATCCATCAGTATTTCCCACTATTGCTAAAATTAGTTTTAAAAGGATGCAATTACTACATAGCAGCATAAAATCTAACACGTACTGTATAAGGTATAACCTGATTTACAATCGGGCCAGTGGCTGAATAGGCTGCGTAAGTATTTAAAGCCGCTTGGGAAATTCACCCAGAGCCGCACAGCCTCTGGTCATTCTCTTCCAGGAGATTTTCCCAGAGCATCTGCGTCTCTGGGTGCATCTCTTTTTTTATCTTTTAAAATGTAAACTACTAGCACTATTTTTCTTGTCCATGATCACCATTCAAGTCTAATAACTATTTTGAAGCACCAAGTACACCTTGTTTGCACTTCATTAGGAATATATAGATTTAAACAGTGAATCATGTAGGTATTACCTAAGCCATTACCGAGAGGATTATACCTTACAACACCACCACCATGATTTAAAGGGGGCACAACATAATGGAGAGAGGAGCAACTATAACAAACTGATTATGGACGGTTTCTGCAAGGTTTTTTGTGTTTTGTATGGTTTTTAATTGCTGTAATATAGTTTGTATGCAAACTTATTCCAGGAGTTTTAGGGGGCTATACAGACCAAACAAACATCAGAACAGCACAAAATAAAGCCTGCAATACCCCAGTTGTGGATAGGCATAAGTGGGTGTATATTAAGGTTTTTAATGTAGTGTTATTTTTAACAGTTTTTTTTACAGAGATCTATTATTATTATTATTATTTTTTTTTAATCTATACCCTTTCCCGCAACCTGTACCTTGGAGCACAAGCAAGGATCTCTTGAGGAATTTTTAAACAACTCACTACTACTTTCTGTGCAGTCACCCCTACTCAACTAAGCAACCATCATTCCCCATGGGAGTAACCCCTTCTAGTACCAGTAGAACCTTATTTTAAAACAAACTCACACATTGATTTTTATCAAAGAAGGCAATTCTTTATTGTCTCATTTGGCCATGACAATTTACTTTCCTCATAGATATCTGTGGTATTCAGTTATATTAACTTTAGTTCTTGAAAACGTTTTGCTAGTCATCTGATTATTTTTCTCAATTCAAAATAACTTGTACAATAATATTTTAATACTCTGAAATGTGTCTCAATCACATAGATAAATGATTAAAGAGACATTTAAATGTCCCATAAACATTTTAAAGGCTGAATGTAAAATTTAAAGGGTATCTTCACCCTCTATATCATTTTTTAATAAAATGTAGGACATCCCTTCCCACCCCATACTCTATATTAAATTGAAGCAAATGGGCCGGACCTGCAGCTGCGATTGGCTGAAAGGCAGCCAATAACAGCAGTGGGGAGTGAAGGGCTGTAAGTATAGTTCGGATTCTTTTTTTAGCAATCTAAATCATTTTACCCTAGGTGAGGGGCAGCCAGAGAGGGGAGAATGGGTTTCCCTGTGCATGCCACTGTCCTCTCAGAGGACAAGGAAGGTGCAGAAACATTTCCTACAGGAAGATGCCTCCTACTCTTCAGTTTCCTAGGCAAGCACTGCAAGAGAACCATAAGGAGCAGAGATGTAAGATAATGATTTTTTTTTAAACTACACAGTGGTGCCAGTAGTGTGTTAAATTTTAATTTAGGGGGTGGATATGCCTTTTAAATAAAATTCCAGTGATTAAAAAGATTACGGTTTTCAGGTATTCTCTCAAACAGAATGGGAGGGTACATCCATGAAATTATCTCCTATGGGCTTTCATTTTGAATCTTTTTGTAGGAGCCTTTCAAGTCCACCTGTGTACCTTCTGCACTTCTTTGCCTTGTTTCTTCTTCTGCATCCTCATTATAGCCCTCCTTCTCCTGTGTCCTGTATTTTTGCTTCAGCAGCCCACTTTTCAGCCCTCCTGTTCCCTTTTTTTTTGGAACCCCTTTCAATTGTGTTCATGTTTCCTGGTATTTACTTTCTTGTATTTAACCTTGGCTTGGAATTTAATGGCGATGGGTCCTTATTGGACCCACATGGGTCAAGTCCACTAAAACAGTAACTTAAATTTGCTTTTAAGTTTACTGTCAATTATTGCAATTCATCTTGGCTGAAATTTAAGAGCTACCTAAGTCAGTCAAAAATCCAAATCTGTTCAAGGTGCTTTGTTGGCAACGCAAAGCCAAGGAGAATGCGGCTCTATGTCCCCTCTGGTTTTCAATAATACCTTTTCAGCTCTGGAAAAATCCCAAAAGGGATTCTACCCCTAAGCCACAATTGAATAGCTTGCACCAACTGCCCATGTGTCTTTAGTGAAAGTAAATATTCAATACCAGTTAGCATGACTTTAACCCCACATTATACCACTGTGGATCTGTGTGAATTGCGCTATTTGTTTTTTAGCTTTACTAGGCCTTTGTCAAGTGTTGGGGCTAGAGTAAGATCACAGGAAATGTGTACTTAAGGGGATATTACATCACCAAGGAGAATTGGTTAATCACCCATAGTGAATAACATCCCCAAAGGGGAAGGTTCAAATTACATTATCAATGTTATTGGGGTATAAGGTTTTTTTCTTTGTAGATTGAACTACCGTATATACTCGAATATAAGTCGCTCCGAGTATAAGTCGAGGTACCTATTTTTACCTGAAAAATTTGTAAAAACTGATTGACTCGAGTATAAGCCGAGGGTAGAAATTAGTTGCCCTTTAAATGGACAGCAGAATTCCCATACATGGATCCCATACAGTAACAGCCAAATCCAGTACCAGTAACCCCCAATTCCTTGGCACCCCAGATATTTGGAAACTACAACTCCCAGCATGCTTTGTGGCTGGGAGTTTCAGTTTCTAAACATGTGGAGTGGCAAGGTTCAGTAAACTTTTAATTAAGCTTACCATTATTTACAATTCTCCTGACCCCCATATAGTAAAGGGCCCTCTGACCCCCATATAGTAAAGGGCCCTCTGACCCCCATATAGTAAAGGGCCCTCTGACCCCCATATAGTAAAGGGCCCTCTGACCCCCATATAGTAAAGGGCCCTCTGACCCCATATAGTAAAGGACTCTCTGATCCCAATAGTTAAACAGTCACCTGAGAGTTGTAGTTTCAAGCTGTCATTTGCACTGTACTAGCAGCTTTTTTTTTTGCCCCAAACTGAGGAGACCCATCAGATTTACAGTATCCAGATGAGCAGTCAGGGACAGTGCTGAGTGAGTCCAGCAGCCAGACTACAGGAAGCAGGATGTGTAAAGGCAGATCAGCTCCTGTAACTTTCTATGCAGGTTAACACAGCGCCACCTACTGGTTACTATCTGCAATTGCAGAATTCGGATCTAAATTAGGACTTGACCCGAGTCAAGGTTTTCAGGCTAACTTTAAAGCCTGAAAAATTCGACTTATACTCGAGTATATACGGTAATAGTCTATTTGTAGTCCCAAATGGTTCTCAAAAATTATCCAAGATGCATAGTCGCAACAAAAGAAGTTCCACAATGGGTGAGAACTGAATTAATATTTGATAAGTCAGCATAAATAATGATCCTTCAAGATGGATCATAAAACACAATGATCCATCTTGAAGGCCTGCCAGATTACATGTAACTTTAAGTTTAAAACTTTATTCCTTTTGCTTCAAGGTATATTGGGAACAATGTTTGTGGATATAGAAATTTAGTTTTAAATGTGTTTTATTTTGCATCTTTTTTTTTCTTTTTTTTTTAAATTTAGTAAGTGCTTTTGGATGTGTCATTTATCTTAGTGGGAGCTTAACCCACAAATACATTATTAACCTATGGTACACTTCATACGCAATGTCTAGATGTTACAGGTGGTATATTGGTGGTGTTACATGTGGCATATAAGTTTGCTGTAATCCTATTATACCCTTGAAGAAAGTGCATATTTAGCCTACTTTGTGGTTGTTGACCTTGGCCTGAACAAATGGCCAATTATGCACACGATACATGATTTTAAAGATATTCTGAATTAATGAATGTAAATCATTAGGTACTCTAGAGAGAAAGGCCCTAGAGCTTATGACAGATATAGTATTCTATATAATGATGTTCTTTCACTTCACTGGCTAATATGGATTTTTGCTTTTTAAAAAGACAACTAGAATATATGTCTGGTTGACATCAATGTGCAAATATCCATAGGATATTGAAGGAATTGTTGGTTTTTTTAGGATGTGGGTCAAATGGAAAGATGCACCCTTTAGGGTATTGTGCATGAAACTTTGTATAGGTGTTCCTAACTAATAGATACCTGGTAATTCTTGACACATACCAGAGAGTTAAAGTAATAGGGAAGAATCTTATACCACCAAACTACAAGGTGATTCATTTTCTCATAGAGCACCTCTCTCTATGGTTCCCATTAATGTGCTGTGAGGCAGTCTTTTCCAAAATAGTGTGTTCTTGATTTGGTGTCCATACAGTATCACACACATTTTGATTAATTATAGGACATAGGGCAATTTAAGTGGCAGCAAACTGGAAAAATCATTTAAAAATGTGATACATTCTGGTTGTTATTTTGGTAATGTGTAATTCCTTTTTTTTTTAGAAAAGTAAAAACAAAGTGAACTCTGACATTGCAATGTTATGTTTTTACCGATTTCTAGCCTTATTTTTCATTTTTTCCTCCTGATGGCCTATCTGATAGTTTGATCATATCATTAAGATAAACCTGCTGCTAATATATGAAGGGAAACGTGAATCCTTCCTTTCTGCAGAATGTGTCTGTGACCAATAGATGGCCTTACATAGCTAAAAAAGATTTTTACATAGTAACTTAATGGCTCATCTCTTAAGTATCAATGTTCTCTGTTAATGAATATACATTTTGGTATACTGTACAGAATATGCATTTAGGGCATTTACCATCTATGAATTGCATCAACATTCACTTTCCCATAGAAATCTCTGTCTATGGCTCCCATTGCAATAGAGTCCGTTTCCAAAGTGCGCTGTGTAATTTTCTGTCTTTTCCTGAAGGATTCACATTGCTATCAATTTCAATTAAAATGCAGACAAATGCATTATGAATATGTCTCTGGTCCCCTGTATTTTGTCTGTGCTATTTGGCTAGTAGTAGGAATGGAACCTTATCTTTCAGTTTACTTGTGGCTAAGGATCCACAAACCTGCCAGGGTTCATTCCTCCCACTGGAAATGTCCCAGAGTTTGGTGCAGAATCAAAACCATGATATTTCCACTGCAAAGCTGTCTGTAGTTTGATCAAAACTATGGTCTATATTTGGATGGTGGACTGCTAGTGTTTAGACAAAAATGAGATTCCGCCATGGCTGCCTCTCTAATGAGGCAAGGTGAAGCAAATTACAGAGCAGCACCCTATAGGGAGGCAGCCGTTTAGATGCCAGAAAAAAATTGATTTTATGATTTTTCCATGTGCCTGGGGCCCAGATGCCAGGTGGGACCAAAATGCCCTTTGTAAAAAAAAATACACATTTTCGTGAGGTACTGTCAGTTAAAATAGCAAGGGAAACCGTAACTTTCATTGCACAACAGAATACAGCTATGACTCCTCCCCCTCCATTCTAACTGGCAATTCATTTGATCAAAATCAATGTTTGTCAGCCCTGCAGATCAAAAATCAATCTTGGGCATCTAATACCAGTCACTGTTGGCATCTAATACCAATCACTGTGGGTATCATTTACCAGTCATCTGTATAAAGCCCCTCCCACTTCTGGACAAGCCACAACCCACTTCCAGACAAAGCATCACCCACTTTCAATTATAAAACCACACCCCTTCTGGCGGCAACGGGGGGGGGCAGCATTTGGAATTTTTTTTCAGGAGCCAAAAAAGTCTAGAGACAGCCCTAGATTCCCCCACAATCATAAAGACATACTTATAGGTTGTATGTGTTAAATACATTTGCTTAGATTATACATACAAGTTTGCCCAGTGACTGGCATATACAAGGTTGCCTGCTGTAAATGATACATGTTTGCCCACAGTGAGTGTGACTGTGATAGAGAGACAGATTGAGAGAAAAGACAGACAGATAGACAGAGCGAGACAGATAAAGTGACACAGATAGGGAGAGAGACAGATAGACATAGATAGAGATAAAAAGACACAGATAGGGAGAGACAGAGAGCTAGAGAGACAGGTGGAGGTACATAGACAGACAGGTGGAGGGACAGACAGACAGTGGGATAAGATACATACAGGGAGATTCACCCAGAGCCGCAAGCGTTCTGGGCAAATCTCCTATACGGACGGGATTTACCAAATCTCCTGTACGGATGGGTGAATCTCACCCGCATTTAAGCATTTAACGCCAGCTATAGCTGGTGTTAAATACTTACGTGCTAAGACCTGCGCAGCCTCTGGTAAATCGCTTTGTGACGGCTGCGCGAGTGCCTCTTCTGGCACTTGCACAGCCGCCGACTTAACGGCATGCTAACCAATCGTAAATCGGTTAGCACGATGTTAACGGCTGAGAGGAGCGATGTGTAGCCGCGTCGCTCCTCTGTGAATTGCCCTAATAGAGAGATAATAACTAGATACATTACCAGACATCCCACCCTGCCAAAACTCTCCCACCACCCCCTAGCTAAACATCTAAGCTAAACACCCCCTGGCCTGTCTTAAGTGGATAGCGATAGATTAGATGTAAATGAACCTGATGCGAAGGAACGGACCAAGAAACTATTACAGAGGGAGGTCTGGTGGATAAAAGCATTGGACACTTTAAAACCACCGGGCCTCAATAAGCAATTGGTGTGATCCTGTTTTTTATAAGGGTTATCATGCTTTTTATAAGTGTTTCCTATAATAGTTCCTTAGAACTGTTTCCTATAATTGTATCTATAATAGTGTAATATTAGTGCAGTGTTATCCCCATGATATGGTATGGCCGCTCTAAGAATAGGAGTTGAGGTTAGAACTGCCTTTATTAAAACTTTTAGTAGCCTGTCTAATAACTTGATAAAATCTTTAAGCACTAGCACTTTATAATAACTATGAGATGGGATAAGAAGAAGGTCAAATTGACAACTATATGGATATTGTAATATTATATTGTGTTTTCTAATCTGAAAATTATAGAACTATTATATTGCCTTCGGCTTGGAGATTTCCCTAGCAATATGTTTTATAACCTGACCAATACGTCTTACAATCTAAGTATTATGCCCTATAGCCTTTAATTAATAATAATTAAGGAAGAGCTAAGATAAGGTTTGAGCAATGTCAGATCATTATACTAGGGTACATTTGTTGAATTAATTAAACTTTAGTGATATATATGTTTTTAAGCTACATCATGTTTTTAACTATGTTATGTGTATACAATGTATTTAAAAAGTTTAATATTTTTATTTCACGGGGGAAAGTATCATTGTAATGGAGGCATTACGGGGTTAATGAGTGAACTTACCTGGGAGAATGGTGGGTGTGTTAGCACTACGTAGGTGAGGCACCGGTTATAGGGAAGTAAGTTTGCTGTGATGTCACATCCTGATGACGGCTACCTGATAGCTGCAACTCGTAGATGTTTATGTAAACAAATACAGATTGTATTTATAAGAAGTCTGCACGGGTGATCTGATGAACATTCTTTTATATGTGATATATAACAGTAGCACTGCAGCATTGAAATCATGTAAGCAAGAGTGCAGAGGAAAGTATTATATTATAGAACAATATAGGAGCACTCCAGGAATTTTTAATAAGTTTATTGTGACAACATAAAGTGACAATGTTTCGTCCCTGTGCTTTGGGCCTTTACTATATATATCCCTTATATTATATAAATATATTTATATCTTCATAGAAGATTGCATCGAGTTTTAGGAGCTACCAGTGAGGTGGGGGAGGGGGGGTGCATAGGATAATACATATAGTAAAGGTGTATATGTATGTGTGTACTATCACACTATTACCATCTAAATGAACATCAATAAATGTATATAAAGTATAGCACTTATTTATATTAGGTACAAGACAAAATATACATAATACATAAACTTACTTACAGAGCTGAGATTCCTATTTCAATATGGTATAGTCAAAATGGGAGCTTAAACCACACCCCTGTGTCTGCTCCATGTGAATACTGAAAGGAAGTGTAATCCAAAAAAGTTTCTGTCTGCTACACAGGACATGGTGTGTATTGTAATGGACATATACACCAATGCTCCTTATATACCACTTCCAGCCTGCAGGTGGTATCAGTGAGTAATAAAAGACAAGACATCCCTGCTCACTATGGCTAGGAGGACAGAAAGTGAAAGTAGATTGTGGTGTGTGCTTTGGAGTGATATTGAATGCAACACAAGACCCTGTGTATAAGATCCTGTTAACACCAGTTGGGAGGAAAGATTATTGGACAGATAAGTTACTTTATTGGATACAATCTCTAAAGGCAACAGATAAGGGACACACAATATACAAGCCTGGTCAATATAGGTGCCTATGGTGCACCATAGGCAGGGACTACTCAAATTACTGCATATGTTTTGTAGGAAAACTGTTTATGTTTTGTTATTAAATCATTGCAATACTTACTGTTAAATGTAATTAAAGCTGGGGCTCCTATCACGGAGGCAAAGAAACTGCAACACCGCATGGCATCTTCTCACCTGGCACAAAGCATTGGCTCTGTGGGGGGCACTGGGGTATTTGAGGGGGCAGAGTTGCTAGCAGCACTGCAAGGGCAGGCTGAGAGGTGGCTGACCCCAAACCACCTCTCAATAGCCAAGGTAGTGTGTGACAATGCCACCAGCATCCTGTCTGCCCACGCAAGCCACCATAGACTACTTCTATGAGGCAAAATCAGGCTCTGGGGACCTGGGTTTGCTGTTACCCAGGCAGTAGCTGATAATTTGGGATGCCTGTCATGTGCACAAGCCCTTTTAGGGGGCCACCAGGATGTTCCTCCTTGAGCACAACCTGCACGGAATACTCGACAGGGCACTAGCTGCTGAACAGCATTTACTGAAACAGGAGGACGCCGGCATCACGGTGCAGTGATGAGGAGGGGGGGTGACCTGAACCAAGAGAAAATAGGGAATTCTTTTAGGGGGACATCTCAACCCACCCTAGTACTACATGTCATCTATGGTTGGGGAGTGGTTGAGACAGACACTGATGTCCTCAGTGACAATGAACCAGTTCACCAACTACATCGGATCCAGGGCCTGTGTAGTCACCACTAGATTACTGGGTGGCGAGGCTTGATATCTGGCCCGATGGCTTGACATCTGGCAGGAGGCACATTATGCCTCCTGCCACTGGTACCCATACTGCTCCTTCCTCCTCATTTTTCACTTAGGGGCTTAGCTGATGCCAACTTAGCTGGCAAATGGCAAATTTTTCCTATTGGTAGGGGCTACTTTGCTCTACTGCATTTAAGCTGTGAAATGGCTTAAATTGTGTAGGGTAAGTTGTAGTATCAGTTGGTAGGGTCCTTTGTGTGTGGCCCTATAACCACGGCTGACTAAGCTCTTCGACAGCAAACATTTTATGGTAACCATGTTAACAACAGCTACTTAGAGGCTAATGTTTCTAAAATTGGGTCAATCCTGCTTGGCCCAAAGCAAAAGTCCTTATTTGCTCTTCTTTCTCTCCTAATGAGGCACCCTTGTGGTGTCACCTACTCTGACCATCTAATACAGCCGCAACAGCTACTCTGTGGGTAAAGTTTTCAGCTCTGGGACAGTTCTGCCAGGCCAAAAGGAAACATCCACATCACAAAGTGTTTAGAGCCTCCTCTAACTCAATAGTGCTATCCCTATTAAGCCTAACCCTCTCCCCGCTTTCCCTTGCACGATGCATGTTCTGAGGGAGAGAAGCCAATGGGGAGTGGGGTATGTCCAGTGGGGCCAAGCCTGCCTAGCTCCTCAAAAATGGTAGCTCAAGAATGCTGTTCCTGTAAAGCCTTTATATAATGATATTACGTAATCTTCCTTATGTACTTTTCTCTGTGTAGGAGAAGGTACAGTAATGTTTAATTTTACAAAAAAGAATAAAAGAGAAGTTTTATATATTTAATATGCAATGTGTGGCCTGTTTTTGTGTGAATAAATATTATCGCAAAATTCTTTTAACAAAGAACAGTATACATTGTCATGGTTATTTGAAAGAGGTGCAAGACTAAATAACTGTATGATCTATCATTACATATAGAACTAAATAACTGGAAGCCCATGGTTGGGGCTATTATATCTGCTCTGTAAATATATTACCTCGGAAAAGAGGTAATTAAGCATTTCATTTTTTATGGAAAGTATAGGCATAAAATGCTGCTATTATCTTAATGTTATGATTCTGCATGCAGTAGTAGGAAAGAAGACAGAAGCTTTAAATACATGACTTTAAAGATAGCAGTACATTCAGTATGAATAAAGCATATACAAGCATTTTATATCCAAAATATAAATTCATACTTATCTCCCCCACTTACAGGGCAGAGTGAATATCGCTTGCATGTGTGAATATCTGTCTTCAGGAACAGCACTGCGCCTTAGCCAATCACAGGGGCGGATGCCGGTCGAGCCTCCTGCTTGACTTCTGTGCACGGAAAAGGCACAAGAGTTAAGCAGAAGTCAGCGGGAAAACGGAGGCTGGTAATTACATTTGGAGACGGCAGGGAGTGCTTTAAACCTTGAGAGGTTGAGGTTTATATCAATTCCCTGCAGGATAGGGAAATTTAGTTGGTGGGGGGGAGTTGCCATTTAACTTTATAAAAGCTTACGTTTACATATACTTGATGAATTTCAGAGATGTTTACTTTTCAAGTTTTCTGATCAAAATAAGGTCACCATACCAGACAGCTCATCAAGAAAATGATAAGAGACACTTTGTGCCATTTTACTTCAATGGATTGTCAGTAATTTTTGTATTATTTCAAACCATTAGGAGAAAGATACTCACAGAAACAGAGCTTTTCCTAAATAGGACAGGACAATCCTGACAATCTACGTGTTCTAATATTAGAGGGATTTCCATCAACTCAAAATGAAATCTTTCCATCCATATTGACTCATTGTGAGAACTAATCATTTAAGACATAACTACATTGCAACTTCGTATGCATCATTTTTAATTCCCCTAATGGAAAAATGAAAGGGCAATTTAAAGAACATGTCCACCCTTAAAAAAAGACTGGTGACTTGTTGGTTATTTGCAGCCTTAACTGCTATTTTTAACCAGTTTATTACATACATTTCTAGCCAGATATTTAATGGGATGTTCTATTTCTTTCTGGCAAAGGTATCTTCCTCCTTCATCTGCTCCATAAGCTTTTTATATGCTTGAACATGTGCGGAGGAGGCAGCAGGTGAAACAGCAGTCAATCCTTGGCTGTGATGTCAGCAGTCACAGCCTTGATTGACTGCATGGAGACCAGCTTACTCTGCCAGAATATTTATTATAAATATCCTACAATATTTGATTACTAATGCAGGTAATAAAGTGCAAAATATATCAGTTGGGGTTGGGGGCAGGTAACTGACGATTGACCCATTTTTTTGTTGTTTACGGGAACATTCTCTTTAACCCCTAAAATGCTCCTTCTCTTCAGAGGTACACAGGGTGAGGACACCAATGCAATGTCCAGGGATAAATATTAAAGGATAAGTGCACTGTAAAATCAAGTTATGTTCATTTGGAAGCTGCAGCTTTTAAAAGACTTGAAAGTTGCTGACTTCTTGTTACTGGTTTGCTGAATGTTAAGCTCCGCCTCTGAGTTTTCCTCTGCTTTCTCCTGCTTGAGTCTCAAACAGTAAAGCCTGTGAGTTCCATGCACTCTCCTGCTTAAGCCTCAAACAGTAATGCCTGTAAGTTCTGTGCACTCTCCTGCTTGAGCCTCAAACAGTAATGCCTGTGAGTTCCGTGCACTCTCCTGCTTGAGCCTCAAACAGTAATGCCTGTAAGTTCTGTGCACTCTCCTGCTTGAGCCTCAAACGATAATGCCTGTCAGTTCCGTGCTTTTTCGAACTCACAGGTAATACCGTTTGAGGCTCAAGCAGGAGAGTGCACGGAACTCACAGGCATTACTGTTTGAGACTCAAGCAGGAGAGTGCACGGAACTCACAGGCATTATCATTTGAGGCTCAAGCAGGAGAGTTCACGGAACTCACAGGCATTATCGTTTGAGGCACAAGCAGAGAGTGCCACGGAACCACAGGCATTACTGTTTGAGACTCAAGCAGGAGAGTGCACGGAACTCACAGGCATTATCGTTTGAGGCTCAAGCAGGAGAGTGCACAGAACTCACAGGCATTACTGTTTGAGACTCAAGCAGGAGAGTGCACGGAACTGACAGGCATTATCATTTGAGGCTCAAGCAGGAGAGTTCACGGAACTCACAGGCATTATCGTTTGAGGCACAAGCAGGAGAGTGCACGGAACTCACAGGCATTACTGTTTGAGACTCAAGCAGGAGAGTGCACGGAACTCACAGGCATTACTGTTTGAGTCTCAAGCAGAGAAGTGCACGGAACTCACAGGCATTACTGTTTGAGACTCAAGCAGGAGAGTGCACGGAACTCACAGGCATTATCGTTTGAGGCTCAAGCAGGAGAGTGCACAGAACTCACAGGCATTACTGTTTGAGGCTCAAGCAGAAGAGTGCACAGAACTCACAACCATTACTGTTTGAGGCTCGAGCAGGAGAGTGCACAGAACTCACAGGTATTACTGTTTGAGGCTCAAGAAGGAGAAAGCAGAGGAAATCTCAGAGGGGCGGAGCTTAACATTCAGCAAACCAGTAACAAGATGTCAGCAACTTCCAAGGCACAAAGGTAGGCTCTGGAGGGGCATAGGTAAAAAAAACAAATATGACAAGTCTTTTAAAAGCTGCAGCTTCCAAATGAACATAACTTGATTTTACAGTGCACTTATCCTTTAAAGTAAGTTTACACATGCTACCCAATGTAATATAAGGTTAATATGAGTTTTACTTAATATATGGGCATGCACAAAGTCCCAGACATTTTGGACTTTGTGCAGAGCTCCCCAATGCACAACATACTAACTGAACCCTACCTTGTAGCATGAAACATTACTTGTACTGGATCAGGCTGCTAACCTGATGCATGCTTGCACTCCTGTAGAAGCCTTCAGGACGAAACATGTCTGGTGTTGGTGTTGGCAATTTATGGATATGTTCATCTACTAGTTTTGCACATTTTTTGGTTTTTTTCTTACCCTATCTCGCCGCTATGTATATTGTTATGCGCTGAATACTTACCTTCGTTATGCCTATGTTTATTTGTGAACATGACATTTTACATAATATAGCACTAGTCACTTTTACAATATGCGCAAACCTGTTTTTAATTTGCTGTATCCCTATCCCAATAAAGGATATTTTATGTATAATATAGTGAGTGCATCTGAAGCTTTCTTACTCTGTACATTGAAATAATCTTTAACTGTCTATCTTTGTGAGGTTCATATAATTTAACTTTGTTCTATGCATAATACTATTGTTGGAAATGAGAACATACCATGGTTTAGCAGACAGAGTATTAAGACAATATAAGTTCACAAGAGGTACAGAAGTATATTGCCCTTAAATTTTCAGGGTTAAAACTACTGGTTCCAAAGTTTAAGTTTTATTGGTCGAAAAAAACAATTCACAATTTTTGGCTTATTACTGTATCTAAAGAAATGATAATTCCCAGCTGAGAAATACTGTAACTAAACACTGTAGCATACATGGAGGACAATACAGGTCAATTATTTGCAGATCCATACAATTGATTGGATTTTAGAAAACGCTGCACAAGAATGCTGCACATATAGATTAATGCAATATAAGTTTTTACACTAAAAATGTGCAGAAGTTTGGTCACTTTGATTAAAAAGAGTCTAATGATATCTGTGTGCTTGTCCTCAGCTTTTGGACGCGACCGATCCTTCCTTTGTCCGAATCGGACATGTCCAAAAAACACAGGCGATCAGGCGGGTCATCTATGGACCACATGCCCGGTCACAGCAAACTTTAGTTGGTAGCCACTATTGCTGCGACCAGCAGTCCTTCCTCCTGGCTAACCAATTGGAAGTGCCAAACAGTCGGTCAGGAGAAAGTATCTGACAGTGTGTACCCAGTTTTAGTGTAGTGGGGAAACAGAACAGTGAAGAGTAATGTTTCCTAGTATAGTATAGTATAGTATTTGAGGTTGAATAAAGACATATGTCCATCCAGTCCAACCCATCTAGCAATATCCTCATTTCCTGCCTAACTGTTGATCCAGAGGAAGTCTACTTTACTCAAACTACAAGCAATATCAAGCAATCCGTTTCTTAAACTAAGAAATATTTGAATATTTTTTAATTTTTAATATGACCAACTAGCTTACTGGGTTTACAATGTACTTATTTACAGGCCACAAGTTACCCTAAGGTACTGTATACTGTATCACAGTAAAGAGACTTTAAGCATTAGAAAATCACGTGAAAGAATGCCACAAGGTAATTTGGGTGTCATTGATTTACACTTTGCCTAGAGACAAGCAATAAACATAGAATAATTAGGTTTGTTTTTTTTCCTTTGATGATGCTACAATGCAGAAACCTAGTTGTTCTGTCTGACAGGACATTTTTATGACACCAGTACAAAATGGGTCCTAAAAGACAGTGACTTCCATTGTTACTTATGTGGAAGTACATTATATTATTAACCATATTATAAAGTAGGTTGTAAAACAAGTATAATTTTCTGTCTATCTATATTTATTGGTCTACAAAACTGTATTATAAAATGTATATATAATTTATACAATCTGTATATTAATTTGCATTATAAGCAAGGATAATTTAATCCTGGGTCATGAAATGTGAGGATAATTATCATGAGAAATGTTTGTTATAGTTAGAGAATGATAGAATACTGCATATTAATACAAACCTTATATGTTTATATAAACTGCAGACATGAACCACTGCCTTCTGTGCTTCAGTGTGAGCTCGAATCCAGCTTGCAACAGCAGCAGAGAAGTGTGTCAGTGCCAGCGAGTAAAGGTTCATACACACGTGCGATCGCAGGGGTGCCGACCATTCGTTTGGAGATTGTTGCCGAATCCTCCGGGCGGATCTCTAAACGAGAGTGGCTGATAAAGTGCCCATACACAGGCAGATTATCGCCCGAAACGGCCGTTTGTACACATCGTGCGTCGCAGGTCGCACCTGTGTACGAACCTTTAGTAGTGCTAGGGATATCTTTGGTAGAGACATCTTTTACAGCACAGACCTTTTCACTCACTGATATGAATAAACAATAAAGAAATGCAGCAATATACATACTATAATTTACACACGACCACACATGAATATTTTCATCTGGTAAGTACTTTGCTAGCTTTTATAGGTTATAAAACACAAGAAGGGGCATAGGCTAGTAGATTTAAGTGCTTATTCTGTGAGCACGTGTGTCTCCCCGCTACTCACCTAGAAATATCCAAAACACTGTCCTGTGGTTAACAGCCTGGGGAAACATCACCACACCAGTTATCAATACAGGTTTCTTTCGATACCCTATAAGAACAGATGCAACATGCTTATTGAGTTGTTGGGAAATTCTAGATTGGGTTTTATATAAAATATACATATCTTTATCACATGGGTGTCGAAAACAGGCTTTACTGGAACAATTGTTCTAAAAGACACTTCTCTTATGTGTGTACCTACTGTTGCTAAAGTACCTGAAATCCTTCATAAATGACTCATAAGTACTTTCTCCACATGGCTGAGAGAGACCCCCAATCAACTCTTCCTTGACAACATACTAACCGAATGTACTCACTGGAATGGACCATAAAACAAATAATACCCTCTATACATAGTAAATATAAGGAATATTGTACATTTAAAACTTTCCGGGCTAATGTCTGAGAAATGTATGTACATAGAATGTGTTTAGGGGATGGTGCCGAAGAGTATTTTAAAGATGAGAAAAAACTGAAACAAAAATAACCAAACTGTTTTTTTAAGTTAAAACAATCCTCTGGTCGAACACTTTTGTTTCATCTTCATACGTCTGTAAAATTGAACAGGAAATACCTAAAACTGAATAAAAGGGGAAACCTCTGAATATTTTTCTGCTAAAACATATGTTCCTTTTTGCAAGAATGAAAGTGTGAAGTCAGCACTTTCAGGCATTTATAGGAATTTCTTTTCGGCATCTTTCTGTGTTAAAAATCCAGCTCCATTAAAAGCCAAGTATTTATCCTAAGCGGGGAATTATCTGATTCCCATTCAGAGACTGGCCTTCAAAGTTTAAAGGTCAGGTCACAAGTAAGCAAACGTCTGGAAGCTTACTCAGTAGTTACTGGTACCATTATGGCTAGGCTTTGGATTAATTCAAGAATGCATTTTCTGTGAACTGACACACTTTTAATCTTTTCAAAGGCTGACATTCACCCCAAAATTTACTCAACACCCCCAGATAAATCAGCAGCATCAAAAGGTCTTATAAGTTTTCTAAAAATGTGCTGTCAGTAGTTGATGGATTGTTTGCTTTTTGTATTAAGTTTGATCAAAATAGCATTGATGTTTTTTTGCTGCATTATTTTCTTCATGGACTCTTGGAATAAAATAACAGGGCAACTACTACTATTTTACAGTTAAAAAATGAAGCCTGGGCCAGAAACGCCTGTGATTACTACTCGAGAAGGAAAGGTATTATTAGTGCCCTTCATTTATAAAGCATATCTGGAGCATTTTGGGACTTTCAATTTTCTAAAGGAAAAGCTAATTATAAAAGATAAGGTTTGACACCTGTGATGTTTTGGACATTGTGAAGTATGTAAAGAATAGGGAAAATATCTTAAATTATTTGAATTAAGTAGACATAAAATGCAGAGGTGGAATAAAGGGTGCTAATGAAAAGAACAAACAACGCTAATAGTTTACATTAATCTAATATGGGTTAGTGCGAGTTTTACGATACTTTAGCATGGCATGCATTTTTTTTTTTAAATAGATGCAAAAAATGGGTATACAACCCTATCTAACTTTATGGACAATCCAGGAACTGACTGGGCTGCTCCCACCCATCCAGACTCCTCCCTGACCTATCCAGACTGTATCCAGCACACCCAGCAGGCGGAGGCTTTTCCTAAATTGGACGCATGCAGTCCGAGGCCTATGGGTTGGTAATTGGTTTTTAATTGGGGCATAAAACCTGTGCAAAAAAGTAACTCTTGCCAAGTCCTTTCTGCATTGTAAGACCAGGGTAAGGTTACAAATCTCACTTGAGAGAGAGTAATGTTTTGTGTCCTTAAGTTAATCATAAATTAATTGTTTGTCCTGACTGTAATATTAAAATAATCACATACCAAAGAAAACAGGAATATTTTATGTATTTTAAAGTTGTAATTAAAATTTTCTATAGTGACAAAAAACTTGGAGTGCACAAACCTTCCATGTTTTGTTATGTTGGCAGTTTCTCAGAACAGAGCTAGGTTTAAAGCAGAATTTTGATGGTCAAAACTACTGCATTAAAAATACTTTCAGGGAGATTCAATAACAGTTCTTATCATTTAAAATGGTGCTAATGTTGCCCCAACCAATCAGAAATTAGCTTTCAAATGTTAAATAAGATCTGATTGGTTGGGGCAAAATTAGCACCATTTTTAACGATAAGAACTTTTATTGAATAACCCTACAGTCTAAAGTTTGTTCCTTTGTACTTCGCCCAGTTTCTCTTTAAAGGGCATGCCCACCTCCAAACTAAAAACCACCCAAAACCTAGAGCTTGCTAGGTTAAAAGGTTTCTCATATATAATACTTGCCAGGACTCGTTCTATTGACTCTCTGCTGCTGCTCTGTACCTTTTCTGTGCACAGCCGAAGCAGAAGGGGCTTGACCAGTAGTGTTGTCTGATTGGCAAAGATGCAATGTCTCAGGCAATCACTGACACCGCAGGAAATTGGTCTGTAACACATTAAAGCTCTATGGCTGATAATGCCTGATGCCTAGGTCGCCAATGTCTAAAAATGGCCCTGCCTTCTGCTGAGGCAAGGGAAAGAGTCCTATAAACTGCTATTAATGTAAAAAAATGTTTAAAAGATTCACAGCTAAGATTGTATTGTATAGAATAAATTCTATTTAAATATGTTTAAAAAAAAAGTACAGAAGGTGTTTGGGGAAACAAGTTTTTTTTTTAGATGATTTAGCCTGAGGGAGGTCAGACTGCACTGGTAGATAATCATTACCATAATTTGTTCAGTATCTGTAGTCATGAAATATTTGTTTAAAGAAAACCGGTATTAACAGTATAACCCAAACTTTGTGTGTTTGCTTTATACGCTTTCTTTGCTTGTCTCTAGGAGTGTTATTGATTAGCAGGTAACAACATAATTAGATATATTAGAACCCCATAGGTCCCTTGCCTTTAAAGGTGACCTTCAGTGGAAGAATCACCTTTAGAAATATGCTTGTGAAGGTTCTCAATCACCTTTAGACTAAAAGACTAGAGATACAGTACTTACTGATTTAGATTCATCAGTAGTTTCATAGTGACAGTATATCCATTTGAAGTTAAACTGTTAGGGAACAGCGATAGACATGTTCGGTAGCTTTGAATTTCCCATGATGCTTAGTACCTTAGGGACCGTGAAACATTTTCAATCCTTTACTCACTTTTGTAATTTTTCTAATGCACGCTGCATTGGTATCATTGAAAGTGTTTAGACTTAATTAACTAATTAAATCCACCTGAAAGGGAGCACAGACTGCAGGTTCTTTTCTTTGAGGGCTTGGCCACACTTGCGCATTTTAACACTTAATATCATGTTAAAAAGGGCAAACTAGTGGCAATTGTTGTGGCCACATAAGGTGCGCTGTGTTGCAATCCAGTAATCAGCGTGCATGCGATCTGCATTTTTTGCGCAATCGCGTGTGCACTGAATGTAGCTCACAAGCACTGGAAAAGCCAGCGTGTGTCTTTCTGGTCCACTAGGACACGTGTGGCCTTAGCCTAAAGGGGAATTTATATATTGTAGAATGGTATTTATTTCAACAAATCACTGGTGTTGGTTCCTCTGGTCTGGTTTCTAGATATAAATGTACAATCTCTCTTCTTGATGTTAACTTTAAGTAGTGTGCCCCTCCACTGCTTCATTTCATGCTTTTTATAAGGTACACTGATTAGAAATACATAAGCCAGACCTGTTTCACTTTATTACCCTCCCCCTGCAGCTCTGCACTATGTGAAACTTTTTAATGGGGAATGTTGGAGGTATGCTTGTGCACAATACTGAATATGTTACAGCATATGTAACATTAATCTGTCATAATTTATCCTTTAACATACACATCCCCCTAAAACTAAACAATGTGCTGTGCAGGGTCTGCATAAAGTCTTTACTATCCTGAAATACCATTTAAAGAGAGGAAACAAACTAATTACAGGGCTTCCAGTCATTTAAGCACATTTTTAAAGGTATTTTTAAAGGGGAAATTTTAACCTGAGACACACAAAAAAAGTGCCGTAGACCTTAGGGGCTAGGCCACACTGATGCGCTTTAAATCGCGATCCGATCTTGCTTTTTAAAGCGAGTGGGGCCCAGTTGATGTGGCCACACTAGTGCGCTACTGAGCGATGCGTGTGGGATCCATTAATAGGAGTGCATGCAATCCTAATTTTTTTGCACAATCGCATTCGCTCTAAATGCGAATAATCGTGCGATTGCAAGTGCACAGCAATGTGCTCTCGCATGCTGGGAATGCGCGTGCAATCGCAAGCGTTAACGCGAGCATTTCTGGTGCGCAGGAGCAGGGTGCAGTGTGGCCTCAGCCTAAAGTGGACATTTTACAGCTAGCTTGCACTCAGAAAAGGCATCACAGTGCAACACATGCAATGTGGCTACCCACATTGTCATTTACAGCTCAATCATTAGCGTGTGAGAAAACGCGGCAGTGTGGCCTAGCTCTTACATTGCAATATCAAAGTATATTCACTATTAGATATGACAAAGTTAATTCACCAATAATTGTACCACCTACCAGAATTGGAAGCTGTTGTATTCAATTGTATTAGCTGAAATAATTTCGAGGTTGCTAATTGGATATGTGTTTTTGGGGCAACTGCAGAGTCCCTAACCCTTTAGGTCTAGGGCCCACTAGGCTATTTTGGTGTGCGCTGTGTTAGCTCCATGCACACCGATTGAAGAGGATGGGGATGGCCCCACTGCGGCATGAAGCCGACCCTTTTTGCAGCGCATATGATCACCATTTTTGATGTGCATCGCATACGCCGCAATAGGTTAACATCAAAGGAATCGCAGTGCATGCACAGGGTAGCGCAGGTTTGCTGCATCACGTGATTCTTGTGCGCTGCCTAGTGGGACTTTGCTATGAACTTTAATAAATTTCAGAACTTGCAGAGACATCACACCTTTATATCTTTTTAGTAAATTGCAAATTGATCCGCACTCTCCGTGGAGAAAAAAATAATGTGATATTTCTATCTTCCTGTCCCTCAATTCTCCCTCTCATTTTTCATGAACATTTTTCATTCCAGTTCCCTTTATTTTCTATTGCTATATTGGCATAATTGTAGAAATTCAAACTCACTAAAATCTGTTCTGCTTGCAGATTCACAGATTCTTGAAAAAAATCAGAAAGTTTCGCCTAAAATGAAGGTATAAATAGCCATGGTAACTTACTGTAAATGGCTCAGAAACCTGGGAAATAATCTGGGGAACACGTATCAATGCCCAAAAAAACACCGCCCAGTACCGGAAACATCATGCGCTTCCTGTTTTGTCATTCCGCATAGTATTTTAGAAAATGTTTACAGTTCTAGAATTTTTTAAATTAAAAAATTAACAGGGAGATTCAATAAAAGTTTTTATCGTTTAAAATGGAGCTAAATAAAAAATACAAAGAATGTCAGAAATCCACAAAGCCCGAGTTCCGGCAGATCAGTTCAGTATTTTCAAGGCTTTTATTTAAACGTAATATTTCTGTTACTAGATTAGTATAAATAATAATTAGTATTAATAGTCCAGATTAGTAAAATTAAAGCACATGTGAAATATTTTGTTATTTTTTTGCAGATACTATTTTAATGTAGCGCTATTTAATTATATAAATTTTGTCCCCAAAACAGTTCAATTATAATTGTTAGACATATTGCAACCATATTAGCAATACCATAGGCTCCTTGGGGATATGCTTCTGATCTCCATTTTCTTACCTGAGGGTATTATAATTTCAACAGAGCACGTCCATTATGACCTCAAAAACCCATTATTCTATGTGCATTGGACTAAGAATTAATAGTAAATAAGCAAGGGGAAAGAGGAGTATAGGGGTCAGAGGTTAGCTGGTAATCTCCTGCTTGTCTCTTCATAATGGAAAATTACATGCTGGCTATTAATACTGTCTACTAGCCCTGTCTACAAAACTTTTGCTCATAACTTCACTAAGACATGCTCTGGTGGTATTCAACAATAGGCTTCATATCTGAACAATTTACTATTAGTTTTAAAGCAACTCAAAGAGTAAACATAAACAGGGGATCTAATACTTGCACTCTGCCCGCCTCTTCCTTCCGTGTTTCCTCAATACATTATTCACTGGATTTACTGCGGGATTTACTGCATTGTGTGAACCCAGATATTAAAGGGCATGTCCACCCCCAAAACTAAAATTTAACCCCTTACTGGCCACATCAAGTAGTTTAAAACAATCCTTACCTTACATTTCTGCTCAAAATAGTTCCCCTGCTGTGACCCTCCAAAGTCCAGGAAACTGCTGTGTAGGAGCAGTGTGTGACTCATGCTGTGCCTGAGACTTCCTCAACCTCATCAAGGTTGAGGCATGCTCAGTGCAGCCCTCCCTGCCTCTCAGCCAATCACGGACGCGGCTGCCGGTCCCGCCCCCTGCTTTCAATTCCATGCAAGCAGAGGGCCTGAACACTGCAGCGGAGGAGAGAGGGCAGGTAAGTAAGAATCGGGGGACTTTCTAACAATTATATTAATGCGGTTGGGGCTGGGGGAGCATGCCCTACCACATATCAAAAGTTAAATTTTGGGGTGGACATGCCCTTTAAGAAGCGACAACCCTTCACTAGCATTTAAAAGACGTTTGTTTTGTGCTTCAATGTAGCACAAAAACGAACATTCAACTTTTTGCATCAGGTGCCTGTACTATTAATACAAAACTGTGCAGGACACTTATCCAATATTACATCGGGAAGTGTGGGTTTAACTCTTTTTTCTCCAGTTTGCCGTCAATATTAAATCTCCCATTAAATGCTTTCAGGTAGACCTTTGCACATTAGTAACAGTCAAGTGGTCTTACTCAAAAACCCATTAAACCACAATGCAGAAGAAAGAGTGGAAATGGGTCTTATTGTTTTTGTTATGCTTAAATAAATCAGTTTCTTGAGTGCTCCATATTTCTGTGATTTTATATATCACAGTTATAGGATATAGGTGAATATTTGTGTATGTCTTTTGTTAGCATTGGCATGTATATGAGCATAAATAATGATGTATAATAATAAGTTATATTAGCTACAACAAAAAATATAGTAAGTTTTATATGAACTTTTTGAGTTGATACCCCTATTTTAAATAGAATAGCCAACATGGAAGCATCTTAGCTCTACCCACCTGTATGTGGAAACCAATGTTTGTATTTTAACTAATTAAATTTAAGAAAACTATTAGGTTGCATTGTTACACCCAATTATGTCTGATGTTATGCCAATCATAAAAAAGTAGCATATGCTAGGCAGAGAAGTTCTGTGGACGTGATTTATATGATGTCACTGAAACAGTGGATGATCCTGTGAGATCTGCCATGTTTGGATGTCAGAGAAATTAACATGACTAAAAAAGCATTTACAGGTGAAATGGGATTTTAGAAATGATCTGATTTGCATTTTCTCCAATAAGAAAGAGTGATAAGTATGTCTGCCCAGAATGTTAGTTTCACTTTCCCTCCTCCCTGCAATTTGTGACTGTTTCAGTGGTCCTGAAAAGTGCTCTTCTGGCATTATGAGAGTTGGATGGGTGACTAGTAGACTGTACAGGGGGAAACTAGGTCACAATATTCACATTTATAGTAATATTAAGAAAGAAGACTGTCAACTCCATGCACACTAATTCAAACTTCACACCCTATATGTAAATCTCTGGTGTTGCATGCATTAAAGGAACAATAAACTTCCTTAAAGATTTTTTTGTGTTTTGGTTTATATATTCCCTATAATTCACTGGGAGGTAGGAGAACCTGCCTCTATCTTCCATACTGTCTCACAAGTCGAGATATCAGCAGCAGATCCATGATCTGACTCTGGGGTTCCAACCATCTGTACAGATGATAAATGGAGCCAAAGGCACACACAAAATAATATTTTACTAAGCACTGTCCACATATTCACATACCCACACACACATAAATTCATTTGGTGTCATTAATACAAATACAAGTCAAATAAATATCTCCAGTAATAATATGTACACACACTCATTCAGATAGCTCTATGCCTCCCTCACACAAGTCCAAATGTCACTGCCCACACTTAAATAACTTTGGTAATGATGCAATAAAATATCCCGTATAAAACAGGGGCTGCAAGAGTACAATACAAATGTTAAGTGTTGTGCAACTATAACCATATATACATTCAATAAAACAAGCCAAATAATTATCTCCAATAATAATATTTATCAAGAATGTACATGTACCCACATAAATACCCACCACCCCTTACACAACTCCAAATATCTCTGCCCATACGTAAATATATTTAGTAATAATGTTATCTAATGTCCCATATATTCCAGAGGGGTGCCAATTACAATAAAAAATGGTGGGTGCTGTGCAACTATAAATGAATACAAATTTCAGTAATATTGTGCACACTAATGCAACCAGGATTTCTAGGGTTTCTTTTAGACTTTTTTATACAGGTGGTAATTAAACAACAAAATGGAGTTCTGGTAGGATTAGCCAAACATACACTATACATACACTGTATATAAAAAGAATTAAAAAAAAGGAAAAGTATATATAAAAGAAAAGTGCCTTTAAACATTAATGAGGTATAGGGGTAGGATGATCGAAGTAAAAGTATTTAAAGGGCATGTCCACCCCCAAAACTATAAGTCCCACCACTACTGACCCCACTCTGTAGTGTAATAAAATCCTTACCTTACATCTCTGCTCCAAATGGCTTCCCTGCAATGTCTCCACAAAGTCTCAAAAACTGGCCACCAGGAGCCTGGCAAAGTCCTTATAGGATTCTGCCTCCTGTCTCCCCTCTGGGAGAATTTCTCCATCCCTCCCCCTAGAGTAAATTCCTTTTGTGGTATTGTAGGGCTTCCTCCCCCAACCCCAACCGCTATAATAGTTTTGGCAGAAACTCCTCCGAACTCTACTTACCTTACCTCTCTCCGCCGCCGTTCTCCACTGCCAGCAGCCGTGGCCGTCATTGGCTGGCTATCAGCCAATCACGGACGCGGCTGCTGGTCCGGCCCCCTGCTTTCAGTTTCATGCAAGCAGAGGGCCAGGACAGTGCGTCAGAGGAAAGAGGGAAGGTAAGTAATGATCGGGGTTTCTGTAAAAACTATTATATATGGGGCTGGGGGAGGAAGACCTACTAATACCACAAAAGTCCTAAAAATGGGTGGACATGCCCTTTAAAGATTTGTAAAGTTTTCATTCTATGCAGCTTCAATTATATTTTACCATTTGTTTGATTTCTTATTGTCTGATTCTTAAAAGCTGGAGCAATGAATGCATCGGTATAAATACAATGCTCAAGCTGCTGTAGTTCGGTTTCTTAAAGGGCATCTATAGTGAAAAAAACACATTGGCCCATTGCAAAGTCAAATTCATGTACTCTGTGCTGCCTTTATCCTACCTCTGTCAGTGACTTTTGTTTTTCCATGTTGTCAGATCTCTGTCAGCACTCCCCCCTTCACCTCCCCTCTTTTGCCTCCTCCATGTCTCAACTCCAGCTAACCGACAAGCTTATCATGTGCAGTAGGAGGTAAAAGTTCAACGTCCTGAAAAACACACCCACACACAGTGGCCAATAGAAAGCAAGCTGTCCAGGAGACATGGAAGAGAAGGAAGAACAGTACAGTTACTACTGCAATACGATCTCTCTCTTTGTGACCCATCATCAATCAGTGAAACTATGAAGAAGGGGAGACAAGTGCAGCCTTATCTCTGTAGTCAAAACTACATCTCTTACCCTGCTAATGCTCTTACCTCTATGTTTGTGCAAACAGAGCAGGGAGGAGGGAGGGACTTGAGCAGGGAGGGAGATCACGTCACAGATTTGATTGACAGTACAAGTAGGAGAACAAGAATGCAATCACGTCTTCTTCTAACTTGTGTATCTCAGTACAGAGAGGGAATCTGAAAAAAGTGTAGACACTCTGGGGGTTGGGGAGAATTATAGAACACATGGAAGGAAAGAAAAAAAAATAATTTTCTCACTATAGATGCCCTTTATTGGTTTCCCAATTTTTTGACCTGTGGCTCTTAAATCCATATGTAGATAGCTTAAATCTTATATCTTATTGCTGTTAGTTCATGTTGTTTCCTCTTTGTATATGGCAATCAAAAAAACACTTTTCCTACTCTTCAGAGCTACTGCAAACCATGCCATTATTTATATTTTGCATGTTTATTCCAAATTTATTTTATCAGTCATTTTCCTAGATTATTCTATTCAAATGTCCAATCCTAGGGAAATGCTATAATCCTATTATAACTAATTGAATGATGTCTGCATTCTTTTTCAGGTATGTAAAGTTCAAGTTGAAATTATTATTAAAGAAAACCAGAATGAACTTTAAGATTAAATAACAAGTTCACTCCAAAAAAAAGTTTTTTTCAAATTGTATATTACCCACCCAAACCCCATTTTCGTGCTATTTGTAGCTTTCATTTGCAATGCAGATTAATTCCTAATACTGCTATCAGTACATGAAACATATATTACTGTATGTGCATGCATTGATTGGAGTTTAGCATCCTAAAATCTATATATTCATACAGAATTTGCACATTATTCATGTTTGATCAACATTTGAAGGTGCAATTGCAGGACACAGTTAGCAAATATTTGGATGTTTTACATTTGGAAAAGTTTGACCTTTTTCATTTTTAAACCTACAATTGATTTAGTGATTTATGTCACCTTGTTGGAATCCCCTTTGCCTTCCTCATTTATCTTTTGGGTAGTTGTATGGTTGTTTTAGACCTTGTAGACATTTTGAGCAACAAATTTATTGATCAAATATAAAGCAGTGTAACATACGTATTTACTTCACCACGGAGTTCCATGCCCTGTATAAAAGAACTCAGCCTGCGGCCTTGTATATGGTCATGAATGCGTCTGACCGACTATTAAAATACTGCCTTGCAATTGCCACATAACTCTAGTTTTTTATTCTCTCTGCCGATAAAAATGAAGAACCTTTTCAAGATTGGTTTACTGACATTTAAATGACTAAACAACTTAATCCCTGGTTCTTAGAAAGATCTGATACACCTCCAAAATACTTCCCGAACCACCAGATTTTTAATACTTTAGCCATCCCTATAATCAAAATCAAAACCTTTGGAAAAAGAGCCTTCTGCCATACAGACCCCACTCTATGGAAATCTACCCAATTCAAAAAGAAGTGCTCAATCCCTGGAGGTGTTTAAATCCATACTAAAAAGTTATTTTTAATTATTTAATTTGACATTCACCGAAATGTAGCTCCCTTCCTCTGTGGCAAATTATTAATCTGAGACGAGTCATGCACTTTGAGTCCCATAGGAGAAAAGCGCTTTATAAAGTTATTGTTGTTATAGTCCAGATTATAAGTGAATAATTATAGTGGAAGTTTCTAGCAAGGAAGAAGCTGGAAAAAAATCATACAATAACAATGTTTTAAATAAACAAATTAAAATGTGCTGTATAGCACCTCACACCAATGCAGCAATATCATTTAACCCTTTGGTTAACGTTAAAGTGAAAATGACTGGACTGCCTATTTTAATGTATGATTTCAAAATCGTGCTTAACTTGTGCTAACTGATAGAATGTAAAAAGGTACCTTTGTTAAATGTTTACTATCTCCAGATACTCACCACAGTGCAAAATTCCATTATTTCAGAGGCACTAAGCAATTTTATAAACATATGTATCAGTATCAGTTTTTACCTAGATTAATATCTAGTATGTATATTTGTAGAATGTATACTGTGCATTTTGAGATCTTTCCAAAGCAGATTTCTGATGCCTTAAAAAAGCATTCTACAAAAGGCTTACAAAAAGGGACATTGGAAACTGTACAAAATATGCCAAGAATTGTATTAATTGGCCTGATGCAAGATGGCTGGGCACAGTTGGGGAAAGTGTCAGTTTAGGGAGAATCCCCATGAAGTAAGACTGTCTGCACAATTAGCTATCTTGAACTCTAACCCTTCTAGAATAATTAATGAATAACAGAGGGGATCAGGACAAAGAAATAAAGTGATTTGGTGGGTGCTAGCAAGTAATACATCAAAGAATGCTGGTAATTGGCCCTGTGGCTTTCATTCTTTGCCCTATTTCTTTCAATTCATTGACTCAAAATAATAGGTTCAGGTTCATTATCAACAGGTTTAAGAGCACAACACTTAAACAAAGCTACGATTGTAACTAGAATGGTGGCAACGAAAAGTGTTGAAGCCCAAATCACTCTTTCTTAAAAGGGAAAACATTAACCTTACCATAAAGGTCCATCTTGCTTTACAGGTTATTTAAATAAAAAAAATAACTTGTCAAGCGAAATCATCTTCCTTTGCAATGCTGGAATACAGCTGGTATGGACAGGTATGTAAAATGTACGTTTCTACCCAGCAAAGTATTGCTAGTTTAAATTCTTCCTTTATTGTAATGGTTACATATATTTATATATTGATGATTATTGGTTGATTTTAATTTAGTAAAAGAGCATGGGTGTCAATGTGCTATACGAACTTGATCTTGGTACATTAGTGTGTTATTTTGTGTGTTAGTGTGTCTAATTTGATTAAAATAGCCAAAAAAAGGCACTATAAAATATTTTTGTTGATTTTGAGATTGCATTTTATAATTAGAAACAAGGCAGTATATTTATAGCTTTTAATCAATCAATAAATAATCGATAATGGAAGCTAGAACACAATTTTTAGGTGAACAAATAACTCTGACTATATTTTAGATTTGTGGATTTCTATTATTTGGTACAAATGTATATCTTGGAGAAAAGTTTGGTTTAAGTATGGATTTTGTTTAATACAAAATGTGAAACATAGTAAAGAGGCAAATAGCTCATTGTACTCTGTAGCTGTAGCTCTATAATTCAATTAACAAACAAATATGAAATGTTATTATGGATATGCTTTGCCCTGTTTTTCTGTGACCATTATTTTTGACGTTATACTACATTTCTTTGTACACAGTTACACACATGTACCAAATGAACAAAAATCTATTTACTGTATGTTTATTATATAAACAAGAAACAATTTTCAAAAATCACCATTAAAAAGGGTGAGAAAATTCAATGTTAAAAGCCGTTTTTTTCTAGAATGTCTAATTACAATGTAAACATTAATAAACGTTATTAGATAAACAAAGTGCTTTTAAGATTTTCAATTTCTTTTAATAGGCCACCTGTGAATCACTATGCATCAAATCCACCATACATAAGTAATTGATTTGATCTTACATTAAATATTTATGAAAAAAATACTGAAAAAAAAATGTTAAACCAAAATGTGCTATAGTTAAAAGCAAAATTCTGATAACCAGTTACATGCATCATGGTGGCGTAGTGGAAACATCACCACACATCTTGTTTTATAAGAAAGAACCACAGAGAATGCTGTAACTTAATGTGTAATTAATTGGCTGAACATCTAGTTAAAAATAAGTATTTAGCACTTAATACATTTCATTTTTGTTTTATTTTTACTGGGGGGTTTTTTGTATTTCATTTTTATAGTTTGCTAATTGAACATAATCACTAAAATTCACACAAATCTCATGGGAAAAAAATATACCCAAATACCTATTGCTATAAAGGCTAAAAAAAAAAATTCTAGATATGAAAGAATGTACAAATGTAAAATAAAAATTCACAATTAAACAATAACATATAAAACCATTGAAATCTATTAACATCTACTTATATTAAGTGAGTTGCCATTTGAAACAATGTCAGTTTTTATTTGCTTGCATATATCACATTACTATAGGTAAAACATTTTTTTAATGCAACTTCAGTCTTTTGAACATTTACTGTATGTTCTCAATTTTAGAAAGTAGCAAATATAGGTAGAAAGCACAGTTTGTATACTTTCAAGTTGGGGCAACAGTGTAACAGTCTTGCATAAGCATCTAGAAAATAGCAGGCTTAGCATATTATCCATCAGGGCTCAATCCAATTGTGTCTGGGGTTCCACCACCTCCCCAAAAGATACATTGAAAAATGCAAGAGTGACACATGAGAGCAAGTGAATTACTTTATTGGAGAAAAGCTCAACATGTTTTGAACCTTACACGCGGACATCCCTTAAGGCTTGAAGAAAAAAGGTTTAGGCTTCAAGTTCAGAAAGGGTTTTTCACTGTGAGAACGATAAAGCAATGGAACTGTCTTCCAGTACACGTTGTAATAGCAGGCTCATTGGTCAGTTTAAAAAAAAAGCTGGATGAGTTTCTGCAAACAAGTAATATTGCAGGTTACATAAAGTAGAGTTGATCCAGGGAAATTTCCGATTGTCAATTTTTTTCCCCTTCATAAATTTTGTGGGTTTTTTTGCCTTCCTCAGGATCAACAGTTAGGCAGGAAATAAGGATATTGCTAGATGGGTTGGACTGGATGGACATATGTCTTTATTCAACCTCAAATACTATACTATACTATACATGTTTTACACACCAATCATTTTTGTTAAATTTTCTTTCCTTATTTTAGGACCAATACCGATTATATGATTCTGGGATCATACATTTTGTGTTGGTGTGTGTATCGCCTCCTTAATAGAGATGGACTAGAACTCAAACTAGAACCTGAGTTCGAATCAAACTTTAATAGTTCGAACATTTCTGATTTTCTGGGACAAACATAAAGAACTTGAAATAATGTCACTTCCTTCACACACACACGGTACTTTCGAGCTTCCGCATTCAACATTCAATAATTATCCCGGAAATTTGAGATTTTTAGAATCTGTCTCTGAATCTCTTAAAAAGGGGTGTTCATTATTATACTTGAGTGGTAATGATTCCTTGTTGCATACCTCAAAAAAATCTGCTTTTAAAGGGAAATTTCAGTGGAAAATATCTTATTTGTAAAATTCTTAGTTTATATTATGCATACCTAATTATTCTAAATATTCTCATCCATTTTTAAAAACTCATCTGAATTTATACCCCTTGCTATTTCCTGCTGACATTTCGGGTTCTGTAATGGCCTTTCTTCTTCCCAGAATACACACGTGGAATGTTACACAGACAGAATACTGGATGGGCAGATTAATGGAAAAATACTGCTCTTTTTTCTTAAAAGTATATGTATTTGCACTGAACTTCCCCTTTAATCTTTATTTTTACAATACAATACAATAACATTTGTAAAGCGCCTTTCTCCTAAATAACTCAAAGCGCATTTTTACATCATATTTGCATCATATAGGGGAAAGCAGGAAACAGTGTAATGGTTCCCAGTAGCAGACCCATTCAGTTGGAGTAGGCTCACTGCAGTTTGCCACCATTGTGGCCACCCTCTGGACATACCCAACACCACATTGGCTTCTCTCCCTCAGAGTATGCATCATGCTAAGGAAAGTGGGTGAAAGAGTAGGCTCACTGCAGTTTTCCACCATTGTTGAGGAAATAGGCAGACTTGACCCCTCTGTACCTACCCCTTAAAACATTGGCTTCTCTCCCCCACAGTTTGCATCATATAGGTCAGTGGTGGTGATCGGAGCCCTCTTTGTCGGCACTCATGGACCAGAGTTTGTTACCAGAAAGCCAGAGAGAAAATGTAGCATCTGTCTGTAGCAGAGAGGGGTGATGTGCTATAACATTCAGCTCTGCCTGTTTTTGGATTTCAAAGTCCTGTCTAATAATGTAGGGGTTAATGGTGACTGTATTAGATCTCAAACTCCTGTGCAGTACTGTAGAGGTTAATATGTAATCTATAATCGATTCCATCAAAGTATTTGTCTGTGTCTATTTAAGTTGTTATTTCTAAAGTAAAAACTCTGTATTCAGGTTAAATGACCATGTTGGCACTATGTAAGGAAAAGTGGGGGTTTGGGTTGCAGTTTGGGCACTTGGTCAAGTTTGCCATCATTGATATAGGTAAAAGTGACCAAAGGGTTACACTTCACAACAGCAGGACCATTGACTTAGAGTAGGCTCACTGCTGTGCTGGGCATGATTCTTCTTGTATAATAATAAATACCTCTTTTTAAGAGATTCAGAGACAGATTTTAGAAATATTGAATTTTCAAAAATTCACAAATTTCTGTGATAACCATCAAATGTCAAATGCGGAAGTTCAAAAATAGCATGTGTGTGAAGGAAGTTCTGGATGTTTTTACGTGTTCCCTAGACCATTTCCCAGGTCCTAGATCCATGCACAGTAAGTTACCATTTCTGTTTTAACCTTATTTTTTCTAAACTTTTCAAACTATTTGTCCCCATTGACTTTAATAGGTTTGTTTCCCTAAAGATCGAACATTCGAGTTTGAACCAAACTTTAGGAAGCTCAGCCATCTCAACTCCTTAACAGAGGCAGGTCTCTAGGCTGTAATATGACTGTTAGATTCTAGGGGGCAAGGCTGCAGATTCATTTTTTGATCTACACTGCACTAGATAGCATTTGAAGTGTCCTATGTACACTGATACACACACTAGGTACACACACTGCTGATAAAGCCCCAATACCAGTATCTGGGTTTTATTGGCAGTGTGTGTAGAGTCTTTCCCGAATGAGTGCCCGGCCACCGAACGTTGTGGTAGTCCCCCTATAGGGGAGAAGTTCTGGCCTAATATATTCTTTGTTTTATTGATTGTTAGTGAAATCGAGAAAATATCTTACTGAGAAATCACATTTTTTATAAATTTCCCATTTTATGCAGATACATGTTACAAGGAAGATATATGTTCATCCCCTAACACATAATCCACCCACATGTTTGCCACTGGACACAAGCACTCCAACAGTTGCACTGCCCTGAATCTCTTCTGCAAAGTTGCCCCTCTTAGCCTACCTTCCTGTCAATCAGGACCATGATTGCTACTTGCCCCTCTGCACAAGTATGAGCTCATAACAAGCTTATGCATTAGTGGCAAATTTTGGATAGGAAAACCAGGATAGGACAGCAATGTTGCATACTTTAGGATTTTTTTTGGGAGGGCTGAGTGGAGCAGTTGGACTTTTGTATAGTGGCAAACAGGTGCATGGATTAGGCCTTTAGTGGAGAACCGACCCTTTAAAGAGTCACACAAATCTTGTTTGAATAGTTGCTTCATCACTTATGCCCTTATATATTGTCTGCTTCTGCCTTCTGTCATTCCCTTCTTAACTACATATTAATCCCTGATACCTCTCTACAAACAGGTTTAGCATGGTTTAAAACTAGAATTGTCAGTTGCAGTAAATCAACACATTTATTTTACCATGAAGTGATTTCATATAGCCACATGAAAAAGCACATCCACAATCCATTAGTAAAATAGTCTGTTACTTACAGTATTGGCAAAAAAGTAGTGGATCCCACTTTAAGGGGGATAGTCATGCAGCTGCACTGAAGCACAACAAAATAAGCTGTCAGCCAATGCACGAGCGGTAATTTGACAGACCACAACTTGTGCATGTGCCCACCCAAGAACAGGATTGCCTTTGCTTCAGTTTTTTGTTTTAAGTTCAGCTGAAATCAAATAAAACATATCATGTGTTTGTGATATAAATGAAGTTTGCCTACATCTGAGCCATCATTACATATGCTTAGAAGCATCACCATAACAGTAGTAGTAGTAGTATATAACAGGGTATAAGAAAAGGTTCATTTTACTCTTTTATGATTCTTTAAATCAGCTTACCATTCTATTCATAAAGAAAATATTAAATTGCCTCAATACTAAAAACATAGTCAGGGAGATTCAATAAAAGTTCTTATTGTTAAAAATGGTGCTAATTTTGCCCTAACCAATCAGATGTTATTTAATATTTGAAAGCTAACATCTGATTGGTTTGGGCAAAATTAGCACAATTTTTAACGCTAAGAACTTTTATTGAAATTCCCGGAGTATTCATAAGGTTCTGCTTCTTCTAAAAATAATTACAGTGTCAATGTTGCCATTCTGCCAACATTCCCTATTAACTTAAATAACCTTTTGAATTTGTTAGTATTGAAACTGCTTTCAACAATAGTGTTCCACAATGCCTGTATTGATGGTAGGGATGCTTACATCCATTCACCCTGAGCATTTCTGCATCTTTTAACTTCAAAAATGCAATATTTTTTGATATCAAAGTGGGTTTAAAAACAACTTTAAAAAAATGATGAAAAAACAATTTGACCCTTTTGAACAATTATGGCTCAAGCGATCTCTTATGAGACGTCATGGATGACCCCTGTTTAATTCATAGTAAATGTAGGCTCTGTTTCAGCTTTAATTACATATCTGTAGGCTATTTAGTCTGCAGGATTTGGTGCCTAGTGAAATGTCTTTTGTTGGCTACTTTGAAGATGTAATATAATGATTAGACTCCAGTTCTGCAAAGTGAAAGTACAGCATAGTTATATTTCTTCATTATAGGGAAATGAATTTCAATTTGAAATTAGAACTTATTAAATAATGACTAAAGGCAATACTAATTGCTTGCATGCTGTTTAGCTTTTAAATTAAGTTAAATTATTTCTGCTTGCAAAAGCTAGTGATATAAAATTATGTAAGGTTTACTTAAACCAGAAGTATGAATCATGGCAGATCGGAAATCACTGATTTATTTTGAATAATTGGTTTGATTATTTGGTTTGATAAATGCCTTACTAAGATACAACATAAGTAACACAATGAAAGCTTTTAAGCAATTGGACTACATTCATCTGCTCAATTTACTAGAAATAACCACTTGGTTATGATACCTATATATATAAATGGTGTTCTATCCTGATATTTTATTTCCTAATAAATTAGGAAAAAATTATGGAAAATCACATCACTTTTACTCGGGGTGGATGAATCTCTTGAGGGATATCGTATTGTGTTTATGTAACACGATACAATTAAGTATAAAGTCAAGTATAAAGCCTAAAACCAAATTCACCACCTAATAGGGACATCTTTAATTACAAATGAGCAGAATGGAGGCCTAACGATTAACACTGATGTCTTACAGAATCGGTTTGAGGAGTTTGTATGATTACTCTGTGCTTACACAGGTTTTCTCTGGGTACTCCAGTTTCCTCCCACAGCATTAAAGACTGATATTGATTTTGTGTGTCGAGTACTTAGGAGGAAAGGAACCACGATTACCTCTTACCTTCCCCATTTCCACAAAAGTCAACACAACAATTTCCCATATTACATTAAAAGACATGTCTTCTGGGTATAGGGTGGCACATGCCCAAGTGGCTCTGCATGGCAGCTACAAGATAGCTGGATGCTAGTTGTAAACAAAAGTATTTTAAAGCATTGCCATTAATTGGGTGTGATGGAGTCCAAGACGTGGGGCATTTATTTTCTCAAAATTGATCCATTTACTCAGCACAGAAATAAAACCTCCCTCAGAGGGATGGTGGTTCTGGGTAAATCTCCCCCTTCCTGCTCTGCCACTATAAACATATAAGGATGGTTATTAAAGGAAGCATAGTCTGCAATTAGGAAAGTTACTTTTTTTTTCATTTCAGAATGAAGTGGTACAGGACTCGTTAAGTGTGGGATACATAGTAACATAGTAATTGAGGTTGAATAAAGACATAAGTCCATCAAGTCCAACCTTTTTACCCTCTTTTTTTTTTTAACCCTACCTAACGGTTGATCCAGAGAAAGGTAAAAAACCTCAGCTAAAAAAAGGGAGGGGGGATTTCTTCCTGACTCAAAATGGCAATCGGAAAGTATCCCTGGATCAACCAGACCTATATGTATTAATACCAGTAATTCTCAATATTTTTTAGTTTTAGAAACTTATGCAGGCCTTTTTTAAAGCTATTTAATGTGCCATTACCACATCTGCTGGAAGACAGTTCCACAGTTAACTCTCTGTTTGTGATCCAATAACCAATTCTCTATCCATGCACAAATGTTTTCTTCAAGGCTAACAGTCCTCCATTTATACATTAGTCGCCTATGTGGCACAGTATCAAAAGCTTTTGCAAAATCCAAGTATACCACATCCACTGCTGTGCCTGAATTTAAATTCTTACTCGCTTCTTCATAAAAACCAATTAAATTTGTCTGGCATGATCTATTTCTCATAAATCCATGCTGACTACTACTAATAAGATGAGCTCTGGAGACAAAGTCAAGGATATGATCCCGTAACAAAGTTTCCATCACCATCCCTACCACTGATGTTAGGCTTACAGGTCGATAGTTACCAGGCTGTGAACGACTACCTTTTTTGAATATTGGTATTACATTGGCTTTTCTCCAATCCAGTGGCACATCCCCAGACCAAAGTGAACCTGAAAAGATGAGAAACAGTGGTCTAGATAGAACTGAACTAAGCTCTTTTAAAATGTGAGGATGCAATCCATCTGGTCCTGGGGCTTTATTGATATTAATTTTGTCTAATTGTTTCCATACCATATCCTCTGTTATCCAATGTGAATACTCTTCATTTCTTCCCTGTATATTATTACAATCCCTGCTGTAAAAACTAGGATCCTCAACAGTGAAAACCGATGTAAAAAAATGGTTTAGCAGATTAGCCTTTTTGGCATCCTCTAAAACCATCTCAGCCCCATTATTTAATGGTCCCACATTCTCAGTCCTCATCTTTTTACCATTTATATACTTAAAAAACATTTTGGGGTTGGACTTGCTTTATTCGGCAATCCGTATTTCATTTTCTATTTTAGCTAATTTAATTGCTTTCTTGCACTCTTTATTACAGCTTTTATACTCCCTGTAAGCCTGTTCTGTTCCCTCTGATTTCAAAATTTTAAAAGCCTTTTTCTTTTTTCCCATTTCCCTTTTTACCTAAGCATTAAGCCATGCAGGAGTGGACCTAATTTTTTTACGCTTGTTCCCTAAAGGTACAAATTTAGAAATGTAATGGTTTAATATCCCTTTAAAAGTGGTCCACATCTGCTCAGTATATTTACCTAGAAACAATCCCCCCAGTCTATGAGCAGGAGTCATTCCTTAAACAACATAAAATTTGCTTTCCTAAAGTTAAAAGTTTTTGTTAACCCATTGCACTTTAGTTTTTTGCAACCTATATTAAATGACATATCATGATCACTATTCCCTAGGCTTCCCATTACCTTCATTTCCAAAATGAGCTAAGGTTTATTAGATATCACCAGATCCAACAACGCATTCTGTCTAGTAGGAACTTCTACCATCTGTGAAAGAAAATGCTCATATAGGAAATTTAAGAACTTTATACCTTTTAAGGTGCTGGCAGTTCCCTTTCTCCAATCTGTGTCAGGATAGTTAAAATCCGCCATAACAAAAACATGCCCCATACCAGCAGCCTTCGCCAACTGCATATGGAGATTGATTTCTACCTCCTCCCTGGCATTTGGCGGCTTATAACATACCCCAACAATTAATTTACCTACCTTCTTGCTTCCTATACACAGCTCTACCCATATTGTTTCTGCCATATCATTTATGTCCCCATATAATCTTTTAGATTTGGCTTCAATTCCTGTTTAACATACATACATACTCCTCCTCCTTTCTTATTAACTCTGTCATGTATAATGACAGTTAAATAATTACAATTAAAATAGCAATGGTAACTTACTGTAAATGGCCCTGGGACCTGGGAAATGGTCTGGGGAACATGTCCATATCCAAAACTTGTTTCAACACTAACTTCCCCCACAATAGGGCAATTAGCAGGTTTCTGTTTGAATTTTCGTTGCATTCAAGGGTTATTGCCAATTCGAGGGTTAACGAACAATACATTGGAGGGCTATCACCAATTCGAGGGTTACTGAATGTTACATTTGAGGGTTATCGCCAAACCACTACATTCGAAGTGAATCTGTAATGGTAAAAGATTTGGGGGTTGCTGTAGCAAACAATGCCAGACAGCTAGCAAGATGTTGTCTTGTATAAAGAAGGGAATAGATTCAAGAGAGAAAAATATTATTCTCCCTCTTTAGAAGGCACCAGTAAGGCCTCATTTTGGAAATGGAAGCAGTTCAGGGAAGAGCAACTCAAATAAAAAAAGTTAGGGCTCTTTATGTTAGAGAAGTGATGTTTGCGTCCATACAGTAAACTCTCTGGTGCATTGTTCACTAAAAGGTCATATCGGAGGACACGTGGACATCCTTTAAGGTTGGAAGAAAAGAAGTTTCACCTTCAGTTTAGGAAACGATTCTTTACAGTGAGAACAGTGAAACTGTGAAAGTTCATTTAATAGCTTTAAAAGTGGCCTTGATAAGTTTCTTTGCTAAAACTAAAATACATTGAGAATTACTGAATTACTCCTTCCCCCCCCCTTTTTAGCTGTTTATTTTTGCCTTCCTCTGGATAAACTGCTAGGTAGTGTTACAAAGGAGAGTGAAAAGGAATTAATGGACGAATTACTATGTTACTATGTATATTACTATTCGAGGGTTATCGAGGGTTATCGCCAATTTAAGGGTTTTCGCTGAAAATACATGTCATGTACTAGATAGTGGATAATGCACACCCAACTGTAAATTATAAGGTTATTAGAATTCACTAAGGAGTTCCGTGACCATATAAAACCACAAGGCCGCAGGCCGATTACCTTTTATACAGAGCACGGAACTCCAAGGTGACTTTGAATATCCTTATAATTTACAGTTGGGTTTCCGATGTGTCCGAATGTTCGTTTTGGCCGTTAATCGGCCGTTTGTTCGGAGATCCGCCTGGTCGGTTGGGCAACGATCCCCGACCAAACGGCCGTGAGTTCTGTGCACTCTCCTGCTTGAGTCTCAAACAGTAAAGCCTGTGAGTTCTGTGCACTCTCCTGCTTGAGCCTCAAACGGTATTGCCTGTGAGTTTGGAAAAGCACAGAACTCACAGGCATTACTGTTTAAGGGTTAAGCAGGAGAGTGCATGGAACTCACAGACATTACTGTTTGAGGCTCAAGCAGGAGAGTGCATGGAACTCACAGGCATAACTGTTTGAGACTCAAGCAGGAGAAAGCAGAGGAAAACTCAGAGGGCGAAGATTAACATTCAGCAAACCAGTAACAAGATGTCAGCTTAACATTCAGCAAACCAGTAACAAGATGTCAGCAACTTTCAGGGCACAAAGCTAGGCTCTGGAGGGCCATAGGTAAAAAAAACAAATATGACAAGTATTTTAAAAGCTGCAGCTTCCAAATGAACATAACTTGATTTTACAGTGCACTTATCCTTTAGCTAGCTTTTAAAAATAAAACCTATATTAATTAGACAGCTGTAATACATATTAAAAGCTATAGTATTGTCATGTTTTAAAAGAGTTGTGGTACTAAGTCTGCCACACTGTAATGAATAAATATACAATTAATTTATGGTTAAAATAGAGTTTTAGACAATTTCTTATTATTTTATTACAACAAGCTTTATAAATATTACAAATGTTCTTTGCTGAAATAAGCATGAATGAATTCAAATTGAACAATGGCTACAACAATTAAGCTACAACGTACATGCTTAAAACTTCATCTTTGTTCATATTTAAAGTAAAAACACTAACTGCGTTGTACCACTGGAACATTGAAACAGAGAGGAGTGTAGTACTAGTGAGGCACCGCCTTTCGCGATACTTGATGTAAGTCACTTCCTCAGAGGCCTCTGAGGAAGTGACTCATACGTCACAAAACTTTACATATGAATAAAGATAAGTTTTAAGCATGTACGTTGTAGCTCACTAATTTTTTGGGAATTTTGTAACTATTTATGTATGATCTCCAGCTGAAGGGTCGTGTATAGTGTAGCTCTGTACTACTTTTTTGCAGTCGGCAGGTGTGTGCTCCCATTTGGCTTTCATTCGCTATCTTTGCAGTATTTGTTCAATGGCATAATTTTGACCAACAATAAAATAATTAAAATTAATTGGTCTGCAAATTCACTTATTAATAAGTTTATATCTTTTAGTCAATAAACTTGTAAGGTTTTTATCCTTTTCTCCTTGATTCAGTGTTTTAAAGAGCATCTCCACCCTATTAAAAAAACTTTGGATATGTTGTAGGGCACCCCTTCCCATCCCCAACCGCTATGTCAGTTTACTAAAATAAGCTTTAGAATGCTACTTACAGCCCCTCGCTCCTCCTGGACTGGCAGCCGCATCTGTGATTCACAGATGCAGTTGCCATCAATGGAGAGCATTGTGGGAGAGAAGGGTTGTAAGTACAGTTCTGAATCTTATTTTAGTAAACTGACATAGCGCTTGGAGGTGGGCAGGGTTCTACATTACAGCAAAATGTTTTTATGCTAGGTGGATGACCAGCAATGGAGGGATCTGGATGGTGGGAGGGAGGGGGGATAGGGCTCCCCTGCGCATGTCACACTACCTCCCGGAGGCTACAGAAGTGGCAGAATCCTTAACACAGGAAGACAACTCCCACGCTTCAGTTTCCTGGACTTTGGATAAGCACTGCAGGACAACCATAAGGAGCAAGGTAAGGATTTTAAATTACACAGTGGGGCCAGTAGTGGTTTAAATTTCAGTTTGGGGGTGGTGGAAATGCCCTTTAATATAAACCAAGGTTGCAAACAAATCCTAGGTCCATTAGCTTCCACAGATTGTATATCATGCTAACATTAGCAATGGTCAGCTGGCTTATTTTCATACTTTTAAAGGAAACATAATTGCTTATAATAGCTTCAGTGAATTCCACATGGAATGGGGATGCAATGTTTATGTAATAAAGGGCCCTATTTATAAAATAACGATCGTTATCGTAAAATAGCGATCATTATCGGAAAATATACTGATAAATAAATAGGGCCCAAAGACACCTAAATGTATGTGGTTGTATGGACCTTTTGTTCAAAAGAATTTTTTTGCTCGTAACACTCTCTGACTGTGCACAAGAAAAGGGAAAGTAGCCACCCTAAGTGATAAGCTGTGTATAATTGTCTAAACTGCAATGTTAAAACTTAATGTTTGTCTTTGTTTTTCTTGGTTTTATATTATAGTTGTTAGTTTCAGTTCACCATTACCCAACCATGGGAGAATTTCTCAGATAATTTGCAGGTTAATGCCCCCCAACCAAGTTCGCTGCATATGGGCCAGTAATTACATGAGTAAAAAATTAATCAGTGCACTAACAAAATCATTTTGACATCAACAGATGTATTTAAAGAATTCCTCAGTACTTAAGAATTCTGTAAAAAAAAAAAAACATTTTTGTTGATGTCAAAGTGACATGCTGAGTGCACTGGTGAATTTTTTACTCATGTAATTACTGGACCTTAAGCAGAATTTCTTTTTTTTATAATTAGTAAGATCTTGCAATGTGCTTTTTAGGAATGGATAGCTGAAGGAAACTGTGTTAGAGTTTCCGCAACTACTGGCCTGAATTTAGACAAGTTAGGGCTGTTTTCATTGGAGAAGCGGCGTTTGCATGGGGATATGATCACTTTATACAAATACATTAATGGGCCACACAATAAGCTCCCTGGTGCATTGTTCACTAATTCACTAATAGGTTATATCAGAGGACTTGTGGACATCCTTTCAGATTGGAAGAATAGAAGTTTCATCTTCAGGTTAGGAAAGGTTTCTTTACAGTGAGAATGGTGGACTCTTCTAGCAGATGTGGTAACGGCAAGTTCATTGAATAGCTTTAAAAGTGGGCTGGATAAGTTTCTAAAAATAAATAATATTGAGGATTACTGGTATTAAAATATATGTACTGTAGTTCTGGGATCCAGGGATACTTTACAATTGCCATTTGGAGTCAGGAATTCCCCCTTTCCCCCCATTTTTTGCTATTTTTTGGGGGGGGCTTCCATTGGATCAACCATTCATTAGGGTTAAAGACTAGGGCAGAAAGGTTGAACTAGATGGACGTATGTCTTTATTCAACTATGTAATTTATTTTTTCCCATGAAGAACTATACTGCTATCAAATCTCATATAAACTAGCTTGTCAGGTCTCCTAGTATATTTTGCTGTGTTTTGTCTTTATTTTCTCATGTACCTCGCTAGCATACAAGGAGTACCCATTCAAATTCGAAATCAGTGTATTCACTGAACAACCTCTTAAAATGTCTCCCAAAAATGAAGAACCAATCAGATATTGGTTACTGCATTTAGATAACATGTGATTGGTTGCTACAGATTAATGGCATGGGCAAATGTTTACAACTTTTATTACAGCAACCTACTATTGTTTTAATCCTAGCCTGATAGTTTCAAATTGAGCCAATGTTATATGTTCTCGGAGCATTGATATCAGCTGTTTTGCTATTCCGGCACTAGCCACGCAGCCACCGCTAGGATATATATATATGCTAACCGATATATATAACATCAGTTAGTGTGACTTAAACTCCAAAACAGGAGCGGTGCGCCCATTGGTGCATCACCCTGTTTAAATGTATCTAGTACTGTATCAGAAACTCTGACTGTAAAACAGTACCATAGCTCTTCAGCATAAATTGCAGCAGAACTTTTTTAATATATAAGGTTCTTTTCAGTCTTTTGACACAAAGTAACAAAAATCCAAGAAATTTGAAAAAAAAACCACTCTTCCTGAACTGTGTTAAAAAAACTTTTTGCTAACTCCATCAATGTGCTAAAATTATGCAAGTTGCATTGCTTCCCTGTGGGAGAATTCATAATGTTTTTTTTTCATTATTGCGTTTTTGATTTTTTTTTAACACAATAGAGAAATGAAAGGGAAAGGGAAAGTGTAAAGCTATAAGGGTGGATTAAGAAGAAAAATATCCAACATTATACCAAAAAAGACTAAACATACCAGCCAGTACATGTTAAAACAGGTGAGGTTATCTTGTGCTAAAATCGGTTTGTGCAGAGCTGCAGAAGGAGGATAATGATGGGAACCTGATCTTAGCACAGCTCAGTGCAATGGAAACTCAATGTAAATTATTTTCATCTAAAAGGAAACTGAAACCTTAAAGGGACACTATACTGAGAAAATGACTGATTTTAATCTATAATTGAATACATGTAAGCAGCACTTACTCTGATTTCCTTGCACCTTCCAAGTGCCCTCCCGTTCGCCCGTACCTTCCAAGACCTCCCAAGTCCCCTCCCGCTCCCTCGCAACTTCCAAGTGCCCTCCAGCCTTCCAAGTGCCCTCCCACTCCCTTGCACCTTCCATGTGCCCTCCCGCTCCCTCGCACCTTCCAAGTGCCCTCCACCCTTCCAAGTGCCCTCCCACTCCCTTGCACCTTCCTAGTGCCCTCCTACTTCCTCGCACCTTCCAAGTTCCCTCCAACCTTCCAAGTGCCCTCCTGCTCCCTGGCACCTTCCAAGTGCCCCCCCGCTCCCTTGCACCTTCTTAGTGCCTTCCCGCTCTCTCACACTTTCCAAGTACCCTGCCGCTCTCTCCCACTTTCTAAGTACCCTCCCGATCCCTCACACTTTCCAAGTGCCCTACCACTCCCCACACTCTCCAAGTGCCCTTGCACCTCCCAAGTGTCCTCTCACTCCCTGACACCTTCCAAGTGCCCTCCCGCCCTCTCACACATTCTAAGTACCCTCTTGCTCTCTTGCACTTTCCAAGTACCCTCCCGATCCCTCACACTTTCCAAGTGCCCTTGCAACTCCCAAGTGTCCTCCCACTCCCTTGCACCTTCCAAGTGCCCTCCTGCTCTCTCACACCTTCCAAGTACCCTCCTGCTCCCTTGTACCTTCCAAGTACCCTCCTGCTCCCTTGTACCTTCCAAGTACCCTCACGCTTTCTCGCACCTTTCAAGTGCCTTCCCACTCCCTCGCACCTTCCAAATACCCTCCTGCTTCCTCGCACCTTCCAAGTGCCCTCCTGCTCCCTCGCACCTTCTAAGTGCCCTCCAACCTTTCAAGTGCCCTCCTGCTCCCTCACACACTCCAAGTGCCCTCCCTTTCCCTAGCACCTTCCAATTGCCCTACCTAGCACCAATTTCAAGGCAAACAGAGTCGCATTTTCAGATACAAGGAATTTTACACTGGTACCATAACAAACAAGGCAGAAATTGATTTTTGGGATCTGTAAGTATGCAAATACTTGTGTGTCTGCCATTAACACTTGATATTCACTGAATATAATTATAAATGTGTGCTAGTGGAATTTCATTACCAGATTTCACCCCGATAAATAAGCTGTGGAAAAACTGTCTTCTGTCATAAACTAACAACAAAATATTAAGCATAGAATTTTTTGTGTGTGAAAAATTACATGTCCATCCAATAGATATTTTTGGAGTATTCACTATCAAAAATATAAAACACTGATGTTACACTACTGTTTTTTCTTAAATTTATGTAACATTTGAGAAATGTGGTTTTTAATATTGGTGTGAACAAAACAAACCGGATGGAGCCTTTGAAAAGTGGGTGTGACCAACCCCCCCCCCCCCGCCACCAAACCCCCCGGACCGCATCCATGTCTATCACCTGTCCCTCTTTCACATTTTCGAATGTTGGGAGGCTGCTCTTCTTACCTATTGAAAAAAACTTCAGTATTAACTCCATTCTCACCTCTCAGTAATAAGTCACAGAGGGCAAGCTATGTGACACATTGCTAAGCTAGAGTTTACTGCAATTGAAGTGGCAAAAGGAAGCATGTATACGAACAAAAGTACACGCCTGCTGAATCCATAGTTATTTAATAATATTTAAGGTAAGTACATCAACTTAAGGGCTACTTTGGAAAATTATTGAAACTGCATTTTAAAGTCCATTCCCAGGGAGGCAGAAATCCTATTCATACCTCCCTTTCCGATATGTTATTTGTTATTTTCTCCCACTAGTATACAGAATGCTAAAATGAATGGTTTTGAAAACATGCCATGACACTTAATGATTAAATTATTTAATTTACATTTTTTCTTTAAGTATGATAAAGGTTTAAAATTCCAGGATATTCTTGCTACAACTGCATGTTGTTTCCTAGATGTATATTGGGACCATTGTTCTAGGATTCATTCTAATGCATCTTCATTTTTTGTTTTAACATTTTGAACAAAGCAACTTTTCACTTTAGATTTGAAATCTGCCAAATTCCTTTTAAACCATGAAACTATATTATAGGCTTTTCTGTACAACTAATTTAATATTTTAAAAGAAACAAGTTCTGCTGTGATCAACCGAAATTTGCCATGCAGGTCACTGAGAGTCCTTTAAATAGGCCCCAATGTGCTCTAAATAAGATTATTTTTTTTCTTAACTGATGTCCAAAAACAGGGTGTTTACCGAACAATTCATTCATTCATTTTAAAAATAAAATGACATGGTAGATGTTCATTTCCTTGAATCAACAGATTTCATTTAACTTCACTAGAGATAATGCTAAATATCATGAGAATTGTCAAAGGCAGTATCTATATTCAGAAAGTTAATAACTTAATAAAAAATGAGAATGTTCAAATTCAAAAAGCGAGTGTTTAAAAAATGTTGTCGGAAGAAGGTACCACACGAGTACTGAAACGTTGCATGTGTGAATAAATACACTGAACACTGTTGAAGACTGGAGTGCGCTATATATTGTTTTTCTACCATAGATGATTGATTGGCCAGTGGCTATGGCCCTATAGTAGCACCCAGCACTATCAATTTTTTGTTAAAGGGGAGTGCGGAGACCGAATGTTATACGTTTTGTTTAAAAACTGGCAACCAAAACCTTGAGGAAACTATTTTGTTGAAACTGCTTAGTTACAGAATAGAGAATCGTTTCCATAGTAATAAGTATATACAGTTCACATGTATGTAATGTATATACACCAATACATATTTGTACTGTCTTATTTACCCCTTAAAGGGTATTTTCCAACCCCAACAAAAAAACATATAAAGTAGGCAAACCTCCTCCCCCCAAAGCTATGCTTAAAAAAATAAAAAAGGCCCTAAATGTACTAAAATTTACTTCCCTCATCCCTGACTTCTTCTGCTTATCTTCCGCATGGAGGAGCAGAAGGGACCAGACTGGCAGCCACATCTGTAAATGGATGAGACATAGTCAATCACTGGTGCGGCTGCTGGTCAGTGAAGGGAGTTGAGGGAACAAAGTCGGGTACATTTAGAGGCTGTTTTAGATTATTTAAACTTAACATTTAGGGTTGCCTTGCCTTTTTTTTCTTCTGTAGATCCATGCAGCCACTGAGGAATCCAGAGGGAGGAAGAGCTGCACTGTGAATGCCAGAATACTCTTATGGGGGGGTGAAGGTGGACATGCCCTTTAAAATAAGGCTGTTTGTTCCATTTTAACAATAAGAATCTGGTTAAGTAACAGTGCCATGTAATCACAGCTAATATTGGGGGTGATGTAATAAGAGGTGTAAATGCATGTCTGTGCTATTCATTTGCATCAACTAATAAGATGCTAGCTTTTGAACAGGTTACCTTAATTAGCATCTGGTTGCTGCAGATTAATAACATAGGTAAACTTTTGTATCTTCTATTGCATCAGCCCCATCATTTCTTTGTTGGTTTTGAAATGTCAAGGTACTGTATGCATAAATCACATTCCTTTCTGGATCTAGATATTTTCATTTTTTCTTTGACTAGATGCACAGTACTCATAAAACAGTCATATTTACAATTATAAGAATTTATTACAGGGTTACATTAATTACATTAAACCAGATCTTTTCCTCATGCTGCAGGTTTGGGAATGCAAACTGTAAACAACTGTCTATAAGAAGGATAATTTGACAAATGAATTTGTCAAATATAGTTCCTAACAAAGATAAGTGGCAATTTGCTTGTCAAGTAATCTAAACATGTTGGTGCTGTAAAGAAGAATGTCCCGTCCAGACACAAATTCTCATTTTTGGGTAATATTTATCTTGGTACTGGACATAGTAAAAATAAATATTGTACCTGTAACATTTGTAGTATTTGGCTATTAAGCAATAAATAAGAACACCATAGATGAATCACTTCAAAATGTATTTTAAAAAATGCATTGTCCATTAAGCTTACCACTTTGGATGCAAATAAGAGAAGTGGTTAATGTCTTTTCGTGAATCAGTGGCAGATGTTTCCCCTTTTTTGAATTCCTCTTTTTTTGTTTCCAATTGTGACTTTAGCAGTTCTTCGATGAAAGGTCTATTGAGCAATAAGGAATAAACGTGTAAATTCTGACATTCCATAACTCCACTTTTTAGGTCACTAAAATGAAATCACACTCATTAGATTTCTCAAACATTTTGATTTTGGGCATTGTATTAAAGAAAATTTCTTTTGGATAAATTCTTGATTTTAAAGAAAGAAAATAAAACACATTTTCAAGTAAAAAAAAAACCAAAAAAAAACCACTGTTGGAAATAAATTACCTTTTATAAATTTTCAGACCAAACTATGCATACATTTACTCTTTAATATTGTGTGCCTGCATAATACAGGACCTTTATTTCAAAATTAAATAATTTTTGCAAATGATTTTTACCTGTGATTGCAAGCAAACCATGATTTGTGTGTACACACTGTTGTACACAGTTGTAGGAATCTCCTGTGACAATGTATCCAGCAGATGTGGTAATGGCAAGATGATTAAATAGCTTTAAAAGTGGGCTAGATAAGTTTTGATAACTAAAAAATATTGAGAATTACTGGTATTAATACATATATTGTAATTCTGGTTGATCCAGGGATACTTACCCATTGCCATTTGGACTCAGGAAGGAACCCCCCCTCCCTTTAAATGTTCCTAATTAGGGATGGCATAGAACTCGAACTCGAACCCGAGTTCGAGCCGAACTGTTCGAGTTCGAACGGACCCGGACTTCTCGAACTATCTCGGACACGGACTTTCGATATTTCCCGGACTTTCGATGATTTATCGAATGTTCGAACGTTCGAATCTGCGAGTAAAATGTACATGATATCTAGGCGCGAACATCGAATCTGCGAGTAAAGTCTCCATTAAAGCCTATAGGCGAGCATCGAATCTGCGAGTAAAATGTCCATGTTACCTCGAACGTTCGAACGCGAAAGCTCGAAAGTAGCGCGTGGGAGAGTAAAATCGATTTTACGAAAGTCCTGGATATTGGAACATGCTCCCCAGACCATTTCCCAGGTCCCACAGCCATTTACATTAAGTTACCATTAATATTTTAGTTTGTATTGGACTCGACCTTTTCAAAACTATTTGCCTCCCATAGACTTTAATGGGTCCATTTTCGAACTTTCGAACTTTCGAACTTTTACAATAGTTCGAAAGTTCGAAAACGGACCGAACTTTCAATAGTTCGACCATCTCTATTCCTAATAAACAACTAAAATCCTAGAAAGTTCAAAATGGATTTAATCGTATCCTTTCTTTTTAATAAAGCAAAAATACCAGAAATTACCACTAAGCAACAGCTGTTAGCGTGTGTATATTTTGGGGGTTAGTCACAGAGAGTTATTATCACTAGGGTAATAAGATCAATTTACCCTGAAAACTATAGTAATGTAAGGCTTTGTGACCAATATTAAACTAGAAAGGGAAAGTTTAAGTATAAACTTTGAATTTGGCTTTGAAAGACTGCATTTTGGAAGGGAATTTGTGTGTTTGTGCTGCAGATTTTAAAACTCAATAATGTCAATGAAGAGGACATTGTTGTTTTTTACTTACCCTTTAAACACATTAAAGGTAGGTCAGTTGGTGTGTGTATATTCATATCAGGTTGGGGGATAAAATACTAACATGCATTAAAGGTAGGTCAGTTGGTGTGTGTATATTCATATCAGGTTGGGGGATAAAATACTAACTTTTTTGATAATTGGTCAAAATGAGTTTTTTTTACCCTTTTAGCCTATGAGTAAGAGCGTTCAGTACCGCTCGAAACGCGTCAGGCATTTGACTGATTGTGTGATAGATTTTAAATGTTACAATAAAGTTTAAAGTTTTTAACCTGGTGACCGAGAAAATTCTTGCCGGATCGAGGAGTGCGGACCAGTAGCCCACCCACAGAGGACAGAGATATTTGCCCTTTACGTATGGTTGCCATAGTAATGGATAAGTAGATGTGTGTGTACCCATGTCGGGTTGAGAGTTAAAAAAAATACTTTTTTGATGATTGGTTAAAATTAGTTTTTTGACTTTAGTTACCCTTTAAGTATGGCTGCAACAGTAATGGAGGGGTAGGTCAGTAGCTGTGTATACCTGTATCACGTTGGGGGTTAAAAAAACAAAGTTTTTTGATTATTGGTCAAAATTTGCTTTTTTGACTTCAGTTACTCTTTAAAGTATGGCTTCCACAGTAATGGATAAGTAGATCAGTAGGTGTGTGTACCTGGGTCTGGTTGAGGGGTATGTCTTTTTTGTGTTTACAACCATAAAACTATTTTTTATTGAGGATAAATCTAAATTTGTTTTTCTGACTTTATTTACCCTTTTAATATGGCTGCCACCGCAATGGATAAGTAGATCAGTAGGTGTGTGTACCTGGGTCTGGTTGAGGGGGTATGTCTTTTTTGTGTTTACAACCATAAAACTATCTTTTATTGAGAATAAATCTAAATTTGTTTTTTTGACTTTATTTACCCTTTAAATATGGCTGCCACCGCAATGGATAAGTAGATCAGTAGGTGTGTGTACCTGGGTCTTGTTGAGGGGGTATGTCTTTTTTTGTGTTTACAACCATAAAACTATCTTTTATTGAGAATAAATCTAAATTAGTTTTTTTTTACTTTAGATACCCTTTAAGTATGGCTGCCACAGTAATGGATAAGTAGATTAGTAGGTGTGTGTACCTGGGTCTGGTTGAGGTGGTATGTCTTTTTTGTGTTTATAACCATAAAACTATCTTTTATTGAGGATAAATCTAAATTAGTTTTTTTTACTTTAGTTACCCTTTAAATATGGCTTCCATGGGAATGGAAAGGTAGGTCAGTAGGTGGGTGTACCTGGGTCTGTGTGGGGGGTTGGGGGTATCACCATTTGTATTTATGACCATGAAAAAAACTGTTTTAAAATATCCACATTTGAGGATTTTTACCATTATAGTCTATGGGAAAAAATGTCCGGAAATTCGTAGATAATGCCGTAATGCTTCCTCGGATTCCTTAGCTAGAAGATAGCACACTTCTCCTATATGCCCCGCACGTCTGTACCTAATTTCATGTCTCTAGCTCAAAAACTGTGGGAGGAGATACGGTCCAAAAAAGCGGAAGAAGAAAACGGAAGAAGAAAAAGAAGAAATAGAAAGAACAGTAATTTAGCTTTTTCAAGCCAAATTAATAAGGTTTCGACAATGAACAATTAGACCAGGTCCACAGCAGGTTTTAAATAAAATGGCAAAATTAGCAACAAAAGTCAACGCAACTGGAAATTTAATGCAATTTGATGCTGAAGATTTGGATGTTAAAAATGTTTCTAGTTTTGGTGCAGGAAATCTCTAGTAACTTTCAGTTCAATCTTTATACAGTAGCTTGCCTTTTTGCTATTTTTTATCTTTTTCCTGTACATGCAGCCATTCAACCAACAGTGTGAAAGCAAATCATCAGTGCAGCATATTAAGCAGATGTACTCTTATTTAGTGTGCATTTAGAGTTGAACTCTATAACTATAGGTTGAACAACTCTGAATAAATTGGATTAATGATAATTTTTTTTACATTTGCCCCAGACCAGAGCACAGCAGTGAAAAGTTAAATCTGATTTATTCATGGGTATTATTGTGCATAAGTGTGTCTCCAAAAAGAGATACACATTTCATTCACACACAGCAGTAAAAATGTTTATTGTGATTTGATTATGTTTTTTACTAACTAGGTTAATGTCCCAAAGTTACCCTACTGGGAGTGAAGTATTTTCTTTTGAGCTGGGGCCAGAGAATATCAATGACTCAACAAAGCAACAGCCAGAAAAAAAATAAGATGGTTCGGCTAGAGAAGAGCTAAAGTCTAATAATCTAAATCTCTACATTTTTAACTATACAAATGCTAATACATGGCTTAAAAACAATCCTGTCTTTGATGCTGCCTCTGTGTAGCATGTTTAAAACTTATGGGTCTGGAAAGGAGTCATAGCATCCTTTAATTCTCAACAATTTTTTGTGATGTAAATTTTAATTTTCAGCACTTTAATAAGCCACTATGGTTTAGCGGTACATATCTTTTCCAAACAGGCACTGTAGCATGCTATGCCTAATACTTACCTTTTAAACATCATTCGGTAGACTATCACTTCTGCAGTCACTGCCATTCTGACATTTCTACAGATTTAGCTGTTTGTTGTTCAATTTTTTCCTAGACCACTGAGAGCCTTTTCTAACATATGTTCTGTATACTTCTTATTGTTATTTAAAATAACTGCAGCTGCCCTTACCATTGCTATGTGACATAGCAAGCATCATTCAAATTTGAAGGAATAAAAAAACAAACAAACTGGTGATTGCATGTTCTACGAAAACAGAGTGCAGCGCATGCAATGTGGCCACCCATATTGACATGTAGTGACATCCTTTACTCACGCCTATCGCGGATCGCACAACGCAAAACAGTTTGAATTGACTTTTTCCTACACTGATGGAGTAAAGATGTAAAACTAGTACTGTAATAAGTTGAAATGTTGTGTTCAAGGCCATAACCCCTAAGGGGTGTTTTCTCTGTGATGATATAGAAGGTCTCTTTTAATTCTCTTGTAAACCAGTTGTCTGTACAAATTGCACACTTTAAAGAGCGTACATTTATTCTAAAGGAAGACTAGTTATGTCCTTCTAGTTTGGGGCCCTCTGTGTTGAGCCAAGCTCTTGCTTGCTGAGTGGCCATTTAGTCTTCCTTATGCACAGGTCCATGTGCTGTTGGCTACAATAGATGGCATGTATCAAATTGTCTTTTGTATGGACAAACTCATGTCTTTTTGGGTTTTGTTAGTTTTCTTTAAAGGACAACTCCACCCTCATAAGAACATCTTTTAGAAAGAATGGCCTCATTAAAATATGTTGATATATCATAGTTTGTCCTATGAATTCATTACTGTATGCCTGCTATGCTTCTGGGTGCCTCATGGAAACTGAGCAATTTAGAAACCTGTACTGAGCAGGTACTGTGTCTGGGCATGCTTAGAAGAGGCAGACAGGGGATTAACATTCAGTCATTGGCTGTGATGTCAACTGTCAAATCCATAACTGACAGTTGCTAACTGGAAGAACCAGGAAGCAGAAACAGGACAACAGGATATTGTACAGGATTTCAGGTTAGATTTATGTATTTCAGATTTTAAACTATTACCATTTAGGGTTTTTGGAAGTGATCTACCTGTATGTAGATTTTCATTTTGGGGCTGAACTTGCCCTTTAAGTGTTGTTGGGTTTAAAGAACAGGTATTTGTGGTATTTCAATTAGAAATGTATCTGATTCACTTCACACAAATACGATGACTATATTGTTTTGTGTTTTTTTAGTTTTAGGAGATATTTTGCTGACACTGATTTGTTCTTAAGTATTTTTATCACTGTATCCTGATTAGAGATCGTTCTTATAACTAAGTTCAAGCATAATACACTGCAAACCTTATGCAAAATTTAGGGTCTAATAAAACTGTAGATACTTTGAGGTAGTGAATTTTTTAATTCACTACCTTTCAACTTTTTTTGTCCACAGAAGAAACATTACAAATGTTTTCCACTTTACACTCTGTCACTATTGGAATATCACACATTTTGATCGATTATCCTCAAAAATAGATTTAAAAATTATTATTTTTTGCCTATTGCATAAAATGGCATTGCTGATATAACATTAATCCTAACAGAAATAGAATATTGCCAATGGGGCACTATTACATTATACAAAATTTTATGAAAAACGTATTTTATTTTACACTGATGTATCACTTCCATTGCATTAGAGAACACATGATTATTTTGACAGTTTATTAAAGACATACAGGAAGAGGCACTGAAAGATGCTATTGCTATTCAGTTTGCTCCCTATTCTTCTGCATCAATTGGTAACAGTGCACTATTATTCCATCTTAACTCCTTGCATGACTTTAACACCAGATATTGATTCACTTCATACATGGGTTAAATGGCTTTAAGACAGAACCTGAGATAGCGCCTTTTGGTGCATAGCCCTAATAATAAATCTATTATATATATATAGTATGTATAGTTCAATAGAGTAGAGTATCAGCGTTGTCTATATGCCTTTATTAAGCTGTATACTTGTTATAGCTTGGTAAAGGCCTGTAGACAAGGGCCGAAACCTTGCTGCTATTTTTTACTATGCACTATGTTTAATAAAAGCACCTTCAAAATATATTATATATATATATATAATATATATATATAATTATATAGCAATATGGTAGGCAGTGGGCACTCTGATCAACAACAGCCTGGGTGCACGATCCCAACAATACGTATTCTGCAAATAACGGCGGCACTCACAGGACTTCCGAACAACCGAAAGATCTTTATCAACGGAATGGTTTACATGTTTCCGCCCCCAAACACGGGGCCGTTTCTGAAGATGGCCCCGTGTTTGGGGCGGAAACATGTAAACCATTCCGTTGGAAAAAGATCTTTCGGTTGTTCGGAAAGTCCTGTGAGTGCCGCCGTTATTTGCAGAATATATATATAAGTCTTGTGGTTGGTGGGCATTCCCATCCACGTTCAATCGACGGGTTGCAGTACCCAACAAGTAGTATTTAACTAAAAAAAAGGGGTGTTATCATTGAAGGTGGCGAAGTAATACGGCCGAGATTAGCGGTGTGTAACAGTTACCGCCGCTTTATAAATATGCCCCTCAAACTCCTTTGTTGCAGTGGCTGCATGGCTAACTCGGAAGTTAACCGGCATTCTATTGTGGGACTTTAAACGCCAGCTGATAGCAATAGCAAGAAATAGATACCAGCACTTAGAGATGCACGGTGAGCAGCTGTCAGCATTTAGTATCGCCGGTATGTTTGTACCAGGTTGCCGATAGTGTCTCTCAGTGCATTGGCCTGCTTGTGTTTATACTAATGGAAATTAGTAGGATCTAGGAGCATGGTTGATTTATTGCATTGCTATATATAAACCATAATAAAAAAAAGAATAATAACTTATTTCCCATATAACTACTGGCTTTGTTGTAGGCTTAGAACTGAAGCTGGCTAGGATACAAATTTTAAATTTAATAACTTATAAATATATATAACTTGATACTAGTAAATAGGGGGATGTCAATGTAACTTGCAGTTTGTAATCACATGGTAAAAATCTTCTGTTCATAATAATCACTGGGTTAATTTAATGTGAACAAAATAAAAATGTAAAAAAAAATTGAGGTAGATATTTAATTAACTTTTAACAACCCGCAAATGTGGAAATACACAAGACCACAAACAACACAACGGAATCAGTCGATGGGTCTGTGCCAGAATTATTACTACTGACACATATATGTATAAATTAAACAATTGATTTTATCATCAAATAATTGGAGAAAACTTTCAAACAGATGGAGCTATTTGCACCATAATGCAAATGAATCCCACACCATGAACATTGTTTGTAAACAGTTGTGCTTTCATCTAAACACAAGACAAACATTGGCAGTTCATAGCCATTGGCAGTGTATGCTCCTGTAGGAACAAACATTCTAAATTGAAATTGTCCCTTTAGGCTGGTGTCAAAAAGGTAACTTTCCCAAGTGATACATTACCATATAAAAGTGTTTCATGCTGTGATCTATTACCTCCTACAGAGCATTAGCCACCAATGTGTGCAAGCTTGGATGCTCACTAAAGGTGGCCATACACACTAACAATAATAGGTAAATCCTGTCGGGAAATGATGGGATTTACCCATTATCATCAGTGTGTAGGGGCTGTTCCTAGTCGGCACTGCAGCCGGTCGGGAACGGCGGAAAATTTCCGTTGGTCGGTATTGCCACCCACTACTGAGTGAAGGAAGCTGATCTGATCGTACTGTTCATGGTTGAGCGGATGACCAATCCCTATACCGTGTCAGGTCAGTGTGTATGGTTCCCAGACAGATAGCAATGTGATCTGTAGGCACACATGCTGTGGAAATCACACGTGTATGGCCACCTTAATAAATGTTACTTCTAATTAGGGATGGCATAGAACTCGAACTCGAACCCGAGTTCGAGCCGAACTGTTCGAGTTCGAACGGACCTCGAACTATTCGGGGCGGACTTTCGATATTTCGGACTTTCGATGATTACGAATGTTCGAACGTTCGAACGTTCGAATCCGCGAGTAAAATGTACATGGTATCTAGGCGCGAACATCGAATCTGCGAGTAAAGTCTCCATTAAAGCCTATAGGCAAGCATCGAATCTGCGAGTAAAATGTCCATGTTACGAACATTCGAACGCGAAAGCTCGAAAGTAGCGCGTGTAAGAGTAAATCGATTTTACGAAAGTCCTGGATATTGGAACATGCTCCCCAGACCATTTCCCAGGTCCCACAGCCATTTACATTAAGTACCATATAATTTTAGTTGTATTTGACTCGAACTTTTCGAACTATTTGCCTCCCATAGACTTTAATGGGTCCGTTTTCGAACTTTCGAACTTTCGAACTTTTACAATAGTTCGAAAGTTCGAAAACGGACCGAACTTTCAATAGTTCGACCATCTCTACTTCTAATGTAGCTGTAGCTGTTCTTAACAACATCTTTTAGTTATATTGCCACAAAGAATATACTCAACCTATAGAATGAAATAAATGATAAAATTAAATAAAAACTTAGATAGGAAATGCAAAATATTGCCAATGCTGTTAATCTGCAGCAACCAACCATGTGCTATCAGATGTTTTCTAACTGCAGTTGTAGACCAGTACAATGGTATCATCTGATTGCTGCAAATTAAAGGACACGTACACCATTTTTTTAAAACTTACCTTATATTTTTCATTTCCCTTGTTCTTTTATATTTTTCTCTTGTCATTTGTAAATAGACAACTTTAATAGTTTTTCCAGTCTAACTTTATCTAAAATGATAGACTTTCACCCCAATGGATTCTGGGAGATAGTTTCAGCACTTTGTGTGCTGGAGTGGGATCTTAAAAAATGTGGAGCCGGGTTGATCTGCTCTGAAGGTTTTATTCACCTATAAATAGTGATGGTTTCATTTAGTTTCAGATAGGTACACTATAGAGAAATGCATTGCACAGAGCTGCTCTAAGATCAGGTCCACTTCATTATCCTCCCCCTACAGCTCTGTATTATGTTGTTTCTTTAAGTGTAATAATTAAAGTGGAAAATGGTATGTGGATGTAACGCAATTTGTAATAGACTGCAGCAGATTTAAAGCAATTATTAGGTGAGTTGGACAGTCGGAAAACAATGTTTATTGGCTTGTGACAGATTTAGCCTGAACAGATATGAAACCTACATATAACAAAGCTACAAATGTAGGATGTGTACATTAAAACCAATTCAGCCTGCATCATGCTAAATACCAACCAGCCTTTCAGTGTGTAGATTTTATACTGTATGTTTGTGTCTTAAAGGGAAAGGTGACAACTCGGTTGCCAGATCATTTGGTCTAGTTACAGGGACACACTTAATAAATGTAATAAGCAGAGCTGCACTGTTTTCAAAGTGGTTGCAAGTAAGCAACATTCATTCTGATTCAGTCATGCTGCATGTGTTTTTAATATGAGTTCCTACATATTTCACATATATAGATAAATGGCATATAGATAAAATAATCCCCCCCCCAACTAAAGCTAGCCATACAAAAGCAACTTGCATTGTAAGTAACTAACAGATTCCTTACTCCGAAAGACACATACTCATCACATCATTACCTGTATAGAGAATGATCATGCAGGCAACTTTATGTACTGCAGGAGGGTTGTTTTTAGGGTTTCAATGCAGCCATGCATAATGTATTGAATGAACTGTAGATTTCATTTATGTTCAGGCTCAATCTGTTACAAGCTCCACAAGAGACTGACACAGTCTCCTAGATATTGCTTTCAGCATGTCCAAATCTCCTAATAATTGCTTTAAATAGGATACAGTCTATCACAAATTGCATTACATCTACATATAGTGAATCTGATCTTAGCACAGCTCTGTGCAATGCATTTCTCATTTAGAGATGTACAAACTTTATAAAATCCGTTCCGATTTTGGATTTTTGACCTTCCAAAAAAATCTGAAATCATATCATAAAAGTCAATATGGAGCAAAATATCTGAAAAGTTTGATTAAAATAAAGGAAAAATAGCAATGATAAACTTATTGTAAAGGGCTCTGGGACCTGGGAAATGGTCTGAGGAGCACATACAAATAGCCAGAACTTGAAAAAAACAACTACTGTCACACGTGCGCTACTTTCGAGCTTCTGCATTCCACATTCCATAATTAACCTATATTTGGACAAGGGTTCACAAATTAGGCAAACCAAGGGTTTACAACTCCAGTATTTCTCCCATTTTTACAGAATCAAGAGTTAAAGATTTATGCAAACCTCCCATATACGGATTGAATGTTCACAACTGTTTCCATGAATTAGATAAATTCTGAAAATCGAATCCCAAATTAAAAATCCTCAACCATTTCTTCGATAATCATCAAAAAACGATTTCAGAGCTCGAAAATCCGAAAAGTCTTGAGTCCATTCTGAGCATTCTATTACAGTTGCTAATGCGGCTCTGTGTTACAATTCATTTGAAAATTCAACATGTGCTTAATCCACAGCATGACTTTTAATGCCAGCAATTAAAGGATTTAATATCGATTAGCATGACTTTACCTCCTTTTAAACATTTTGGCACCCCTGGATAAATAAGCCTGAATATGTTTATATTCTACTTATGAGTAGTGAACTTTGTAAGTGTGTATGTGTGAGAGTACATGGATACGTGGACAGTATTTATTAATATTATTGTGTATGTGCTGTATTTATTATGGAAGCACTTGGTTACCTGTATTGTTAATTGGAACCCTGGAGCTAGTTATTTAAACATGTGTTTGTATCACTGAACTGGTTAAACAAATTAATGTTGGGAGAGAAATCTATCATTTAGAGGAATATCTCTTTATTATAATAATAACAATAATAATAATATGTTTGAAAAACACATAGATATGCTATAACCAAACAAATTGATAATACTGATAGACTCTTAAGCTATAAAGTGCTGGTAGTACATTAATAAAAAAATTCCGAATAGATAAAGGAAGAAAAATCTTGAATATAAACAGGGAGATTCAATAAAAGTTCTTATCGTTTAAAATGGTGCTAATTTTGCCCCAACCAATCAGATGTTAGCTTTCAAATGTTAAATAAGATCTGATTGGTGGGGCAAAATTAGCACCATTTTAAACGATAAGAACTTTTATTGAATAACCCTGCAAGTCCATAAATAGTCACTGATTAGTCTATAAATTTCAGTGTATAGAAAAATCACTGTTGAAAATTGCGACTAACCCATAAACTCTTACCACTTTCGTTACCTGCCAACCAAAGACTCTTATCTGATGGTAACCGTAAGCAAACCCTGCAACTGGACACTCACAGCTGGCGCCGTTTCAAAAGATTGTGATTTGGATCAACAGCTGGATAAAGATCTAACTCACTGATTTCAAAGTGCGCTAACAAAGGATGGTATTGTAGACTCTCCCACTAAGCTGTTACTGCTAACAGCAGTTCTTCGTAGTTACTCCTAGCACTTGATTCAATAAAAGTTCTCATCGTTAAAAATTGTGCTAATCTTACCCCAACAAATCAGATGTTAGCTTTCAAATGTTAAATAAGGTCTGATAGGTAGGGGAAAGATTAGCAACCATTTTTAATGATAAGAACTTTTATTGAATCCATTTGTCTGGACATTTAGCTGTGTGAAAATCTTGCTGTGGGTGCTGGAGGGATCTCAATGTCATATGAGTTCGGAAGAGAGGGCGTCACTAAACAATTCAAGGATAAGTGAAGAAAGTTTTATAAAAAATATAAAATTAAATAGTATAAAAAGTGAACAGCATTAATAGAAATATAATAAGTGTCAATGCCAATAATATGTGCTATGTGTCTCGTCTTTCTACTTCCTCAAGCACAATAGATTATTACACACAATTTCTACATGATGAGATAAACCAAATTCTATTATAATCTGGGAAGTGGGAACAAATATATAATCTTAATCAATGCAAGTACATCCTATTCATTTATAGCAAAGGGGATCTATTTTTTCTTTTAAGCTATTGTAATACAATGTTATGTGTTCAAAAATGTATTTTTGCTCCATTCTAAGCAGTTGTTTTCCTACATACCTTAAACACAGTAAAACCACTCCCTTTAAAAGAGCCATTATGTATCCTCCCATAATGGGAGCGTAGATATAGGGTATAGTAGTCATATTATCAAGTGCTTTAATTCTAAGTTCTAATTGTCTTATGGTTTTGCCTGTATAATGTAACCCACATGGACATGTACTATGATATATTACCATCTTTGTCTTACAGTTGAAATAGTATCTTTATATCATTTGTTTTTATAACTGTTGTCTTAAAGGCATATTGACATACCCCACATCCACCACAAGGAAACATCCCTTTTATTTTAATATTTCCCCTCCTTAGCTTTTTCTGGGATGCTTGGGGCCAAAATATATTTCAAACATTGAGCTTTTCTGTTATAAATATTTGGGTAATCTCTTTTGGTATTTTCCATTTTTTTTCTCATTTTTTTTAAAATATGCTGAAACTACTGTATTTTCCTTACATCTTTAGTATAATCCAGAATCATTTTCGCCTGATGTTCTCTTTTTTTGCCAATTTTTTCCCTTTTATTCTACTTTTAATTTAACCCTTCTCCGTCCCTTTTATCAGCCTTTTATTTAGCTTTTTTAAATATTATTTTATTTAGTTGTTATTTATGTGAGTAGGTGTACAGACACCATTACTATATATATAGTATATATATATATATATATATATATATATATATATATATATATATAAAAAAAGATAGGTGCTTGTCCGCACTCCGTTCCAGAATCTAGTGCCCGGGTGCTGCCGAAAACGGATACTTATCATCAAAGCAAAAAGCGGAGCACTCCTGGGTCTTACTCAAAATTTATTGTAATACATAGTGTAGGCAGATGACCTACGCGTTTCAGCCCATATCCACAGGGCCGTCCTCAGGGTTACAGTTCTGCGTGTCCAAGTGAGTTAAATACAATGTGTTCAACTATCCCCCCGCCCCCCTCCCTCCCTCCTTCCCTCCCTCACCTTCGTGATCAGATAGGCTCCAGCTGTGTGCATAGTAAAAGTGCCGTGCATATTAACCCGTCACTTACCGGAATACCATGGTAATCAGGTAAGGAACAGTAGTGTCCGATGACTAAAAGAAAACCCCGGACTGGGTCACCACACCGGATGAACCTATATAAGTGTAAGGAAGGACCTCGGAGTGAGGGGAGTAACGTGCCTTCTCCCCCGCATCTCAGGAAAGCTAAAGTGCCAGGGCTACAGAATAAATATAAAGTGGCAAATAGTGCAATAAAAATGGATACAAAGTGTCAGTGCCACGGTAATAAAACCAAAGAGTATCACATAGATAAATATACTAAAATACAGCTAAAAATGTTCCAGGACCCAGACTAAAATGGCTAACATGCTACAAGTCAAAGAGATACAGGAGGGACCCAGTGTGTGCCGTAGGGGCCCACAAACTAAGGGTAAACGAAATATTAAAGGCGGACTATCAAAAAAATGGGAACTAAGAGGGAAGCTCAAACCAATAGATCCAAGTCCCCAGGGTACCAAATGAAAAAGACCCAATAGGGGTAAGAATCCCATACAAAAGGGGCCAAAGCTACTAGTAGTCTAGATCCTTATAAAAAACATGACATAGCCAGTTGTTCATTGAGTCCTGTTGGCGACATAGTGTTCAGTTTCTTAATCCATCGGACCTCTCGACGTAACAGGGCCCTTTTTCTGTCGATGCCCTCACGTTGCGGTTCATGGTCAATAGCCATCCATTTCATCAGGGCCACCGAATGTGACATTTGTCTGAAATGTTTAGCTACAGATTGTTCTCCAAATCTCTCCACCATGTCTTCTTGCCTGGGTTCCACTGTATTTCTAATAGCTGCCCTGTGGTTAGCCAATCGCTCTCGTAATGTGGTTGTGGTTTTGCCGATGTAATATTTCCCGCACGGGCATGTTATAAAATAGATGGTATATAGACTCATGCAATTGAGTCTATGTTGAATTTTTATCCGGTTCCCATTCACAGGGTGAGGGAAATCGGGGCCCGTTATTGCACTTCTGCAGGCTAGGCAACCAGAGCATTTATAGAAACCCTTTTTTCCGGATGATAACCAAGTTTTCGAGATGGTGCCACATTGTTTCTTTAGGTCTGTTTTTACCAGGAGGTTTTGGAGATTTTTGCCTCGTTGGTATGCAAATAGTGGCACGGAGTTATGAAATGGTAGATGCTTATCACTTTTAAGTAAGTCCCATCTATCCTTAATGCTATTTCTTAATGTTTTACTATACGGAGAGTATATGCTAATAAAAGGGATCTTCTCCAAGTGAGAGATGCTACTTGTGCTAGGGATAGGGCTTTTATCCCGCCATCTTGTAGTGGCTCTCTGAATTTGTGTTTCAACTAGATCAATGGGATACCCCCTGTCAATAAATTTATTTCTCAGTTCCACTAGCTGTATCTCCACTCCCTCACTTTCTGTATTGTTTCTAAGTACACTGAGGCTTTGGGAAAATATAATGCCATTTTTCTGTGACGATGGGTAGAAGCTGTTGGCATGCATCACCACTTTTGTATATACGGAGATCCAAGAAGTCGATTGTCTCATAACTGGCACTCATGGTCAGTCTGACCGGGGATTCCACCCCATTAAGGTTGTCCACAAATTGTGTGGCCTCCTCAACCGTGCCTCCCCACAGTATGAGCAGGTCATCAATGTATCGGCGATATAGGAGGATTCTTTCTCCTCCCTTTGGAATGATGTACTTTAATTCATAGTCCTCCATGAATAAATTAGCAAAGGAGGGACCTATATTTGATCCCATAGCCGTTCCGGCTATTTGCTGATAGAAGTAATTTTCAAATCGGAAATAGTTCAATTCCAATGAGGCTGATAGTAATTCCATAAGGAATTCAGTCGGGGGAGATTTTTGTCCTGCCCTCACCAGAGCTAGTCTTCAAATCTGCACCCCAAGCTGCTGGGGAATGATGGTGTACAAATTCTTGACATTGCATGTCATTAACACCGTATCCTTGATAGGGCCCCTATATTGGGACAGAATTTGTAACAAATGTTGGCTATCTCTGAGGTATGAGGCCATATTCCTAACTAAAGTTTGCAGAAACGAATCTATTTAAAGTAACTCCTATTCATCAACACGATGGCCCCCCCCCTTATCAGCCGGTCTGATGACAAGATTGTCATCATCCCTCAGAGAGTGTATGGCCATTTTTTCTTCCCGTGTCAGGTTGCTCCACTTTTGTCGTGTTCCCATCGAATTTTTAATTTCCTTATCAAGGTCCTGTTTGACCATGTCTCCGAATACCTTGATGCTGGTAGGTTTAAATTTAGATACCGGGGTATCAGAGTTGTGGAACAGATCTCATAGTTTTAGTGATCTCTGAAGTTTAAAGAGGCTGATATCGTCTTCCAAGGGATCCAAGGAGAAAGTTTATTTAGGTTTTATATGTCTAAACACATGCAGACTTAAGGTTCATACACACCTGGCAATGTGCAGCCAAGCGCCGACCCCTGACCAACCCCCGAGCCCGACGTATACCCGGTCGGGGGTCGGCATTTGGATGCACATCGCAGGTGTGTACAAGGCTTTACGTACAAAATTGACAGACCATAATACGCTATTGAGCTATGCAAGTTTTCATCCAGGTCACATAAAGAAGTCTATACCTCGTAGCCAGATAATGAGGGTCAAAAGAATAGTTTCCGATAAAGAAGTGTGTAATCTAAGGATACAGGAAATGAAAAGTAAATTTCTACAATGGGGATACCCCAATAGGCTGATGGATCAAGTGATTAGGGAGGTTGAAAGTAAGCCCCCCGGTGATCATAAACAAAAAAGTAAACGGATACCTTTTATCACTGAATACTCCACAGGTAGTAACCAATTGTCATGTATTATTAATAAACATTGGAGACTATTAAAGGGAGTTACCCTGAAGTGTTGGAATTTTTTTTATTGAAGGGGTTAATGTTCCGTTGTTATTCCTTTGTCCAGTGTAAATATGTAAATAAAGTTAGTCAGTGTGAAGCATCTACAACTGGGGAAATTGTTCAAATACAAGGTTTTTATACTTGTAATACTGATTTTTGTATTTACCTTCTCTGCTGCCCATGTGGTAAATATGTTGGGGAGACAACACAAAGGATTACAGATCGTATCTCCCAACATAGGTTCCACATACGGATCAGAAAATGTTACCAGTCCCTCAGCATTATTGCGAGAAGGGACATAGTTCTACTGATATTAAGTTTCTGGTTTTGGAACATATTCCCAAACTTGAAAGGGGCGGGGATAGAGTGTTAAAGGTAAAATTGATACACCGACTTCAGACATTGTACACTCAAGGTTTGAAATGTCACTACAATTTATATCTATTTTTATAACATTGAGGTATGATATTGTCTGGTTTCTGTAACTGAATATGGAATGTGTTTGATTATAGTAGGTGAGATATAACCTACTATAGTGGAGTCTATGGGGTTACATCCCTTGTGTTTGGCATACTGTCTTGCAATTGGTTAATAATGACTGATGTCATATTTTGCCATGTTTTGATTTGTTATATAAAGTTTTTGAAAATCCCAGAATTCACAGCTTAATAAAGGGGCGGATACCCCGAAACATAGTCCGGAATAAAACTAGCATTAGTGGTTTGTATTGTAATCATACTGTGTGCTGTACCTTTTTATGTTCACATATAAATATATTATATATATTGAGATAGATATAGAGAGATAGAGAGTAGAAGAGAGAGATATAGATAGATATATATACACATACACACACTTACACACACATATTTTTTACCACTTTTTTTATTTTGGTAATCTGTATTCCCCACAAAAATGCATTGTCATAGCTTCCACTTCTTGTATTACTGCATTCAGGATTTAGGAAGTAAATACGAGTCACTTCTTTTTTCCCTCTGTTGCAGACTTTGTAGTAAATTTAGTCTGACAACATATTCAACTATATAATTACTGCATGTGTCAGACATACACTGCTTTTGGAAAGATGGTCACCCTGATACACATCCAGTCGAATCCGGTATGTAAAAACTGTTCAACTGTATGTGTGTGTATATATATATATATATATATATATATATATATATATATATATATATATATATTGTACATTGATTAATACATGTATATTTTAATGCCCTTTATGCAGAGAATATATTTTAGAAAAAAGATGTTTCACACACCTTGAATATTTAATTGTAGAATTTTTGTGTAACATGAATTAATATTAAAAATGCTTGAAATTAACCAACATTTTTTAAAATCCTTTTGCTCCATTGGAGGACTTAAAGAAACAAAAATAAATGGTGCAATTCCCTGTAAGCATTTTAAGTAATAAAACATTTTAGGGGGTGTGAGTATAAACATCAGAATAAAAAGTAGTGATAGTATAACAGTAGTAATAATGCACTTGTTATAAAAACGTAGGGGATTTCAGCTTCACAGTCTTTATTTAGGAACCTGTAACAAGTCCTCTGTGAGTGTTTATACTACATTATTAACTTGAGCAGTGATCAGGAAAGAACCTTTTGGGTACATGGCGTTGTAAATTTTTCCGATGCATAAAGTATAAATTGATAAACAGTAAATACATGAATTAGACCTGTACAAATCGAAGGGTATTATCACGCCTGATAAGGAATAAACTCTCCTGCAACTTCTCACAAATCCATCAGGTTCCCTGTTTATCTATTGTAACTTGTAAGATACTATTTTACTATTTTCCCATCTTTTGCCCCTTTTTAAGGACAGTTATTATCTCCATGTATTTATGTGCAGCTTCGTGTGTGTGTGTGTGTGTATATTTATATATACTATTTGGTTCCATACAACAATAACATTTCATGCTTTTTCATAAAAATGCCTGGCTTATCTCTATTTTACAGAAGTTCAGACAGAAAGTATTGTGGCTAAGCAGTGTTGCAATGGGTGTTCCAAGAACTGAGGGGAAAAGCCTGGCTTCTATGAAACCGAATATAACTGGATTAATAAATCATTTAAAGGGACACTATAGTGAAAAAATGACTTTACCTCATCTTAATCTATAAATGAATAGATGCAAGTAGCACATACTCTGACGCATGTGTGTTGCTGCATGCCTTCAATCCAGCACATGTTTTTCTCAGGAGCAGTATCCCCCCTCCCTCTTTTAACCACTCCCACTTCCATCTGACCTGACTTTTTTCCCCACAAATCAATTGTCAAACTACTCACAGCATATAGCATTCCAACTGTCAAAACTCTGTCACCATTCCAGCTCACAGAAGAATAATTTGTGAGAGCAAGGCACTTGATTGACAGCTGAAATGTAAGATGATTTAGATTGGATATCTAAAGAAATAGGGGGCAGATCAACAAAAAAAAATGGTACAGTGGTGGTTGGGAAGAACTATAGTTTCCAGTAATGACTATCTTTAATTGGTATGGGGCTCATAGTTACCACATAATTGACATGTGATGATTATGCACTCTAGGGGGCCCTACATTTAGTTTGGATTTTTGTAGTGTATTTTCTGTTATTCAGAAAATAATATTCAGAAAAGAGGTCACTGATTATCAAGTCGGTTACTTCATCTATAGTAAAATAGCTGGCCAGTTCCTTGATTTTTTAATATTTTAAGGGACTAGTCTGCATTGTATCTAGACACATATCACTTGTATATATTATGATTTAACTGTTAAGCGTTCTTCTCTTCCTTCCTTTCTCTCTGGGTAATTATGTAACCAATGGTTTCTTATTAAGTAGATACTTTTTAAAATCAGTTTGATGTTTTTAACCTAACACTCTGTATCAGTATCCATGGTTATTTTTTGTAACATACTTCATAACTGTATTCACGTTTGTTACTTATAAATTATCCCAAAAGTGACTCCTTTTCCTTTAAGAATGGATGGACCATGATGCACTGTGGATCCTCTGTTCCCTTTATAAGGAGGGTACTCATTCAGGTGTGTTAAGCTGGGTACACACGATGAGATATTTCGGTCCGATCGACCGATATTTCAGTGTATCGGTCGATCGGACCGAAATTATCGCATCCGAATGTGCCCATGTCCGATCGACCGTTCGTCCAAATCGGACGAAAGGACGATCGGACAGGGTGGAAAACCTCGTCTGATCGTGCGGTCCATAGAGGACGGTCGCGGTGACTATCGGACGCGGCTGCTTTTGCCGCGACCGACAGTCCTTCCTCCTGGCCGACCTTTTCGAAAGTATCGAACGGTCGGTCAGGAGGAAAAATCGCTAGGTGTGTACCTAGCTTTAGCGTATGACTAGGTGTGGGGCTCCACCTGAAACGCGTAAAGCCGTGTTTTCTATGAGGGTGCCATGTTAAAAGGCTCAATAAATGATTATACATTCATCGTCTGGGGCATTTGGGAAATTTTCCAGGAGATCAGGCTGCTTCATTTTCTACTTAACTAGACTGCATTGGTCTTATTTGAAAAGAGGTGCAAAGATTAGCAAGTGCTATTAATCTGCATGAACTAATCAGATACTACTGCAGTTAGAGACCATCTGATGACATCTGATTGGCATTTGCACATTAAAAGCACAAGAAGATATTTTAACCTCTTATTAAATAAGCCTATGTGTTAAATGATAAAGCAGTAAATGGTTGCAATTTTGGACAAAACCATTACAAAAACATTTTCTTGGCTTTTATGTCAATCTTGCACCATTTTCCATGATAGCAACTCTTGGTGAATAACCCCCATTGTGTGTTACCTTGTGGTTTGTATATATTTGGGTGTAAGGGGTGAATGTGCATCTTAAATCAGTCAAAGGAACAGACTTGTGCAAATGCTTGTCAGTAATTTAAAACCAGGCCATGTTCTATTACTAAGTATTTACTGAATTTTAGTAGGAAAAAAATTTCCAGCAAATAACAGTATAAGTATAAGTATAAGTAGAGACATACCCTTTATAATCTTACCAAGATTCTACCTATATTATATTTTATTTTTTTAAAACTAAATAATTAATGTTTCGCTTAACTTAAACCACACCTAGATACTGTATCTTTCCTAATATATACATGAACAAATCAAATATCCTATTATATAAATGTCTTGCAAAGTTAAAATAGAAAAACTATTAAATACATAAATTACATATGTCTAAAAATACATTTCTTTGAGCTGCAAATAAATCCTATAAATAAATGCAGTTTATATTTCACAGTACCCCCTAACAAGCTTGACTGATAATTTCACATTGCATGCCACAAATGATCGTTTATATCTGTCAGTCTTATTTTAGACCATTCATGTACCAAAATAGAGAAGGCAGTAGTGAATATCTGAGATATTTAAAGCCTGACCTTTGTTAAGAACTTAAGACTGCTTCTGATTCTTCTTCAGTCTTTGCAGTCTATAAAGAACATCATTTCTTAATGGGCATAATGTCAAAAGGTTAAATGACATGACGCTTCATGCATAATAATATGGATTGTCCTTGCAAATCCAAAATGAGGAATAAAGTTTTTTATGTAAGCAGAAAAAATTATTTTAGAGGTTACATCTGTTTTTTGAATATCAGTAGGTGCATAGGATTTGCATGCAGTTGCTAATTTATCATTATATTATGAGTTAATTGTATAGCCAAAATCCAAAAGCCCTAATTACTACTAAATATTTGGTTGTCCTTTGCGTGCCCTTTGTTGCATTGTACAATTGTTAGATTTTCTGAGCATGGAGCTAAAACCTGCAGAGACTTTGAATTTTGTGAACCTTTTATTTATCCAGACAACTAAAGAGGGGCAAATAAAATGTTTTAATCTGTGTTTTTGATGTTAGAATGTGCAGTGATAAGACTTAATATTGTGATCAAAAATGTTTTAATGTGTTACGATAGTAAGTCTTTATCACATCTTCCAGCCGCGACACTAAATGTATGAGCTAATAGGAAATTTACTGCTATCTGTCCTAGAATGACATGGATAAAACTGTGATCACACGAATATCTAGAAACTTTTTAAAAGAAAATCAGAGAAAATCTTTTGTCAGGGAAGGTGTGTGTATGTGTGTGTGTGTGTGTGTGTGTGTGTGGTGGGATCTAAAACTACTTGTCAAGTGTCTGTTGAATAAATGTTAATGCACCATTATAATATTAAACTCTTCGAAGGACCAGTGTTCCTTCTAATTTTGTGTTGTCTGTGTCTCATCATTAGAGATGTACTGTGGGTTCTAATAGAACCCAGTTTTGAAGCGAATCCAAGGGTTTTGAAAGTAGATGATTATCAAAATCGATAGATGATTATCGAAAGTAGATTATTATCGAAAATGAAAATTAGTAGAAAAGTTTGTAATATACCCTCGAAAGTAGCGTTCGATTTCGGTAACCCTCGAATTTGTAATATCGGTAACCCTCGAAAGTAGCGTTTGATTTCGGTAACCCTCGAAAATAGAATGCGGAAGCTCGAAAACAGCTTGATCGAGAGGAAAGATAGTTTTTAAATGAGTTTTGGTTATATTTACGGGATCCTCAGACCATTCCCCAGGTCCCTGTGTTATTCACAGTAACCTACTATTACTATTTCATCCTTAAAATCGATAGAAACTTTCAAATTTTTTTTCTCCAATAGACTTCTATGGGTCGGTTGAATTTACGGTTAAATTCGAAAATTCGAAAACGGGACGAAACTCCTCAGTTTCGAACATCTCTACTCATCATTATATGTAGTTAATTCTCTGCACAGTGGCAAATTGTCTGATATATATATTGCAGTATTTATATTCCATTTTTTTTAATGCAACTAGTGAATAGGCTTGCCAGTTGTGTGTAGGGAAATGACTTAAGTTGGTTAATTTATTTTAATTCCATTTAATGGAGTCATATTTTGCAGATTATTGGTGTTGCTAAGGGAGTTGTTTTCTGCTAAGATATAGTACACACATATCAATGTTTCGGTCACGTTGACCGGTTGACTGATATTTTTGTCAGAATGGTTGAGGGATTAAATGTTATTTCTATAATGGCTGATTGTTCCTGAATAATCTTGCAGACTGGAAAATCTGTCTCAGTGACTGGGCATGTTGGTAAATATCAATCATAAACCCACTTACCATATATCTCTGCATCTATTTATGTGAACCAGACCTAAGTTGCCCAGCAACTTGCTTTAGGGAACAAAAAAGCAATGTGGTGCTAAAAAGTTTGTAAGGTGCAAGGACTAGGCTGCACTAAAAACTATGGTCATGACACTTGTTTCTGTACACTGCTGATCCAGGCCATTAGCCCAGATAGAGAGCTCAGTATTTGTCATTGACAAGGTGGTGTTGAAGGAGAATTACTTTGTACAATTCATGAAATATTTTTCCAATTATTTTTCTCCAACACTGCTACCCCATTCACGAAATAATTCCATGTACCCTAAAAATTGTCTTAATTATCCTTTTGTTTATTTTTGCCCTTTACATGCAAGTTTCACACTGGTGACACATTTCCTGGACTTTATTAATTAATCAATAAAGACAAGATGCCAATTCTAGTGCCAGTACAACCATATTGTATCAGCCAGACCTTTGCATTTAAATGTCAGTGAAGTGTGAATATTGTGGAATGACATTTGACAAAACCTTTAAATACCCTTGTATGGTTAAACACAGCAATAATGTAAATCAGCTTAAATTCATTTTTAGTTGTGGTATTAGTACCACAACTGATCCACCTGCTAGATAAAAGACATGCTTTGACTTGTAAAAAGGGATTGACAAGGATTTTGTGTAATGCACATTGCAAATTGTTTAGGCTGATTAAATAGCTTAGACAAGTTTACTATCAAATATGTTGCAAGAGAAAGGTGAAGTTTATAGGCCTTGATTTTAAGAGGGCTCTTACAGGGCGATGTAATAAAAGTTCTTATCGTTAAACACTGTGCTAATTTTTCCCAATCCAATCAGATGTTAGCTTTCAAATGGAACATATCATCTGATTGGTTGGGGTGATATTATCACCAAAGATATGAACTTTTATTACATCTCTCTGTTGGTGTTTTTATATAAAGGATAATTCACCCCTTTCAGTGTAATATAACAAAAGTTTTTATCGTTAAAAATTGTGCTAATTTTGCCTCAACCAATCAGCTTTCAAATGGTAAATAAGATCTGATTGGTTGGAGCAAAATTAGCACCATTTTTAACGATAAGAACTTTTATTACTTAGGTCTGTATGTCAACATTTAAGGTAGTAATATCTTTTTTATTTATATTAAAAAGGGCACATTATGTCATATGTATCAAATATTTTTACTTTATATTTTAATGTTTATTTTTTTATTATTTATTGTTTGGAGGTGGGTTTGTATTTCATTTTGTTTTTTTATGTAATGAAAGTGAAAACCTATATTATAATCTGTTATTCAATTTGCTTTTTTACTGTATATATAAACTGTGCACGTGCTACTGTATTTTCTAAGCCATGCACACTCCCTTTATATTTTACTGTAAGTAACTGTCTTTACTATTGGTAATACTGGGGAGCAGTGGGGAGGAAAATGTGTTGTTTCAAAAAAAAAATCTTAATAGGAATGTGAAATAATGCAAACAAATTATAGTTTTTACATTTTAAAAACATAATGAACCATTGTAATGGAGAGCACCAGTGCATTAAATACATTTTGTATCCTTCACTTAGCTACTCAACTGTTATATTTAGAATATATAATATTCATAAATTATATTTGAAGTTGTAGTTTCTCCTGTTACCCATCATTGGGTTACATGGTAACGCATTCAAATGCCTCATATGATTCCAGTGCAGCTCCCACAATGTCCGAACGTTCGCACAATGTCAGAATAACTCCCAACCCAATATTTTCTGTTGGCAAGTAAACCTGAAAAAATGGTAAACTGGCAGATAAACTGGTAAAATGTCTGAAGACAATAGAAAAAATTACAAGATGTAAAGCCAGCATAACCGATTTACAAACTTATTCCATGGACAAATCTTAAAGGAAGATTGACCTCTTTACATTAACATCCATTCCCATTTCTGTATCATAGCCTGCTACTTTTTACCTTGTTGTCATTAGTGAAAACCCCAGAAATGTATTCTCTCTTTCTAAAACTGCTTACCTTAACAAACAGGCACACTTTGTGACCTTATAATTTTGTTACCTTATAACGTGTTGTTAAAGCTGTTGTATGGGCAAAAGCTTGTATTTGTTGAAATATGAGGAGTTTTAACTAGTAAAATTGCAGAGACATATTTTAAAGCCCACCGGGGCTAACACTAACCCAGACAAGAGTATTTGAGAAGTAGAACATTAAAACAAAGTTTTAAAGAAGAATAACATGCTAATATCACCCTTTCCATAATTCACAGTCATGCTAAAAACAAGCATTAAATCCACTGAGATGTAATATAAATGGAATCATTTGCTTCCTTTTAAACCTGCCTATAATGACCACATGCAATTAAATTATCACAGTCACCAAAAAAGGGAAGAGGTGGGGGGAGAGATTGTCCACAAACAGATCATTGTATTGTTAAGCTTGGTACACGCTATGCAATTTTAGCTCATTGTATCTGAATCAGATGAATGCACGTTCGACTTGCCTGAAAACCACGGCCGATTGGTCACTATTAACCCTTGGCCGCAGCTACTTTTGCCGCGACCAACACCTTCCTCCTGGCCGACCGGATATTGATGCAACGTTAATGTAGGATTTTAGAATATACGTTTAACTATAGGACTTTAAAAAAATAAATAAAGTAGTAATAAATAAGGAACAGATTGCTTATTAGTTGCCTGAGGGAAGAAACTGGATTATAGAAATAATGTGAGGGAAAAAATGTAACAAGTTTTAGTAATTTTATAGTGATTAGAGAAGGAGAGGAGGGAGTCAAAGATTACTAATAGATGAAATGTGTCATTAGGACTAATAACCATAACTAATAGCCATAACAAGGAGCAAAGGCGGAACATATCATTGTATCATTGGACAACTATAAATGCACATATAATGATAATTAAACAAGATGATGAAATTACAAGGTATTGAAAGTTTATTGGTCCTTCCTGCTGAAGTTATGATACCACTGTGCAGCCATCTACAGTGTAAGGCAGCCATCAGATGATCTGTCCAACAATTTTGATCTACTGTTCCCCTACAGACAGGCTGTTCTATTCTATACAATCACTCTCCTCCAAAAGAGGACCTGCAACCCAGATACTTCAGTCCATAGGGTGGCTTCCCATTAAACAAAGAATCATATTCAATACCTTTCTTTTAACCTTTAAATCCCTTCGCTCTACTGCACATCCCTACTTATCTTCTCTCTTGGTCCCTTATGTTCCAGGCTGTGCCCTCCAATCCTCGCAAAGAAATCTTCTCCACAGATCCCCAACTAACACTGCTGCCTCCCATCTTAAACCGTTCTCACTTGCTGCTCCCTACCTTTGTAACTCTCTCCCTCTCTTGCTTCGCTTGGTGACATCCATTAATGCTTTCAAATCTAGACTGTCCTCCTACCTTTCTGAGCATCAGCACAACAAATGATTGTTAGCCATTTTTAGCACTTTGTACCCACCACCCCCACTTGGATTTGTATGTGCCCCCCCACTTAGATTGTAAGCTCTCATTCCTAATGTGGGTCGAGACTTGTTGCAATTATATCCATTTATACATAATTTATATATATGCTTTCTTAAACGATGTATGAAATTGTATTTCATTTAATTTTTATCTATCTGTATAATGGCTTGCACTTATCCCCTTGTTTGTATTTTATAATTTACAGCGCTGCTTACCCAAGTGGCGCTTTATAAATAAAATTATACATACATACATACATACACAGGGGAAGGAGGGAACAACTATTATAATTTCTGTGGCACTCCAACACTGTTTGGGAGATAAGTTAAATTGTCAGGTTATTCATTTATCTAACGTGCATATTTAAGTGTAATATTATGAATATTTTTTTCCCCTTTATTTAAGTACTATTGTCCACGGGGGTGGTGGTGGGGGGGAGGGGTTAGGAGGAAATCCCCATATACATTTTGAAAATGGAAGTGGTAATATACAGTATAAGTTTATTAATTGTAGTGAGAGAAATGCTAATGAAGCATTCATCTAAATACGTTCATAAAAAAAGAATTATTTGCCTATAAACACATTTTAAGTATGTTTTGTACTACTTTACTATGCTGCCCTGTGCAGTTTAAAAATAAATAGGATGCAGACAAGAGAATAAATGCATTAAATTAAATACAGAGATAAACCTATAAACAGACAATTAATATATATGAAAAGCACATCCAGGGGCATATGGGGACAGAAGAGTGCAGTGAAGTGAAGGTATTTAAAGGCTAAAAAAGGCTTTTGAAGATATTTTTTTTTCTTGCTGGGGAGCCGCCCTATTGACTAGAGTAATAGTGAGTGTAAAAAAATTTGAACAGCAGTTTTCAAGATGGACTGGAGATTGGAAGGAGAGGAGGCTAGGACACCAATTAGTGGTAGGTTACAAGACAAGTTGTAAAAGGATGAGAGCTTGCATGAGTATCTTATTAGTGCCTGAGGGAAGAAACTGTGTCATGGAAATAATGTGGAGAAAGAAGAAAATGTAACAAGTTTTAGTAATTTTATTAATGCGATTAGAGAAGAAAAGGGAGTCAAATATTACTAATAGATAGAATGCTGTTTTATTAGGTCTATTAACCATACTTAATTACCATGACAATGAGCAAACGGATAAACATATCTGAATCATTGGACAACTATATATGTACATATAATAATACTTAAACCTGATGAAATTACAAGGTATTGAACATTGATTGGTCCCTCCTCCTCTTCGAGTTTTGGTCGTGAAGTAAAGATTGCCTGCAGCCACCTACAGTGTAAAGGTTCATAAACACGTGTGATTGCGGATCCCAACCCGTGACGCACGATGTGTACGAACAAGCGTTTCAGACGACAATTGGCTGGTGCATGGGCACTTTATCGTCCAAAACGTTTGTTCAGCAATCGTTGCCAGATCTGCCAGGCGGATCACCGAACGTGTGGCCGTTTCGCCTGATAAAGTGCCCATACACATGCCAATTATCAGCCGAAACGCTTGATCTTACACATCGTGTGTACGAACCTTAAGGCAGCCATTAGATAATCTGTCTAACAAATTTGATCTACCCTACAGACAGGCTGTTCTATTCTATGGAAAGGGGGAGGAGGGAATGACTAGGAGCATTGCTGTGGCACCCCAACATTGTTTGGGAGACAAGGTAAATTGTCACAGGTCATGTGGCCATTCAGTTATCTATAGCTATAAATTAAGTGCACAGAAAGAATTATTACCAATATAGTAAAAGAAAAGTTTGCAAACATTCAGGCTTATCCAATATGAAGTGCAATTTTTTTTGCCCAGACACATAGGACTTTGGTCGCAATTTCACGTAAGGAATTGTCTCAAATGGGAATTGTCTCAATGTGCAATCTTTCTGTATATACTTTATAAAGAATAATTGTTTGTTGCCCACATACATGGCATACATGTGCTGTATATTAAATAATATTATGTATATTTAACATTCAGGGGTTTATCAGACAAGGTTATTCTTTAGTTTATTGTTTATTTTTTTGCAGTGTATTATACTTATACATTTATATGAGAGGTAATAAAACAGCAGGGTATGAAAGGTAAGCCTGGCTACAATCAGAAAGACTCTGGGAAAGAGTGAGTACTCATGATCCAGGGTAGATTTCTGATATGTAAATAGCCCACTTTAGGACACAAACAGGTGTAATTATATTAACATAGCTATTGCAATGGTACAGCTAATGATTTACTTACATTTGAATGTATTATATCTGTACATGGTGTTTTCTTCCATTACAAATACCAAAATAACATTACAATATCATGGTCATGGGCATTTCTGGGATGATGCCACCTGGGGCAAACCAATGAATGTATGCCAATAGACTGCTATGGTGGCAATTTGGTGGCAACACTTTTTAACCAAGCAAGCAGCAAAAGTTGACTACCTAATCCAGTTAATGAATCAGGAACCAATTATGGCTTTTTCTTTTCCAGACAATTATTATAAATAAATAATGTAACACTTTATTTAATAATGGAGACTAAAGCTATCCATAGCTACCCATACATGGGTCTTGACAATGCAAACCTGCTTTCTTAAGCTTATTTAAGAGCTGGAAAACAGGATGAAAACATTCATTTAATATAAAAAAAAAGATACAAATGTATTAATAGAGTTGGACCTGAATCTGAACCCGGTTCCGAAGCAGATTTCACAGATCTACCGGAACTCGAACTTTGTGGATTTCTAACTTTTTTGTATTTCTCCGAACCGCAGAACTATTTTCGAACATTTTTGCAATTTCTAGAAATTTTGAAAATTCTCAAATTTGTTAATTCTAAATTTTGAGAAATTTCCCAAATTTTTCAAATTTGTTAATTTAAAATTACTAGACATTTTGAAAAGTTTCTAAAATACTACGCAGAATGCAAAACAGGAAGCGCATAACATTTTTGGTACTGAACAGTAATTTTTAAAGATTTTGGGCATAGATACGTGTTCCCCAGACCATTTCCCAGGTCCTGGAGCCATTTCCCTTAAAATACTATTGTTATTTATACCTTAATTTTAGGCGGAACTGCAAGAAGAACGGATTTCAGTGAGTTTGTAAACTCTACTTATTAATCAAAACAGTATTTTTAAAGCAAAAACTTTCCAGCAAAATCTTAATGCTGGTAAAATGTGGCTGATCTATATGCAAATCAATGTGCATTATTTATGCTTTTTAATATATGGTAGGGGAATTCTAAAAAGTTGTGTAATTGGAATAAAACAGAAAGTTACATTATGGGTTGTAAAACAGGCATTACTCTGATGAGCATTAAGAACACATTAATAATGCCCACTCATGGGACAGTCGAGAGGAATTTATTACTAGAACTTTGTAATTAACCATCAAACAAGCCAGTTGCAGTTAAAAATGCAGGAATCAATTGACAATATGGTTCATGTTGTATGTAGTATTCCTGTCGTGGTTAAATTAAAGGAATGTGACATCTACAAGGAGCAGAGCTATTTGAAGTAACTGTCAGTCTCTGCAATCAAAGGATGGCCTCGTCGTAACCAATTAGATCCTTTATCATGCTTAGTAAGATTATAAAGTCCTACTGAGTTCAAACATTGTCATTCTTGGACTGCAAGTCTGTGTGGTTGGTGCTACCATCTTAATACATCTACAGCTAAGGACTAAAAGCAACTTCAAAATGCCTCACATAACTGACTGTTCCTACTATGAGGTAAGGAATGCAAAAGGCTACAGCTTTATGTTGCTTTATAATATTATACATTTACGTTCATTGCCTAATATAGTATTTTCTTTAGGTTGTTAAATAAATACTGTATTATGAAACCTGTGGAAATAATAAGCTTTATTTTAAATCGGAATTGACATTGTTAATGTACAGCTTTTGTTTATAAGCCCAGTAACGCACAGGGAATAATTTTTGGCCCCTGGAATGTTAGAATATTAAAATGTGTCTTTTGTTCCCTTAGCATAGCATTACAAATATCTGTGACTTCATATGACACATTTCACTGCTAGAGAGAGTAACTGCTGAGTAAAAGGAACAGGAGATGCTGATTCTTGTAACCAATGTATCATGTTGAATATTTTACAATAGATTTAAAAAAAAAACTTCCACAACTGTTTGTAATATTTGTGAAAGCGTTTAAACAAATGATTTATTTTAATCCTGTTGAATAACACTTATTATGTTCATTTACTTTAATTATAGACTGACAATCTCAGCATCCATTTAACACAACACATAAAGGAATGTGTATATATATATATATATATATATATATATATATATATATATATGATAAATGGCTAGGTAGGTAGGTAGGTAGGTAGATAGATAGATAGAGAGATAGATAGAGAGATAGATAGAGAGATAGAGAGATAGAGAAATCTTTAAAATGTTCTGTGGTTAAAGATTGTTGTAATGCACAAATTTCAAATAAGGACATTTTATAAGAAGCACAAATTGCTTTGCTTTCAAAAAATAACCACCTGACTACAGAGTATGATTACGTACTGTAAATACTGCTAAAGTAAATGCTGCTGCTGAATTGAAAAAAAAAATGCTCTCTGGATTGTTATATTCTTTCAAACATTCTTGTGTGGCCAACTTTACATTGAGAAAAGACAAGCTAACAGTTCTTATGTTTCTGAGAACATCAACTAGCACCATGTGTTTGTGCATCTCAAATATTTAATGATTGTCATTTACAATACTGTATATAACACACAAGGGGCATGGATATTCTGCAAATAATATTCTTATAAATGATGCTTAGCTTTGTCATTAGTTCTAACTTCTGCTTTAGTATCACATGACTACTTTATAATATTTTGTATATGCTGTATGTAGAGGCATTCATATTATTTTACTTCACAAAAAGCAGGCAACCCCAATTATATTGGATAGAAAAATAATTGTAATGGTGGCCTACAATCTGATTGTACAATCGGATTGGCCAGCAAATTTTTTTTTTTCAACTGGCCTGATAGGGGAAATTATTGGACAATCGTCGGCCGATCATCCATACACAATCCAACAATCGTACAATATTAGCGTCTACGGACACCATTAGTGTTTATATTAATATAAAACAACCCTAATGTGTTTTAAAGTATTTATAATGAGTTTTATTTGAAGGCTATAACTGTACAATACTTACATTTCAGGTTCAAGCCCAGCTTGAGAATTCAACTAAGTATCATTTACAACAAGCTCAGAGGCAACAAGTTAAACAGTACATGACCCTTGGGACCAAATTTTCTGCTCAGACCATCACTTATTCCCACTCTCATGCTGTTCAGCCAACTGGGATCACACCAGTGTTAAGAAATGGACACATGTCTCCTGCTGCTGACAGCTGCTCGTCCGATAATCCTGTAACCAAGCTTCTAACGTTGGGCACTGGTAGAGAAAATGAGGTATTACATTATTTCTGCTGCAAATCAGAAAGTCAATTTCCTGATCAGAGAAATAAATCATGAGCAATTTCATAAACTACATTTATTTTGTTAACCTTTAGTCAACTGAGCTGGTGATTGGATGCTGGGACTAGTGGTTTATGATGGCTTGACTATTTTTACAATAAATCATTGTTCCTATTGGGGAGGGCCGGTTCGCTAATCCAAACTTGGATCCGCGAAGGGGGTCAGAGGATTTCCAAACGTCCGAAAGTCCTGCAGCTCAACCTGGGACCCCCTCCCGGGTCCTAAGAAGAACCATTATGGCCCTTACAATGGCCCTTTTGGTGCTTAAGAGGTCCCGCAGCTTGAGCCGGGACACCCCCGGCACTTATATGTGCCCTTGTGGCACTGACAGGTGTCTTTTAGGGCTTAAGGGGTCCCGCAGCTCGAACCGGCACTAAGAAGTGCCCTTGCAGCACTGACAAGTACCTTTGTTGGGGGTCCTGAAGCTCGAAACCAGGACCCCCATTAGCTCTTCTAAGAGCCAATGGGGGTCCTGGTTTCGAGCTGCAGGACCCCAACCAAAGGCACTTGTCCTATTAATCCCTGTTCTGTTCTAAAGTGAAGGACAAATAGTGCATGACTGAACTACTCAATTTAGTAAAAGATGTTTGTGTCTCTTTACTGCTGTATCTCTCTGTAGGACTCACTTTGAAAAACAAGCACCATTTGATGAGAAATTTAAATTTGGGTTTCTTCCAAGTTTTGAGGTTTTTCACAGCCAATACCAAATTTTTTAAAATTATGATGCCAAATTTTGGACAGCTTGAAACTTCAGCAGCTTTTGTCCAAATTTTGTCTGCCATTTTAACACTTTTCCACTCAAAAGTGGTAGTTTTGACCCAAAACCAGGTTCAGGATGAATCTGTGGTGCTTCCCTAAGTAAGGTTATGCTTCTAAAAGACACCTTGACCAGTATGAAAGCATCCAGCTTTATTGTAATAGAACTTTCCTCTCTCGTGTACTACACAGTAAGGTGCATATTATTATTATTATAGTTGTTGTTACACAACTGGTGTATTTTCTTTAAATAAGTATTAGGAATGTTCACATGTTTTTTAGAATGTGTATAAATTACTTGTTGGGAAGCTAAAATGTATAACTGAGTTTACAAACTTGTACATAGCTAAACTAAGATCATGATGGATTTAGCCACTGTTTTTCTGTTGTCCTTCTCTGCAGCTTGAGAGCATCACTATGGTGCCATATTCAAAATAAAATTGATATTGCATTAAATAATTAAAGGGAAGGTAGGAACTTTACACTTTTTGGTATAGTAGAAATGCACCATCCAATGTTTTAGTGTCTGTCTCTCCTTTTTGCACATGTGCACCATTGTGTTACATCAAAGAATGTCAGGATGGCCAGGAAAGCCAACCTGATAGAGATGCTCCTAATTTTCTAGAGGTAGTGCATCTATATTAAATCACAATAGAATGTAGGCATAGCAGTTCCTACATTTCCTTATATTTTTCCTTATATATCAGGGAAGCTACATATGTACATTTTAAATGCTAAACAGCAATTTGTACTATTTAAAAGAAATCTTACATTACCTTGAAAGAACAACTCCACCCTCATAATAACATCGTTTAGAAAGAATGGCCTCTTTAAAATATGTTGATATATCTTACTTTGTCCTCTGAATTCATTACTGTATGTCTGCTATGTTTCTGGATGCCTCATGGAAACTGAGCAATTTAGTGACATGGTACTGAGCCTGGGCATGCTCAGAAGAGACAGCCAGGGGATTAGCATTCTGTCATTGGCTGTGATGTAAAACATCAAATCCATAACTTACAGTTGCTAATTGGAAGAACCAGGAAGCAGAAACAGGGGCAAAAGGACATTGTTCAGGTTTTCAGCTTAGACTTAATATTTCAGATTTCAAAGTATTACAATTTAGAGTGTCGGGGGTGATTTACCAGTCTATACGTTTTCATTTAAGGGGTGGACTTGCCCTTAAAATCATTACATCTACTCCTAAAGGTTAACAACCTGAATTACAGGAAATATTGGTACTATAGATGTGTGTAAGTAAAGGAATTATAAAAACACACATTTTTTTAATGCTTGAAAAAAATAAACTCACTTTACAACTTTCAATCTTTATTTCTTTTTTATTAGATGGAAGAAGTCATTGATGATATATTTAGTTTAGAGTGCAGTTTCAATGATGACGGATTGAGTTGTGCTGAACCCACAATGCTAATGTCAAGTAATGTAAGTTTCCCCCATTATTTCTTTTCATTTTAAGTTGTTTTTTTTTTTTTTGTAAAACTGAAAAGTGATCATGGCGCATTGTACCCAAATAAGGGTCAACCAGATATGTTAAGCCAAAACTGTTCAAGCTGGCAGTAGTAGTTCACACAAGACTGAAATGTACAAGCTGTAAATTGCTCATTGAACAGGATTTAGTGGATTAAACATGTTATCCCTGTTCTGCAGAAGTATCCTAATTGATTTTCTCAGGCTATATTGCCTCTTACAGTAAACTGGTTACTTTCTATATTTTTTTACGAGCACACAAACTGAGCAAACAATTAAAAAATATTCTATAGACAAATACAAAAAACAACTAGAAAGGGAAAGTTTAAGTATAAACTTTGAATTTGGCTTGAAGGGCTGCATTTTGGAAGGGAAAATGTGTGTTTGCTGCAGATTTTAAAACTCAATAACGGGAATGATGAATTTGTAGTGAACGCTTGTTTGGGACAAAAAAAACGTTTGTGTGTACCCAGCCCAAAGTGGTGCTAATTTTGATCCAATCAATCAGAATTGCCCTGATTGGTTAGGGCAAAATTAGCACCATTTTCAATGATAAGAACTTTTATTGAATATCTCGGTATCTTTTTGATGATTGGTGAAAATTCGTTTTTTTGACTTTGGTTACCCTTTAAGTATGGCTGCCACAGTAATGGATAAGTAGATCAGTAGGTGTGTGTAACTGGGTCTGGTTGAGGGGGTAGGTCTTTTTTATGTTTACAACCATAAAACTATATTTTATTGAGGATAAATCTAAATAAGTTTTTTGACTTTAGTTACCCTTTAAGTATGGCTACCACCATATGAATTAGTAGATCAGTAGGTGTGTGTACCTGGGTCTGGTTGAGGGGGTATGTCTTTTTTGTGTTTACAACCATAAAACTATCTTTTATTGAGACTAAATCTAAATTAGTTTTTTTTTACTTTAGTTACCCTTTAAGTATGGCTGCCACAGTAATGGATAAGTAAATCAGTTGGTGTGTGTACCTGGGTCTGGTTGAGGGGTATGTCTTTTTTGTGTTTACAACCATAAAACTATTTTATTGAGGATAAATCTAAATTAGTTTTTTTGACTTTAGTTACCCTTTAAGTATGGCTACTACTATACTGAATTAGTAGATCAGTAGGTGTGTGTACCTGGGACTGGTTGAGGGGGTATGTCTTTTTTGTGTTTACAACCATAAAACTATATTTTATTGAGGATAAATCTAAATAAGTTTTTTTGACTTTAGTTACCCTTTAAGTATGGCTACCACCGCAATGGATAAGTAGATCAGTAGGTGTATGTACCTGGGTCTGGTTGAGGGGGTATGTCTTTTTTGTGTTTACAGCCATAACTATTTTTATTTGAGGATAAATCTAAATTTGTTTTTCTGATTTATTTACCCTTTAAATATGGCTGCCACCACAATGGATAAGTAGATCAGTAGGTGTGTGTACCTGGGTCTGGTTGAGGGGGTATGTCTTTTTGTGTTTACAACCATAAAACTACTTTTATTGAGATAAATCTAAATTCGTTTTTTTGACTTTAGTTACCCTTAGTATGGCTGCCACAGTAATGGATAAGTAGATCAGTAGGTGTATGTACCTGGGTCTGGTTGAGGGGGTATGTCTTTTTTGTGTTTACAGCCATAAAACTATTTTTTATTGAGGATAAATCTAAATTTGTTTTTCTGACTTTATTTACCCCTTAAATATGGCTGCCACCACAATGGATAAGTAGATCAGTAGGTGTGTGTACCTGGGTCTGGTTGAGGGGGTATGTCTTTTATTTAGTGTTTACAACATAAACTATATTTTATTGAGGATAAATCTAAATTAGTTTTTTTGACTTTAGTTACCCTTAAGTATGGCTACTACTATACTGAATTAGTAGATCAGTAGGTTGTGTGTACCTGGGACTGGTTGAGGGGTTATGTCTTTTTTGTGTTTACAACCATAAACTATATTTTATTGGATAAATCTAAATAAGTTTTTTGTTAGTTACCCTTTAAGTATGGCTACCACCGCAATGGATAGTAGATCAGTAGGTGTTGTACCTGGGTCTGGTTGAGGGGGTCTTTTTTTTGTTTACACCATAAAACTATTTTTTATTGAGGATAATCTAAATTGTTTTTTCTGACTTTATTACCCTTTAAATGGCTGCACCACAATGGATAAGTAGATCAGTAGGTGTGTGTACCTGGGTCTGGTTGAGGGGGTATGTCTTTTTTGTGTTTACAACCATAAAACTACTTTTATTGAGAATAAATCTAAATTCGTTTTTTTGACTTTATTACCCTTTAAGTATGGCTGCCACAGTAATGGATAAGTAATCAGTAGGTGTGTGTACCTGGGTCTGGTTGAGGGGGTATGTCTTTTTTGTGTTTACAACCATAAAACTATTTTTATTGAGGATAAATCTAAATTATTTTTTTTGACTTTAGTTCCCCTTTAAGTATGGTCCAACCATAATGTTATAGATCAGTAGTTGTGGTACCTGGGTCTTTTGAGGGGGTATGACTTTTTTTGTTTTACAACACATAAAACTATGTTTTATTGAAATAAATCAAATTAGTTTTTTTTACTTTAGCTACACTTTAAGTATGGCTGCCACAGTAATGGATAAGTAGATGTAGGTGTTGTACCTGGGTCTGGTTGAGGGGGTATGTCTTTTTTGTGTTTACAACCATAAAACTATCTTTTATTGAGAATAAATCTAAATTAGTTTTTTTTACTTTAGTTACACTTTAAGTATGGCTACCACCATAATGAATTAGTAGATCAGTAGGTGTGTGTACCTGGGTCTGGTTGAGGGGGTATGACTTTTTTGTGTTTACAACCATAAAACTATGTTTTATTGAGAATAAATCTAAATTAGTTTTTTTTACTTTAGCTACACTTTAAGTATGGCTGCCACAGTAATGGATAAGTAGATTAGTAGGTGGTGTACCTGGGTCTGGTTGAGGGGGTTATGTCTTTTTGTGTTTACAACCATAAAACTATCTTTTATTGAAATAATCTAATTCGTTTTTTTGACTTAGTTACCCTTTAAGTATGGCTGCCACAGTAATGGATAAGTAAATCAGTAGGTGTGTGTACCTGGGTCTGGTTGAGGGGGTAGGTCTTTTTTGTGTTTACAACCATAAAACTATATTTTATTGAGGATAAATCTAAATTAGTTTTTTTGACTTTAGTTACCCTTTAAGTATGGCTACCACCATAATGAATTATAGATCAGTAGGTGTGTGTACCTGGGTCTGGTTGAGGGGGTATGACTTTTTTGTGTTTACAACCATAAAACTAGTTTTATTGAGAATAAATCTAAATTAGTTTTTTTTACTTAGCTACACTTTAAGTATGGCTGCCACAGTAATGGATAAGTAGATTAGTAGGTGTGTGTACCTGGGTCTGGTTGAGGGGTATGTCTTTTTTGTGTTTACAACCATAAATACTTTTTTATTGAGATAATCTAAATTAGTTTTTTTTACTTTAGTTACACTTTAAGTATGGCTACCACCATAAGAATAGTAGATCAGTAGGTGTGTGTACCTGGGTCTGGTTGAGGGGGTATGACTTTTTTGTGTTTACAACCATAAAACTATGTTTTATTGAGAATAAATCTAAATTAGTTTTTTTTACTTTAGCTACACTTTAAGTATGGCTGCCACAGTAATGGATAAGTAGATTAGTAGGTGTGTGTACCTGGGTCTGGTTGAGGGGGTATGTCTTTTTTGTGTTTATAACCATAAAACTATCTTTTATTGAAGATAAATCTAAATTAGTTTTTTTGACTTTAGTTACCCTTTAAATATGGCTTCCATGGGAATGGAAAGGTAGGTCAGTAGGTGGGTGTACCTGGGTCTGTGTGGGGGGTTGGGGGTATCACCATTTGTATTTATGACCATGAAAAAAACTGTTTTGAAATATCCACATTTGAGGATTGTTACCATTATAGTCCAGAAATTCACAGATAACGCCGTAACGCTTCCGCGGATTCCTTAGCTAGAAGATAGCACACTTCTCCTATATGCCCTGCACGTCTGTACCAAATTTCATGTCTCTAGCTCAAAAACTGTGGGAGGAGATACGGTCCAAAAAAGCAGAAGAATAAAACAGAAGAAGAAAAAGAAGAAGAAAAAGAAATAGAAAGAACAGTAATTTGGCTTTTTCAAGCCAAATTAATGATGCAGAAAGTATTTAATGGCAAATAAAAATCTAAAGATCTTCTTAATCCAAATGAATGTAATGTTAACTTACTTACTCAAAATAGGGGCAACAATTAAAGAAAAATCACATATAATTGGAAGATTTTTTAAATATTAAAGGACATGTCTTAAAAAACGTTTTATATTTATGTCCAGCTACCCCCTAAACCGCATTGTTGAAAACTTCAAAAGATGACCCTGAAGGGACTTAAATGACCCAGGTCCCTCGCCGCCTGGGTACCACTCCCTGCTGCTGGTTGCGTCTGTCAGGTAATTGGACATGACGTCACATCACACCATGACTGACAGCCGCAACCAGGAAGTAGCGCAGCAGAGTGTTGAGGGACCAGGTCAGGTAAGTTAGTACACACTATGTTGCCATGTTTTTTTATAAGAGAGGGGATAACCGGTATGTGATATAATCCTAGTCAGTAGAGATGTCCGAACTTCGAAAAATCCGGTCCGCGCGAGGATCCGCGGATTTTCGAAAAAATCCGTAAATTCGAAAATCTGCGAACGGACCTGTTAAAACGTATTAAAATTAATGTTCGGCAAAATCCACATTAAAAGTATAGCCTTGGTAACGTACACTTAATCACTCAGGGACCTGGGTAATGACCTTAAGAACACGTATCAATGCCTACAATACCTAAAAATTACAGTCCGCTAGCGTGAATTTTAAAAAACGGTATTTTCGAAAATATGAGGATTTCTGTAAAAACGGGGATTTCCGTAAATACGAGGATTTCCGTAAAAACGAGGAACCGGAACCTTCTGCCTGCACAATGGCGAGTTCTGTAAGGCAGATGTATGCCACACAGTACCTCCTGGCCAGAGGGTACAATGATTTCCCCCCTGGCACCTATCATGTGCGGCGCCGAAAGCGCAGGATTATGGAGGGGCTCCTGCGCCGCTTCGGCTACCAGACCACTGTCTCTACCCTCCAGAGACAGTGGTCTGATCTCAAGAGGCAGAGATGGAAGGCAAGTATACTTTTTATTATATTACTGTATTGTAATAAGTAGTAAAATATTTTAATTCACTTCTGACAAAAACATATTTATTGTATATACCTTACCATTAATGCCATTACACACACCACATTGGCCACATTCCCCTATATAGTAGTTTGCACACAACAAGGGAAAGAAGGCGATGGGGGTACTGGGTTAAATAATGTCCACTGCGGTTTGCCACCATTGATGTGGGGCCAGGCAGGCTTGGCCCCACTGGACTTACCTACCCCTCACCCCATTGGTCTCTCCCTCAGAGTATGCTTCGTGCAAGGGAAAGCGGGTGACGGGTAGGAACAGCACCATTGAGTTACAGCAGGCCACTGCAGTTTGCCACCATGTTGAAGAGCCAGGCAGGCTTGGCCCCACGGACATACCCTCACCCCATTGGCTTCTCTCCCTCAGAGTATGCTTCGTGCAAGGGAAAGCGGGTGAACGGGTAGGAACAGCACCATTGAGTTACAGCAGGCCCACTGCAGTTTGCCACCATTGTTGAAGAGCCAGGCAGGCTTGGCCCCACTGGACATACCCCTCACCCATTGGCTTCTCTCCCTCAGAGTATGCTTCGTGCAAGGGAAAGCGGGTGAACAGGTAAGGCTTTGTAGGAACCGCACCATTGAGTTACAGCAGGCCCACACTTTGTAATATGGAGTACTGCACTAGTGCCAGGCAGGATTGACCCAGAGCTGAAAACATTAGGCACAGAGTAGCTGTTGCGGCTGTATGAGATGGTCAGAGTAGGTGACACCACAAAGGTGCCTCGTGGAGAGAGAAGGAAGAACAAAGTACTGCTCTCCGGCCAAGTAGGATCGACCCAATCTTAGAAAAATTAGCCACAAAGTAGCTGTTGTTGCAGAGCATTTGTTATTTCACAACTTGAATGCAGTAGAGCAAGGTAGGACCATATATGGCCCTGCCAATAAGAAAAATTTGCCATTTGCCAGCTAAGCTGGCATCAGCTAAGCCTCTAGGCGGAAAATGAGGCGGAAGGAGCAGTACGGGTGGCCAGGGGCAGGAGGCCTTCAGTCACAGGCATCAGCATCAGCAATAGGGGTGCTGTACTGAGATGTGATCCACGCCTCATTCATCTTGATGAATGTAAGGGGGTCCACATTCTCAGTGGAGAGACGGGTCCTCCTCTCCGTTACAACAAGGTTAGTCCTTAAAAGGACTGTTGGGTCTCAAGATGTGTGAATACAGGGGAGGTTAACAACAAGTGCTAAACCACCATACTGAAATCCACACACAGAAAGCTCAAAAAAAGCTCAAAAAGCACAAAAAACTCTCTCCAACTCCTACACTGTCAGGTCTCCACTAAACACACTCCAACACACTGACAAAATGGCGCCTGTGAAGCAGCCTTTTATACACAGGGGGCTGGCAATAATCATGTTAGCTGCCATTGGATAATTTGGGACATGTGGCTTGCTCCGTCTTCAAAATAATCCCAAAAATGCAGAAATTCCGCGAATTTACAAGAATTTCTCGTTTTTTTGAAAATTTTCGAAATTACAAGAATTCTCGTAAATACGAGGACCTCCGTATTTCGAAAATACAGAGATCCTCGTAATTCCGAAAATTTCCGTAAAAAAAAAATCTGCGGTTCGGAAGTTCGGAAGGCGGAAAATCTCTACTAGTCAGCTATGTAACTGCACACAGACACCATGCTGCTCTTTCTTCCTTAGAGTTTATTAATTACATAGCAGACAAAGCACATGTTACATAACTGAATCTGCAGCTGTGTGAGAGCACACATATAAATGAACATCTTAACACACTATCAGGGAGATTCAAGAAAATTCTTATTCTTATTGTTAAAAATGGTAAAAATGGTGGTAATTTTGCCCCAACCAATCGATATTATTTAACATTTCAAAGGTAACATCTGACTGGTTGGGGCAAAATTAGTACCAGTTGTAACAATAAGAACTTTTATTGCATAACCCTGTATGTGTACTAGTATGTAAATATATATGGGACTTATATGTATATACACAGTCTTTTGTGTAATGTAAAAATTGCCGGTCCTCCATTGCACCGCACCTGAAAGTATTTTTGAATAAAGGTTTGAGCAGCATATGTTTATACTTGTATATATATATATATATATATAATACATAAGTGTGATATTTTATAATGGGGAGGTGCAGTGGTATATATACTTTAAAAAAATGACTCAGCTATGTCACTAATTGACTCAGCAGTTTTTGCAGTATTTAACTTCACTAACGGGACCTTCACTAATGTCTATCTCCTCCAACACAAAGATTTGTTTAACAGCATAGATGCTGGACTGGGATGTTCCTTTCTACCGGTTTAAACTTACAGTAGTTAGCTTGGGGGTTTTACATTTAGGTGGGAATAGGGAAGAAATCAGAATCTTATGTATTATAATAAATAATGTGACCCTTCACATTATAATATAAGGGTATTACTACACCTCGAAGTAACATGCCCTGTATAAAAACACACGGCTTGTCATCAGGGAACTCCTCTGTGGCATAATATCCTTATATTACATTGTAAGGAGCACATTATCTCTTATATAATAACAGGGTTATTCAATAAAAGTTCTTATCGTTAAAAATGGTTTGCCCCAGCCAATCAGATGTAAGGTTTCAAATGTTTAAATAAGATCTGATTGGTTGGGGCAAAATTAGCATCATTTTAAACTATAAGAACTTTTATTGAATCTCCCCGTAAGTCCCTTATAAAATAAATACTGGAGACAGATAAATGAAAGAACAAGGCCAACAAAAGTAACTTTTGTGATATTTATTAATATAATTTTCTTTTCTTTTTTTTATAACAATAGTATCATTTTCATTTCAAAATATTGATTTTGCCATTTATGACATAAATAACGCTACTTAAGATTCCTTTGATCACCTTTCTTAGACTAAATATGGAAAGAAGGTAAATAATTCTTACAAGGTCAGTTGTCCTTGTTTGGAATAACAAAACAAACATTAACATCAACATTTGCCTAGCAAACTAAAACATGCTGTCCAACAAGTAAACCAAGTTAGAAGCAAATGCAAAGTCCATGTTGTTGGTTAAATGAAAGCTTTCCTAAACATTGTCAGACCTTCACAAGACTGGGGGTAGTAAATGTGAATGTCTAAAGCTTATTTCTTAACAGTTTACATTTTGGAAACGTTGGTAGGTAAGACAACTCTTAACTGTCATTTTATTTATTTTATATTAAAGCAAAATGAATGCATCTAATACAATGGACATTCAGATTTTTTTTCTTATCCTTTTATCCTTCTATAATAAACTAACACATTGAAATATGCTAAAATATCTGATTATTGAATTTTACTAATTTTAAGAACAGATGACCATAAAGCAGCCGGTTTTCATGTAACCACACTTATTTGTTTCTCCTCCTAAATGATGGTTTAATTTCTCAGGATGAAAAATAAGCACAAGTGGATGCCACTTCTGTATGCTGTTTTTACTAATCTAAAATTACCAAGGGATGATTCTTTTTTACTATTTTAACAGGCAGCTCTCTATCCATAGCAATGGAGATTATAGTTCAAGTGGATGACAATGTAGCAACAATACTATATTTTTAAGTATAATAAATAAGCAATTCATAGTTGACACAGTTGTTGTTGCTGCTCATCCTCTTCTTAACAAGCTATTCTGCGACTGGTTAAACCAGCTGGATGGTCAAATATTAATTTGGTACACAATAGACTTTAATGGTCTGACTTTACCAGTTACAGAGAGCCATGGCAAACAGAAAGTCTGACAGCATTAATGATTGGTTTTTTTTCACGGTACATAATAGTAGTTTTATTTTTTGTTTTCAGATAACTTTTTTATCTGTTCTAATAATCACTTAAAACTTATTAGACTGTACTTCTTCAAGTAGTACACTGTGTTAAACCTTTTATGCATTACTCTATAATGTAAAATCAGTGTATGATGTAACAGTATTTCAATCGTCAGTCAGTGTGGGCAGTGTGGGAGAGATTTGTGGCTCTAGGTAGAGCTTCTAATGATGATTCAATATAGGTTTTGCAACAATAGTACTTATTAAGTTTTTTTTAAAAAAAACAAACAGTTAAAAATGTTTTCAAAAATCCTGGGGCAGGGAGGTAGGAGTGGTAATTCCTACCCCCCAATATAATTTCTGTGATGAGTGCCAGCACAAAGATAACTGCTTCTGCCAGGCTTCCTCAGTGCTTCAGCAATATCTTTAATACAGGAAAGTCAAGGACAGATGAAAACTGTACACGTTGTCACTTCTCAACACTAGAAATAATCAACACTTCCTACCTGCCCAAGGTACTTTTGATTTGTTAAATGTTTATTTTTACAGTGGAGTTTACTTTAACCCCTACATTACTTTAACCCCTACATCAATACCAGAAATAGCTGCAAAAGTGATTTTGAACTGCTTGAGATGGTTGCAGGGTGCCTTTTGCGATACCCCTGTATTCTAGTTAAAGTGATGTTAACCCTGTTTCACTACCTTCCAATCATGTTAAATAGGAGGGATAATTTGAAGTAAAGGGGTATTATATCACAGAGGAGTTCCATTATCTCTTTACAAGCACTTCTGACCTTGTGCATTTATACATATGATGGAACTCTTAATTTACACATAAAGTTTGTAAGTTAGCTTTTATCACATACATGTAAAACATTTGTTGTAAACATGTGTTGTAAAGTGGTGTCTGGTTCTGGGCTTAGGATCAACAGTGGTTCTGCATATGATTTTGCTGGATTTGGTTTGATTAGTTAATTTTTGGGCTTGTTATGGTTTATGCCAGTGATAAAATGGTTAAACGGTTAATAGTCGCTCTGTTATTTGGATATAACCTACCCTGTAGTGGATTTCTATGGGAAGAACTGTAAGATTATAGCCTTATAATTTTACAGTTCCAGGAGGAGAAGGAAACCAGAAGTCACAAAGGGGTAGGCTATAATAAATAATGCACCTCGAACTGTAAATGAAATGGATATTAGAAGTCACCTCGGAGTTCCGTGCCCTGTATAAAAGGTACTCAGCCTGCGGCCTTGTGCTTTTGATACAGTTGGGGGTGTATTATTCACTATATAATTCACCCCCTTAATAGATCTCTATGGGATCCAACAGTAATATAAAAACATTATAATTTACAGTAGGAGTTACATTATTCACTATATTATCCACTCTCTGTACACGTGTACTGTATACATTTAATGATATTCTGTTTGGATTGTCATTGTCTATACAAGTATGATGGGGCCTTGGGGAAAAAAAATAACAATTCTGGACAGCAAAGAATGTTTACATAGTTTTTAATAACTCATCCAAATAAATTATCTCTGTAACAATTATTTTGTTTATTAATGATTTATGAAAACCTATTAACAAGTAGTGTGCTTATAATTATCAATGAGGAAGCAGTAAAAACAAGGCTGTTAAACTGTAAGTTAAAAAATGTGCTGATGACTAAAATGCTAATTAATAAATCATAGTTTAAACTGCTGTGGGCAGATGAATGCTCCCATCAATGTTTGTGGAAGAAACTTGCCAAACTGCTATTAGTTAAAAGTAATTTTCATGTATAATTATAATTGTAAAGCAAATACTTTCAGGGACATGTAACAAATGTTCTAAATGGTTTTAAATAGTGCTAATTTTGCCCCAACCAATCAGATGTTAGCTTTCAAATGGTAAATAACATCTGATTAGTTGGGGCAAAATTAGCACCATTTTTAACGATATGAACTTTTATTACTGTACATCTCCTTATTTATATTTTAATTTATACCACAAAGTCCTCTGATTCTTCGTCTTCCTTGTTTTACAAATATTGTAGTCATGTAAGGCAGATTTGGGACCAACTGTACTGATCTGGCACAATATGAACACACTTCCTACATACAGATTTCTTAAGGTGTAAAGTGCTTGAAATTGCCTGTCACTGTCTGTTATACATTTTTACTATTTGTGTTCTTTTTATATACTGTAGTGCTGAACATATTTTGCAGCACTATACAGTTATTTATTTATTCAGGCCCTTTCACTGAGAGCTTATTATCTATATATCCTATCTATATATCACACGCATAACCGTTATTGTGGGAAACGGAAATACCAAGAGGTAACACACACGTGACGACATGCAAATGCAATTGAGGGTGGATTTGAACCCAGCACTAGATAATCGAAATTGCGCGCAATCACACACAATGGACTTCTGAAATGTAACCCTATCGGAACGTCTACAATACACACCAAAAAGCGTAATCGCATGCACTCCAAAAATGGCTCAGAGCATAGCATATGTAGTGGGGCTACTTCCATAGGTTAACATGGGTCTGCGTGATCGGACACCAAAATCCAAATCGCACTAGTGGATTTAAGCTTCTCCACAGTTGCACAATTTCACAGTTTAGACTATACTTTACCCTCATCTTGCTGTTTTAATTAAGATTTAGCAAGCTTGTTAGTTTAACATTGGTGTGCTTATTACAGCATGCATTAAAACAATATGTTTAGCCCTTATTGGACTCTAGATAAGTAAGGACCTTAAGGTTTTTTACATTTGCACAATCTCCCAGTTTAGACTACCCTTTACCCTCATCTAGCTGTTTTAATTAAGATTTATCAAAAAATTGGTGTGCATTTTACAGTATGCATTATAGCAATATGTTTAGCTCTTTTTTCCTGCCATCCTGCTTGTTTACAAACTGCACTGATTTATGAAATAATTATTTTTTACTTCTAACTTTCAGCTTCCACTTTCAAGCAGTATTCTGGATATTTACAACAGTGACCAAGGTTCTAACATGGGACTTTCTAATACAGCATGTCCAGCTAATCTTGGTGTAAAAAAGGAAACTGCAGGTAACACATATGGCCATATTATATATTAATTCTCCCCTATATTGTTTCACCTCAGAGGGAAAAAAAACTAGAATATCTGTACAATGACACAGGCTTTTCCCAAATGAAAGCGATTTTTTCTCTGAATCCCACTATCTGTTGTTTTCAAAGTATTTCATTATCCTCTCTTATTTCCAAAATTGTTACTAAAATTAAAATATGGAAATATTGTGCTCAGTGTGCTTTTTATATCTTGTGTTAGTGCTATCAGCTGTTTTTCAGAAATTATCTTAGAAATTTAAGTTTCTCTGTCCCTAAATATTGACATGTTTCAGAATGTGCCTGAAGGATGAAAGTATTTGTTTTGTCAGTACTGCAAATTAGTGCTTTTCCCTCCATACCCATCTCTACAGCACACTAATATCATACCACTACTGTCAACGAAAGCGCCATTTTAATTTAACTCTATTTTAGTAACAAAAGGGTAGAGATCAACAGACATGTTTACACTGGACCCTATGTTTAGAAACATATGAACAATGCTGACATTGAGGCCTTTATGAATATCATGCATTCTGGAATCAAATTATTTTGGGAAATACAAGATCCTTTCAAATGTTTCATAGAATGAACTATATAAATTAATTATCTCTCATGTATTTTCATGATAGAACAAATGTCTTATTTTATTATTACAGTGATCCATTCAATGAGAATCTATTTTCATGGATTAACAGCTCGAAAAGTTACATTCAATTAGTCCTTCAAATTCTAAAACCTTCCTCTGTTTGTTAATGTCAGTGAAATTAAACACAGAGTTCTTTATGCTGCATATCGGATAAATCTAATTAGAGTTGGAGAATGAGTATACAAGCAGTTACAGTTACTGCAGAAAGGATAAATATTGTTTTGTATTAAAAATTACAATAAGTTTGACACAACCAACAGTATAAGATATATTATCCTGCAATGAATAATCATTTGTGAATTTAAAACATAAAGGAATGTATGTATGTTTGTTCATTTATAAAAAAAAAAATATACTATACTACATTTTCCTATAAATATCTTTGTATATTTGTGTATGGGACACCATTGGTTATTATGATAAAGGAGATACTATTCTAGTACAATAGAAAAGGAAATTATGTTCCTTGTATCTCTGTGTGGTCAGACATTATGTTCACTGATTATGAATGAGTTTACCCAAATTTCTTACTGCCAACTTAACTAATCTAAACACAAAGGGAAACTTTGGATTTTTATCTCAACAAACTTTTGTCCAGGGGCTCACCATCAAGTTTTAACTGTAGCCACCTGGATAAGAAGGGGATCTGTCAGTAAACCTAGTGTTGGAAATCACTAGCTTTGCCCATGCCAAGACTGGCAGCTACATCAGTGATTGGCTGAGATGTGATGCCAAATACTGTTGCTGCTGCTCATCCAGCGCCTTCCGCTGCTGCCATACTTGGAAAAGGTACAGAGCAACAGCAGAAGAAAGCCATAGGAAGTGAGTGCAGGTTAATACAAGTTAATAAGTGTACACACTTTTAAACCTAGCGTGGTCTAGGTCATTTGAAAGGTGGACATATCCTTTTTGAGTTAGAATATCTACTGAATCAGAATGTTTTTGGCCGGCATTTAAAATATTGTCAATAGAGAACTTATAAAAACAAAGACAAGCCCTTTGGTCACAGGGCTGTAAAAATGAATGCTAAAGTAACTGTAGTAAAAGATTTTCAGGGATATTCAATATGGCCAAAATCCGTGTAAAACCCACATTATCCCAAAGTAATATTGGGTTAATGCAAGTTTTACACAGATTTTAGGGCACAGCGCCATTTCCAAATGTTTTTGAAATAGCGCTTTGCTACTGTTACAAAACTTTGTAGCGCGAAACTTAACATGGTTCTGTATAAGACTTTAATCCGGCGCATCTTACCTTTATGCGATTCAACGTAATCTTGTTTATGTCTCGTATTGTATTGCAGGGTCATGCAAAAAGTGACCAGACCATATTGAATCCCCCTATTTAATTTTCACTGAAATTACAAGCCAGTAATTTCTGTGTATTAAGTTTGGGAAAAATGTGTTTTAGCTAGAACTTCTTCTTTAATAGTTATTGCTAAAGCAGGGCCAGTCGCTGTTTAGAATGGCAGATGTATGCATTGAAATACTAACATCTGAAAGGCAAAATAATATAAAGAAGTTCTACAGTTAATAATGACCAACATTCATTAATAAATTAATAATATATGCACGTTTTGTTCCAATGTAGACTGAATAGGAGGAATGCACTTAATGTCAGACAAGTTATGAATTAGGCAATACCTAGAAATGAATGATAAGTTATGAATTAGACAATACCTACAAATGGCTGGCCATTTAATGAAAGCCTCATAATGTGCTTGACACAAGGAGTAGTTTTTATTTTGATGTAAATCTCAAATCATTTGCTTTTTTTGTGATAGATACGGACACTCGAGCATTTGCAAAAGAAAGGCAGAAAAAGGATAACCATAATCTAAGTAAGTATGTAAAAGATTAAGTATGTTATTTTATCTACACCAAAGAAGGTACAGATCAATTAAAAATGCTTTTATTTATACTAATTATTGCAAAAACTAGCTCATTCATGACTTTTTAGGCTGAATTCTTTAAAAACAAACAAGCAAATATTTATTAAATAATATTTAAACCTTTTGTTAATTTTTAAATTATTATTAATTTGTTGAAAATCAAGTTCAAAATACTTCAGCAATTAGTAAATCCATGTAACACAATTTAAAATGCCTATATTAAAATAAACAATGATCTTCTTTCAATAGTTGAGCGACGAAGACGATATAATATTAATTACAGGATAAAGGAGCTTGGCACTCTGATACCAAAGTCCAATGATCCGTGAGTACAAATTAAGTTCTTATCATTAAGTTTGTAAAGTTATCATAGAAGTTTGCATATATTATAGGTCTGTAATCACTTTCCAAAAAAACCTATGTAGGTCCACATTTAATGTGGAACAGGAGAAAAACCTAATTTACTTCTTTCTTGGGCATGGGTTATACAATTGTTATAAAAAAGGGAAAAAAGAAACCTATTAGAGATTTACATAAAAAAGCAGATACACATAATGTAATATGCAGTGAAGTAGTATGCATACTGTATCTAGCTGATATGTACTGTACATCAAATATTAAATGGAACCCTAAAATTATTATAGATGAGTCACATACCCACCCTTTATCCATGTAGCCTTTAGTTTTACTTAGCATAAAAATGTAACAGTGGAATATATTTATTTGTCAAATAAATCTTTTTAGAATCTTGCTTGTGCATGCAATGATTAGCATTCAAAACTTTTGTAAGGATAAAATATTTGCATAATTTACAAGCAACAGACTGTAAATAGTAATACACAGGTACAAATATTGTGCTAACATGGTCATTTTTACACTGTTGGGTACCACAAGGGGTTAAAGGGCATGTCCACCCCCAAAACTAAAATTTAACCCCTTACTGGCCACATCAAGTAGTTTAAAACAAGCCTTACCTTACACTTCTGCTCAAAATGGTTCCCCTGCTGTGCCCTTCCAAAGTCCAGGAAACTGCTGTGTAGGAGCAGTGTGTGATTCATGCTGTGCCTGAGAATTCCTCAACCTCGTCAAGGTAGAGGCATGCTCAGTGCAGCCCTCCCCCCTCCCTCTCCCTTCCTCTCCCTCCCGTTTTTCTCTCCCTCCCCCTAACATTTAACCCTTTTGGTATGCGGTAGGGCATGCTCCCCCAGCCCCAACCGCATTAATATAACTGTTAGAAAGTCCCCCAATCTTTACTTACCTTCCCTCTCTCCTCCGCTGTTCAGAACTCCTGACAGCCGCGACCGTGATTGGCTGCCTCTCAGCCAATCACGGACGCGGCTGCTGGTCCCGCCCCCTGCTTGCAATTCCATGCAAGCAGAGGGCCGGAACACTGCGGCGGAGAAGAGAGGGCAGGTAAGTAAGAATCGGGGGACTTTCTAACAATTATATTAATGCGGTTGGGGCTGGGGGAGCATGCTCTACCGCATATCAAAAGTTAAATTTCGGGGTGGACATGCTCTTTAAGGAAAAATTATAATTCTAAAAAAAGTTTTGCCAGAAAAAACACACATGTAAAATAAAAACATCCATGTAATGCAAAATTACAACTCAAAATTTATGAGGGGGGTGGGGGTTGTATGGAACTGTAGTGTGTTCAACATTTATGAATGGAAGTCAAATTTTAAAATGGAAAAGGCCAAAAAAGGCACCACTTTTTAGTGATTTATATTGATATTGAAACTTATTTAGTGCTGATTTTACTATAGATTAGTTCTAGGTCATCACTACTTGAGACAATGTTTATGGTTTATGGCTAAATGGTTTTTGGTAACTGAGTATATGTTTCAATCCCATCTACTAGAAGTAATATTTGTATAATATTTCCTTCAAAAATGTATGCTTCTTTGTTTTGGTTTCATCTCCTGGAAAATATGCTTAGTTTTCAAAATATTTTTTTCTACCAAATCTAATTCAGCACTCAATATTGTGGATTCAACAGATTCTGCTAGAGGCTTAAATTTAAGCCCATATTATGTAAAACCATAAAAGACTCATTTAATGTTTAGTTTGCATTTTTGTGCACATTGTAATTACTATTGATGGCACAGTAACACTGTAGTATGGTGATCTCTTAATTGTGGACTAACTTCATTTTTATAAACAAGCTTTCAAAAAATGTATTTCTCTCTTTTTCAAACATTTGACCTGAGGTAAAGAAAATTATATCTTGGCAGCTTGTCTATAAAATTAACTGTAAGCCTACCATAAAAATATCATTATTAAATAAGGTTTGTCAATTACATTTTATAGCAGTTGATGAGATATTGCTATGGGGATAAACACAGATCTCAGATTATATCACAGATAGTGTTGATGGCCAAAGTCAGATACTGTAAAGCAGTGGTGTAACTACTGGGCCAGCAGGGCCTGCAATGGCGGGGGAGCCCGAAGACTAACAGGGCCACTGTATAAAAAAGTATGCAGTAGAGGTATGTGCGATCACCTGCTGGTTTGGTGCCAGTCTTTTATACAGCTCATACCTGTTTTACGTATACCTTTACTGCATGTATACGATCAGTTGTTTAAAAACAGCCAAACATGATGCAGCTAGGGAAGGGTGTGTTTCGGGACTGGCCACCAAACTTGCAGGGGGCCCCGGGCCCCTACAGTTTTGCCAATGCTGTAAAGTTTGTTCATTCAAAACATCTGGGTAGAGTTCTGTAAATAAATAGAAATTAATGCATTCTTATAAAGAAATAGCTTGGTCAGAAAGTATCCTCCTATAGTCTGCAAAATGACTTTTATCCTCATTAAAGGGTCATTAAACCCCAAAAACAACATCAAATAAAAGCAATCTATAATTCAGCAGCTTTTCCCATTTTAACTTACAATCCAAAATCTCAACATTAAAAGTTAGGAGCCACTGCAACACTGACAGCCCCCTTTCCAACTCCCCTCTGGCACACCCTTGTTTTCATGACACAGCGCCTATGTTAAATATAGGCACACATGCGCGCTGAGATCCAAAGGATCTCACGACATTCATCTTCTGTAAGATTGTAAGGTAAAACAGGAAATAGGAGGGCCGCTATCTCTTAATGAATTATAGATTTGTCATATTTAATGTTCTTTAGATTGTATAGATAGCAGTTTTGAATATACTCTGTGTACAGTTCTTCAGTGAGTAAGTTACTATGTAGTACTACATACTACATACTACTATACATACTATGATTTAACAACACTGTATGTTTCTGGTGCTGTGTGCCATCAAAGTACAGAGAATCCACAAGATCAAACAACCATTTAAGTTAATTTCTTTGATGAAAGGAACTATTCTTTTTGAAGGAGCCCCATGCAAAGACTGATATAATTAAAACAATCTTTTAAAAAATATGAATACAATGTACAGTTCTCAGTCCATTAATATACAAGTACTGCACATAGATTTTAATCATAAAGTTAATAATAAAAGCAATTTTCACTTAAAATATAAAAATTGTAATGCCGGAATCATGATAATGCATTTAGTATTCTCATGAAAAGTCACTCTATTAGTTTCTTTTGACACATATTTTCATTCTAGGATCAATTTTACTATACAAGGGCTTCTTAACTATTCTATTAAAATTTCCATTCAGAAGCAATAAGATCTAAGAGTGAATAATAGTCATGTAAATCATTATTTCAGGTTAATGTAAAAGATTTGGTAAGTTCGTATAAATTCTGCTGATGCGTACAATCGTGAAAAGGTTATTTCTCCATTTTGCAGTGATATGCGCTGGAACAAAGGAACTATTTTAAAAGCTTCCGTGGAATATATCAAGTGGCTACAAAAAGAACAACAAAGAGGTAGAGAATTAGAACACAGACAGAAAAAATTAGAACAGGTTAACAGACGATTGCTGCTTCGTATTCAGGTTAGTGAACGATAAGAATGAACTACAAAGTAACAGAAATTGTCGCCATCAATCTTATCTAACGATATCACTTATTTATTATTCCCATTTAACATATGGTTCTTTTGTAGCTTCCAAAATGTGCTTAACCTAGATCGCTCAGATCAGCATATTCAGGTGATTAACTCCCAAAGAATGTGCAGTGCTTCAGTATAGTTATTTATATTATATTTTAGACTTTTTATTTTTTTATGTAAATGAATTTGAATACTGTGGACGCATTGACTGCAAGGGGAAGAGATGGGGAAAAAAAGAAAGAAAATTGCTGTTTTCAACTATGAATAGGCTAATCATTTTTTTAAACTTGTATTGGAGAAAGGAACAATGATGACATTTTTCTTTAGTCTGTGGGCACATTATGTATTTTAACCTTGAATGGTTACCTGGGTGAAGAAGAGGAGGAATTTTTTTTTTTAGCCAACTCTTATCTATCATTATATATTATATATAATGGGGGGAAAACCTGCTGTACCTGTAACTTAAGTAATCACCTGAATCCTTCCAAAACCTATTTCTTTACCTTCCAAATATTGTAGGGTTAACATTAATCTTTACACAAAATCAAGGGCTGTATTTATAAAGGAGGCTTATTGCTATAAATAGCAGTGCTACACCTTACTGCAGGTCATAAAATACTGCACACTATTGGTATTTTTCAGTGGCACTGCATTATATAAAGATACAGCACAGAATTACACATCCATGCTGTATTCTGCAGTGATAATTTATGATAAGTTTGTAAGATATTGATGTGGTTATAAAATAACTATATTGATGTTTATACTGGAATACCACACCTTTAAAAACACAGCTCCAAATATGTCAAATATTGCTAGTATATGCTTTGTACATCATGTTTGTGGGTCCATTTGCATGGTTGACAGATAGATAGATAAATAGATAGATAGCGAGTTAGATAGACAGACAGAAAGACAGATAGTTTCCTTTTTATAAAATATTAGTTTATTAGAATCATTGTTGGGTTCTGCAAACAGCACAAGGCTGAATGATTATAATTCAAATGGTGGATTGTATTGGGCGACAGAATATATTTTTAACCTGCCGATAAGAGACAAACAGCCGTGATCATTGCGTCTATGGCCACCAAAAGTTTTTAAGTTGGCAGTACAGTTTTACCAGATACCTGTATTTTTATGAATACATATATTTTCCTATAAATATAAATGAACAATGATGAAATAAACTAGCATAGAACATATAATGGTAACATATTGAAATTAGGATACAAATACTATTCAAATAATATTTTTAATGATGAAAACCTCTTTTTTTTCTAATTTTCTATTCAGTACAAAAAATTGTCAAAAATATCAATTAGGAGAGGGAGCTAATGTCACTCACTCTAAGTGATATGACCTATTACACTACTTGAAGCTTGAGAGCTTATTTGAGCATGCGCCAGCTTTCTTTTTGGGACATCAGTGCCCCGTTTGAAAGGTATCAAAATGTATCTATACAAGATCATAACAACTTATTGTTAACAAAACAAAATAGACTCAGAAATTGATGCAATTAAAGACTCCACTACCTCTTAAGTTACCCTAATGGACCACCTCCACCTAATGGATTTTGGGGTGTAGGGGAGTTAATTAGAAAGTTTTGTGGAAGAGGTGGACTCACCCTTTAATGTGGCAAAAGCTCCATAAACATGAAGCATGCTGATGTCACCAGTTGCAGAGGAACATGGCAAAGAGGGAGAAATACAGCATCTGGGAATGGTTTGCTTCATTAGAAGTTACCAACATAAAGAGATATTACAGAGTTTACAATTAAGTGTCTTACTTAATTTAGTTTTACTTAGTGTAAATATTATTCTGGGTTTTTCAGTGTAAAACATGTTTCTGGGTTAAACAAATAGGTAATATCAATAATTATCAAATATAATCAATAAGTTGCCAGCTTCGTTCTGAGATATAATGTTTAATTTTTCATTCTTTTTTTCTTTTCATTTTTTAGGAACTGGAAATGCAAGCCCGAGCTCATGGTCTTCCTATGCCAGCCTTATGTACAGTAGAGCTAGCATCCCAAGTCATCAAACAGCAATCATATGGAGAGGATATGTCTCAGGTTTATGATCATCAGCTTCCACTGCCTATTGGACAAACTACAGATCTGTGTGATGGATCGTCATCATTTTCTGACCCTCTTTCACACTTTACAGATTTATCTTTCAGTGCAGCATTAAAAGAACAAATGCTGGAGGAGATGTCTCCTTTTGGAGCAGATCCCTTCCTTTCTGCAACATCTCCAGACCTATCCAAAGGAAGCAGCAGAAGAAGCAGCTTTAGTACAGATGATGGAGATGAACTTTAAATAAAATGGACTCCAGACTTTATTTTTAACAATTTTTTTTTATTCTCAACAAAAAATCTTTTATATTTGTGGATATTCAAATAGCTTTTTTTAAAAAAAATAATAATAATAAAATAAGGCACAAAATAAAAAAAGAAGAAATCATCTAAGACGTGGATGATCTTTACACCAAAAGGTTTATTAAACAACTCAGAAAAGTTTATTTATTCAACAGAAGAAGTGTTTGCCCTTTATTTTAATACATGTCTTATAACTATGGACCGAAGATACTGCTACATCAAAAAAGATAAAATAACAGGAAACCGTGCTCTATCCCTAAGGACAGAAAATATTTTACTACACAATATTATTTTATGTCCAAGTTTCATTTTATATTTGAAAACAAATAGTTTCCCAGCTGCCATGCACAATTACAGAAATGTGGTCATCACCTAGAATATTAAAGGAAATGTATTTTTTAAAAAGCAACTTTTGAGCAAAAATTCATCAAAACAATCAGTACAGTATGTAAAAATCCCACAGATTGGTAAAATATAGACTGGGCAGAAAAGCCTTGTAATTCCTTTGCTTCAGTAAACGATCATGGACCAAGAGGTGTAATGTTTAAACTAGTTATTTTAATGGCGTAAGTTTTGAAAAATGTACCAATGCCGCTGGTGCAAGGAATGGGAACATTTTAATTGCTAGTCTATGGCTGGTGTTAAAATTCCATAAAAGCGCAACAGTCAGGGTCGCAATGCACTGAGATACGCTATTGCCTTACATGTTTTTTTTTTACCGCAATGTCTTGTAATTAAAAATGGAGCACTCCTAAATATTCCAACCAAAGAACTGACTGAAAACCAGTATGTCCCTATCTCTCATTTCACAAGTATAATTTGATATATATTTGTTTTATGTTTAATTGACCGTGGCCCCTTAGGGCTCGTACAAGCAAGTCGGTTTTCTTGTGTTGCTTGACCTCCTGGCTGATATTTTTAATGGATCAGTCGGGTGATCAGTTAATCATCCTTATCCCTTCTGGACAATCATACGTGTTGGTAAATCATGGCTGATTTTGTGGTCTTTAATAGGCTGCACTATTGGTCAGGTTTGAACAACAGTGTACCAATCTGTTTATCAATTGTCAGTCAGAATTAAAGGGCTGAGGCTAATACCTTGTACCAGGATTTATGTGATCATGTTGAACAAACATACAGTATTTGATAGTATAGGAATAGTTTACACTAAAATATATAGAGGGTATCTCTACTGGAAAAATCCAACTTCCCATTTAATGCTAATATTATAAGGAAGGTTGGAACTGCTATTTCTACTTCTCTCTTGTGATTTCATATATCCACCAATGTTTGAGTGCATGATCACTCTGGGTGACCCAGTGGCGTAACTAGGAATCACTGGGCCCCCAGCAAAACTATGATGGGCCCCTTTCTGTGCTTCATTCAGTGGTTCATTCACAGTGAACCACTGAATTTTCACAGTGGTTTTCTGGGAGGAGGCTATATCTGTCATAGGAAAAATAAGAAGATGGGGCCTCTTGGCTCCTGGGCCCCCCTGTGGTTGCTCCCCCTACTCCCCTGGTAGTTATGCCTCTGGCTGGATCATTATACGAACTTGATAGTGAAAATATCATTCATCACGTCTAATTTGAAGTTTACTGCAAACTGCATTCAATATTATACATTTCACCAGTGTTCAGCAATAAGAACACAGATGTGCCTTAACAGAAATCTGCTTTGTCAAGTGTACCACAATCTAAGAAAGAATGGTCAGCCCAATAATTATACAAATCTAATGGCAATTTTTTTTTAATGCCACATGACCATTCTTATTATGAGGCTTATTGAGCAATAAGCCTTCCAATTCTTTTCATTTCACATGAGCTGGATTAGCTCTGTGCATATGTACAACAAACAATGGGTCCTATTTATTAAGCCACGGTGCACTTTTTAGTGATACCACAATTTTAACAAGCGGTATCGTAAATTTACGATCAGAGATTAACGATCAGTTTAGCGATCGTAAATTTACGATACTGATCGCAAATTTACCATACTGATCGTAAATCTATGATAGCAGAATTGTAGATTTATGATCCCCATAGACTACAATGTTTCCTGATGATTTTTTAAAAACTGCACATGCACGCAAACTGGAAACGTGGACACACGCGAACAGATGCATAGAAAAACGCATGTCTGTAAACCTGCAAACGGACCGTATTGTCCTTAATGCACTCAAAACAGACGGCACAATGCAACGCCCATAGTGGGACCTTGCCCTTAGAATAAAGGCTGCAGCTGCCATCATCAATTTGTTATACTCTCACCTTTAGCTACTAACAGCACTGTTCACAATCTACCCTCATTTACCGAAAGCTGCAGGGTTAAATGCAATCTTAAAGTCAGACTAGCCAATTTATCAAAGGTTAAAATCCATCCAAAGTATGGATTTCCAGCTGCCCCATTGCAAAACAATTTAAAGTTTGTATGGTAGGCTGGTGGGGTTATGCGAACTGGGATTTTTTAATGCAAGATAAATACAAAATAAATTTGAATTACAAAGTCATGGGATCTCCTGCCAGGCTAGTAAAATGTGTAATATTATGTAGCACAATATAGTTCATCATACTTTATGTAATATGCAGTAAGCTCCAGAAAAGTGTTCTTTTATATTAAACACTTTAGTTAGGGATCTTCAATTATATAGAAAATATATGCCATATAAAATACAAAAGTATGTCCTGCTATTAATCTACAGCAGCCAATCAGATCTTATCTAGCTACAGTTACCCAGAAAAGCATTCAGTGATTTGGCCAGGTTTTCCATGAAAAATCTTCAAAGAATAATTGAAAGAAGGTAAAGGGACTTGCAAATCACATGTGTGTCTGGTAATGTATTGTGGGATTTAGCAATTTGGCAGTGTATTGTACAGTGTCCATTTTAGGACATCATAATTTTTTAGAAACATTTTCATTCTTCATGTGTTGGGTGGGAATGAATCATTATCTACTGTACATTCAAAATATATAAAATAGGGCTGTTGTACATCCATATTAAAGTGCAAATAGAGACCAAAAATACAATAACAACAACAACAACAAATAACATTTGTAAAGTGCTTTTCTCCCGTAGGACTCAAAGCACTTTTACACACAGACAAAATAATTCTAGTGCACAAACAATTGTTTTTGCTCTAGAATTATATTGTTTGTATCTATGGTACATTGTCTATGGCTGCCTTAAGTGGCTTGTGATATCATATAACAAAGAAGCCAATAGGCATGTCTCTAAGACCTAAACATTACAAGTGCAGGAGGATAGAAATAACCCATAATGCTACCATACTACTTTTAGAATCATATTGTTAGCACATCATTCTTTAGGATTTAAACATATCCCATTAATTGAAATCCATATGTGAATGATTTGACATTTATTTTATACTGGAAATGTATGAACAAAATATGAATAAACAAACCTATAGTAAATACTTAAAAGGAAAACAACAAAATGTGTTTATTAAACAAAATAAAATAACACAAAATGTGTAATTTTATAATGATCCATCCAAATAGGCATTTTTTGGCATATTTTATAAATCATCATGTAACTATAACTTTCTTTCTGCTGACTAAGTAATTCAGCTTTGCTCCCCAGACATCCCACCCTGCCGAATCTGGCTTTCGGGCAGGGTGAGGAGAAGGGGGCGGGTCGGACTGATGTGATGTCAATGACATCACAAATGGGGTGGAGTTAGGGTGGGCCACTGCGCGTGATGTTATTTAAGTCACAAAAAAGGCGTGGGTAGGGGGAACGTGACATAAATTACGTCACAGAAGAGGCGTGATGAGGGAAAGAAGGCTTTACGGGAGCAGGAGTCCACCCCAAAATCCAGGAGACTCCCACGACTCCCGGGATGAGTGGGATGCCTGTATATATAAGTTCAGGTCCCCTGACTTAAAATGTATATATTGCTTAAATAATATTCAAATTGCTATATAATATTTCAGGTCCATGGCCACATATAGTAATCACAGATTCTGAGCAAGTGCATATAGTAAAGGTTTTTTAATTAACATAATGATCAATATTAACATTAAAAGCCTTCTAACCAAGGTTAACTCATTAAGTTCTGTGCACGTGTGTGTGCATGGAACTCACAGGCATTATCGTTTGAGGCTCAAGCAGGAGAGTGCACGGAACTCACAGGCATTACTGTTTGAGGCTCAAGCAGGAGAAAGCAGAGGAAATTTCAGAGGGGTGGAGATTAACATTCAGCAAACCAGTAACAAGATGTCAGCAATTTTCAAGGCACAAAGGTAGGATCTGGAGGTAAAAAAAAATATGGCAACGGTATTTTTAAAGCTACAGCTTTCAAATGAACATAACTTGATTTTACAGGGCACTTATCCTTTAAGCAATAAATAAATATGTGTAAGAAGAACTTACTCTGAGGTGTGGGTGTGTTGCTGCATGCCTTCAATCCAGCATGTGTTTTGCTCTGGAGCAGTCCCCCCCTCCCTATTTTAACCACTCCCACTTTCATCTGACCTGACTCTTTCCCCAAAAACCAACTGTCAAAACAGAACACAGCATTTAACATTTCAACCGTAAAAACTCTGTCACTATTCCAGCTACAGTAAAACCGCTCACATTAGAATAGTTAATGACAGCAATGACAGCAATGCTAGAATAGTTAATGACAGCAATGCTAGAATAGTTAATGACAGCAGATTGACAACTGAAATGTCAAGTGTTTTAGACTGGATATATAAAAAAATAGGGAGCAGAGCAACAAAAAGAAAATGGTACAGTGGTAGTTTTTGAGTGAACTATTCACTAAAATAACGATCAGTGTTCTACGATACTAATCGTTATTTTACGATATTGATCATAATTCTACGATATCAATTGTAATTCGACAATATCGCTATCGTAAATCTACTTTGCCGATTTCGTAGAATAACGATTGGTATTGTAGAATATGATTGTTATTGTAGAATAACGATTGTTATACTATGATTTTATATATACTAATATAAGGAAACGCGCAGTCATCATAAAATAACGATTGATATTCTACGATATCGGAAAATAACGATCAGTATCGCAGGACAACGATCGTTATTTTACGGCGATTGTAAAAAACAGATAACGATGTTTGATAAATATAGCCCTAAGTGGCTTTACTGTATATAGGTGCATTTTATATATACTGGTCAGTGTGTGGACTGGACATTGGTCAATTTAAAATAACCTATTTTTCTGTATAGATGCCCTTTAAGCCTTCTAAGCTATAAACTATTCAGTGCTTAGTAATCGTTAATAGGAATCCTGTAGACAAAATTATAAATAACAATATGTGGCACCTGATCCTAATGATGCAGTTCAGGTTCAGAGCTTCCCTTTTCTTTATAAACTGCTCCAGTACGCCTTTCCTTATTTACGATCTCTTTCAATTATCTCATATTAAGCTGTTCTCAAGGTATTCTACTATGAAACAAAATGTGAATGTAAAGCGGACATTAAAAATTGAATGAATTACCCATTGTCAGCCAAAAGTGTTGTGGAAACCTATTTATTTTTTCTTGAAGGCCAAGGTTAAATGTCAGTACACATAAGATTGGATAATAGCATACATTTCCAGGGTTATTCAATAAAAGCTCTTATTGTTAAGAATGATTCTAATTTTGCCCCAACCAATCAGATGTTAGCTTTCAAATGTTAAATAAGATCTGATTGGTTGGGGCAAAATTAGCACCATTTTTAACAATAAGAACTTTTATTGAATCTCCCTGATAATATCTTAATATTATTCCAATAATTTCAGATACTTTACCTTTCAAGGACATACCTAAATAATATTTCTCATTGTTTTTATTCATTAGTGACCCTGTATGTAGCAATCAAAAGAAACAAGCATGTTTATGTGTATGTACATGCATACAGAATGAATCAAAAGAGAATACATTGGACCTTTATTTTTAAGTTTTTTTTTGTTTTGTACAGGCATATCCTGCTTAATAGTAACATAGTAATTGAGGTTGAATAAAGACATACGTCCATCTAGGCCAAACTTTATACCCTCCTCTTTAACCCTACCTAACATTTGATCCAGAGTAAGGCAACAATAAAATCCTTCCTACTTCCAAATGGCAATCGGAAAGTATCCCTGGATCAACCAGAAATACAGTATATGTATTAATACCAGTAATTCTCAATATTTTTTAGTTTTAGAAACGTATCTAGCCCACTTTTAAAGCCATTCAATGAACTTGCCATTACCACATCTGCTGGAAGACGGTTCCACAGTTACACCGTTCTCACTGTAAAGAAACCTTTCCTAACCTGAAGATAAAGCTTCTTTTCTTCCAATCTTAAAGGATGTCCATGAGTCCTCTGATATACGGTAACTTATATAACAATGCACCAGAGAGTTTATTGTATGGCCCATTAATAGATTTGTATAAAGTTATTATAACTCTGCACAGATGTCATTTCTCCAATGTAAACAGCCCTAAATTGTCTAATCTGCCAGCATAATCAAGCCCCTCCATTCCCCTTATTATTTTTGTGGCCCTTCTCTGAACTCCTTCCATTTCCAAGATGTCCCCTTTCTATGTAGGATTTCAAAACTGTATATTACAAATGAGGCCTTACCAGTGCCTTGTAAAGAGGAAAAATAGTATTTTTTTTTTACCTTGAATCTATTCCCCTCCTTATACAAGACAATATCTTGCTAGCTTGTATTTATTATTATTAAATTATTGTATTTATTATTATTAACCTAAGATATTAGAATTCAAAAAGGTTAAAAAAAAGAAAATTAAAAATATTTGATTCCTTTTATCTTAGCTTTCTGGTCTAAAAGGATATTGCATAACAACAAATGGTTGAGCATTGTGTGTAGTGCTGGGTTTTTGCTTGCATCTTCATAAAAGGCTAATATTTGAAGAATAACTTAATTATTTTCTATGGGGCAGAAGCTCTGGGATTTATATGGAATCTATTCATTTTGGGGGTTAACATGCCCTTGAAAATCTGTGGGGGTGACCTAAAGACAGCGTTGTTTTGGAGATGTTTTGGAGTTCAAACACTGGGTAAAAATTGCCAAGACCTTTCAAATCTATTGAGCACAGTAATAAAATCAACAGTTGCTTCAACTAAGTATTAGGATGTGATATATATATATATATATATATATATATATATATATATATATATATGTGTGTATTTTTGCAGCAGAAGATCCACAATCATGCACTGTGTCTGCTTGGGGGCTTGGGATACTAATTCAGTAAGACAGACACAAGCCAAAAAATAATCTCCAGTAATAATATTTATAAAGACTGTACACGTACCACATAAACAGGGTCATCCCTACCATGAAGCTAATTGGAAACTTTGCTCATGGCGCACCCGTGACAATCACCACAAAGGCAGCGGCTGTTTAAAATAGAAAATAACTATGTGTCATGGCCATTTGGCGCGGGGTGTTGACATGAGAAGCTTACATTTTCTTACAGAGCTGCAGTTTCTCCTGTTCCATGTGTGCGCACGACTAAGGGGGCACCAGCAGAGGATTAGGAGATACTGTAAGAAAAATCTTGTTTCAGTAAGTGGCTTAGTAAGTGGCTATTTTAATTATCTATAGGGGTATTTTATAAATATACCAGTCTGTGTGCTGGGTAGATGGGGCATTTTATATTTACTGGTCTGTGTGCTGGGCAGAGGGGGGCATTTGATATGTACTGGTCTTTGTGCTGGGCAGATGGGGCATTATATTTACCAGTCTGTGTGCTGGGCAGAAGGAGCAAGTTTTAATATTACCAGTCTGTGTGCTGGGCAGATGGAGCATTTTATATTTACCAGTCTGTGTGCTGGGCAGATGGAGCAATTTATATTTACCAGTCTGTTTGTTGTGCAGATGGGGGAATTTTATATTTACCAGTCCATTTAATTCTGGGCAATGGAGGAATTTTATAATATTCACAAGTCTGGGCTTCTGGACACAGGGACATTTTTAATTTACAACTCAGTATGTGCTGCTGCATCTGTGTGTATGCATGTGTCCACCAGCCAGTGTTAAGTCAGCCCTCCAGTCTACCAGCCAATGTTAAGTCAGCCCTCCAATCCACCAGTGAATGTTAAGACAACCCTCCATTCCATCAGGCACTTCCAAAAACCACACCCACTTCCCCAACAAAGCCACACACAAACACCGCTCCCCTATCTGCCTATAGGTAACATTGAAAGTAGTTTCAGGTTTGAAAACCCTAGGAAGGGACATTGCAGTCCTGAAACGTTGTGTGTTGTTCACAATAAATCATTAATTCTACAAATATAGTGTGCTCCTCCGTCTGCATCTTTGTTCTTGGATTACCTGAGCTCATGGAGTGGAGAGCTGGGGATAGCACCTATCTATTCTCTGGCAGCAAGCCAACAGTGGTGTGCTAGAGTGTTTCTGAACTGTATTGCCTAAAAATGTTGCACATATTACAGAGGGTGGCAAGTACATTAAAAAATGTTTGCTGGATACCATTTCATTAATACTGTGCACATTAATGCAACCAGGATTTCCAAGATTTTCTTTTGTTAAGCTGATACAATTTATGTAAAATAAAAGATTCATTGTATATTATATATTCTACATTGCATTTTTATCGGAAGATATAATACTCACCTGGCTGAGATCCCACAATGCAGTCATCACTGAGAGAGAGCATTACAGGATCGCGGTCGGGAAGGGATCACCTCCTTATGCTTCAATTAAAAAGATGTTTAGTCATTAGTGCTACATAGTATCGCAAAATTTTATGCTTTATCTATTGCATTTGGTGTCTGTACAAAATGGTGCAGGCCCCGCTAACACTGTATAAATCCAATGCTAACCCAATATTACATCGGGGGGGGGGGGGGTAAACTTAATTTTTCTGATAATGGCAAATATTGCATTTTCCCATGAATCTTTTACCAGTGAAGAAAGTATTTATTTCAGGTGATACACATGGGAAGCTCTTTTCTTTATGTTTCACACAACTAGAACCTGCAGAAGCATTTTGTCTCCAGAGAAAAAGTTTAAGGGGATAAATGGTACGTAAGTTATAGGAACATTACTTCTGCATTCTAGTTCTATTTTTTCAGTCACACCAAATGCTTTGAATTAATGTAGTCTTGCATGCCCGCTATAGCATTTTATTAAGTTCCACTAGAAAAAGAAAATATATCTATTTGTTACGGAAAGGAGTATAATTGCATATTTGCCTTACTTCTGAATCTTGCATTGAAAAATTACTGTGCTTCTTTCAAATTAACTGTCAGTGTTAAACTGCCGAGATCTATCACCTTTTTATGCAATGTTTTAGACAGTGGTTTTTAGCACACCTATTTACATATTCCAGTCTTTAATAATTATTAGTACTTTGTAGATTTTATAAGAAGATAATTTAGTTGCAGTAGTTATTATCCTGAGAATGACAGCTGCTGATAGTTGATTTCAGAGTGGCATAAACCAGAAATTCACCTAATGTTACTCCGAGGAATATCAGTGTGACCCTTATAAACCCAAGGTTATTTGCCGTTAGGATGCCTGGTGGAAAGGTTATTGTAATAATGATCATAAATAGGTGTCTTGAGAGAGCAGTGGTGATGGCACATTACTGACAGCTAATAGATTTTGCTCTTGCTGTATCAGACTGATCTTTCAGGGCACAGGTCATATACCTTGCTTAATATTTTAGTAAAGATGGTTGACTAGTGCATGAAACTGATTTTTACCAGTGATCGAAGCTCTTTAATACACAAGAAGCTTGACTAAGGTATGCTAATTTTCCTCCTCTTAGAATGCAGGCTAACTTTTCATAAATCCATCTGTACTTTATGTCCTTGGAAATGACAGATGCAAAGTAAGAAATGAATTGTAATATAAAATAAGAATGACACTTTGAACTTAAAGTAGAACAAAAGTTTAAGATGCATTATTAAATCTTAATGTTCAATACATGTGACTCACAAGGCATGTCTGGTGAAAATAAAATTCTAATTTCCATGCAGCAATTGTGTTACGTATTTCCCCCCCACTTTATCTTTTTGCTTTTTGTACCTTTATCCTTTATGAAGCCAGGTATGATAAAGGTACCAAAATGCTTTTGTGTACAGTAAAGCTAACTGTTGATAAGGTTGTGTGGGACAATTCTGTTGGAGCATTACAGATGAGTGGGAGTTCCAGGATATCTTAGCTCCGCTAGGAGCATGGTGATCGTTGCCATCACTGCACTATTGAGTTTGGGAATGGGGGTCCAGGGCACACGGCAGCTTCTTAGCCAGTAGTGTCCATCAAGTATTTCTCTATTCTTATTTTCTTATTGGACTTTGGAACATGTGATACTTTTTGTATTTAACCTAGATATTCTGTCTTGGATTTGATTTACTTATTTATCCATAACACTGGAACTTTTTGTGGTGATTCACTTATATCTGTTGTATTCAGTTAGATCAACTGAATTTAAAGTTTAGTTCTTGAAGACATTTTAGAATGACTTGTACAAGAATCTGTTGGCAATTATGTACCCTTGAAAGTTCCAATTAGCATATCACAGCCAGGTGTTAGGGACCTTCTGAATGCAAGGCATGATTGCATTGTGGCTAAGAGGTGTTATAGGAACTGCCCAGGGTAAGGTGTATAAACAGCATTGTACATGGCAGACAGTTGATGTCAAACCCCCACCTCTATTCAGGCTTGTTTTCTTTATTTTTACATAAATGGCCTCTTTGACACATCTCTTGAACCAGTCATGTTCCTTTCTCACTTTTGCACAATCTGCTTTACTATTTAATATATTCATTGATCTGGAAATGATACTGAAAACCAATATCCTAAATAAGTCATTTAAATTGAACTAAAAGCTTCAACATACATGCTTATGAATCTGCTTCATTAAGGAGTAATCATCTTTTTTGATACGGCTTTTCCACAGTAGGTTATAGACCCAAAAACAGTTCATGGTAGCATAAATGAGTTCTCTAGCCTCTTCCAATCCCACCAGTGCCCCAGCTGTAAAGTAAGTACTGGGTTATACAAGCAAGAAACCATCAGAAAACTAACAGTTAGATGTAAAAACTGGCGCTATAACACAAATCCATGGGAAACCCACTTCACCCAATGCAATATTGATGCTTAGTTCTTGGGTTTTCTAGTGGTTTTCTGGGGCCTGCATGGTTTCCGGTAGTTTTTGGAAACTGCGGAAGACACCTGATGCAAAACCCTTTGCATTAAATTTTGCGCTATTTTGCTCAATGAAGGGGCTAAAAAAACATGCTACTTACCTGTACCACACATAAGATGCATTACCAACATGCAATAATTATTTACTGACAATATTTTGTCACAAACAAACACTTTTTTTTGCCACTTTTGATGTAAACTTTAATTAAAAAGGTCAGTTGTGTGTACCTTTATGTATGTAGTAACTGCATTTGATACTTTACACTTTACATCCTTAAAAGACAACTATACTCACATAAGCCCCAATACTCACATAAGCCCCAATCCTCCTATTAGGCCCTTTAAAGTACCCAGCATGAGGACCTAGATGGCTAGGCCCTCACCCCTGGGTTCAGCTTCTAAGTTCTCTACTTACCTCTAGAAGTCACCAGCATGCTGTTCCTCGCTTCCTCCTTCCATGTCGTGAGCTGACCAATAGAAAGACTTGCTGTTGAAGAAGTGTGTCTTCTTATCCAATCCCATCCTATTTGCATCCTATTCATCAACCAATTTTCTATCCACAAATGTGCCACCCCAGACCATCAGACCTTAGCTTATACATTAGTGGCCTATGGGGGACTGCATCAAAAGCCTTTGCAATATCCAAGTATAGTACATCTACTAGAGTCTAAATTTCTATTAACTTCCTCGTAAAAGCCAAGCAAGTTAGTTTGACAAGATCTATTCCTCCTAAATCCATGCTGGTTATTACTTATAATGTCAGTTCTTGAAACATATTCTAGAATATGTTCCCTTATTAAACTTTCCAGTATCTTCCCCACCACTGAAGTTAAACGTACAGGCCTGTAATTACCTGGCTGTAATTACATCCTGTAAATTATATCATGATAAATGGTGTTTAGCTCAGCCATCAGTTATTATTGGTGCTAATGCATGTCACATGACTTACTTAAACTTGTGCATTAGAACAAATAATTCACCACCTACTTTAAAATACATGGGCAATAGAAGTAAACACAGAGATTTGTGACCTGTATAAAAGCATTTACATGGTCATGAAAATTCTGTGCGACTTTAAATATCCTTAACACTTTCTAAAAATACATTACAATGGCACACAACTTACATTTTTATTTATAACCTTTTGACACATGCAAGTCTGGTGGGATGCCTATAGTCGCCTTTGTAAAACAAAGAAAGGGGGGGGGGGGAAGTTCTAATTAAAATTTTTTTAATCAAATAGTTTTTCATGCCACAATCCATATGAGAAGATAGAGGAGGGCATATACCAAAATCCTTTGAAAACGATGTGCATCTGAAAGTTAAACAGTATTAAAATTCTTTCTAAATGCTATAATATCTGTATGTCTCACAGGCATTTTCTCTCTCATACTCCCAGGCACATGAATCTGCTTTTTTGCCATACATCTTAAATTATCCAGCGTAGCGACCTTTCAGTTACCATGCAGTCTTTCATGTATTCTTTCTAAAGCCTTTTCACAGGTAGTCTATTTATGATGTCCCTCTTTTTCATGCATTGCATGTGCTTTTTATTTCTACTGTAATATTTCCTGGTTTGTATTTTCCATATCTCGGTACTGTCACCCAAACCCACACATTGTCTCTTTCTATTGTCTGTCTCACAAGTATTTTTATTTTTGAATTCGGTTTATGAAGAAATATTTTGCATAGCATGAGAATCAAAGGAACATAAGACTATATAGCTAAAAATAAATGTTTCTTTGTTATCACCTCTACTTGGTATAACGGCAACTCTTTCAAGTGGAATATCTGAATAACAGTATGCCAGGCTTTTGTTACAGTTACCTAAGTTCTTTAAATCAATAGTATCTTCATTTGGGGTGCATTCTGGGGTTGATTGAAAGGATATTTTGTCAGATTAGTTTGTGAGCTGATAAACAGTTACTTTATAATATAACATAGCAGCACTACATTTCCGTTTAAATGAAAGAGATAGTTATGTAGTAATGTAGCATATTTCTAATATATGCTTTGAACATTTGGAAAGGGATAGTTATCAAACATGTATAGTTCCAGAATTGGTCTCTAATTTATTTTATTAATGTCTCATAAAAACATTTTTTATTCCATGGGTCATATTCATTAGGGTAAAATGGAAATACAAAGATATTAAATGTTCCTTGTATATGGATTTCTTTTGTAATTATGCACCTAACAATGGACATAAATTGAAATGCGTTGTATTGCAGTACAGGGCATAACACTTCCAGTATGAATTCCAATATCCACAAAACACTGCAACAAGTATTCTGGAAGAATTTAATTTGGAGGAGGGGAGTAGAAAATGTTGTTCCATTGGAATTCCATGGTGTTATAAATATGTCACTTTTCTCTATTAGACAAATGATGTATTGCTTGCATTTTTTTTAATGACTTTACTTTAATTATTGTTCCGTTTTTAAACTATACTTCCACAGTTATGCTCTATGGGATCTGGCACCAGATAAAAAATACAGTGGGTGACATTCTGATAAAATCCAACTAGGTTAAACCTCAAACCCATAACCTTGTTCAGTAAGTGGAAAACTGCATTCTGAAATGAAGCTTAAATTGATTCCACAGATATGAGGTAATAATTGTTTTACCAAGCATGACAACCTTCATATATAGGACAAAATGTTAAGATTTAAATAACATGTCTATCATTTTCTAATTTCAGATACTAACATAGTTGACATAGGTTTGAACAATGCAATGCAAAGCCAATTCATAACCAGTATATTAAAAAATCAGTGTTTAAGTCAAAAATGGCCAATGTGGGAAGAATACTTTCTAGAAAAATTTTGCCTTAACCAGTTCTGCAAAGTGTTTTTTTGCTATTGTCTTCACTGGTAGCAATGGTAACCTGTAAAATATAAAGTTTGTCACACTGGAAAAAAACAAACAAACCTTGATTTGACATGCTAGGTGATGGTTTGCAGAGGGCTGATACCACAATACCAATACAGTACAATGCAATAACATTTTTAAAGTGCTTTTCTCAAGTGGGACTTAACATGTCACAGAGCTAATGTAACATGTCACAGAGCAAATGCTGCAGTGAACAGGTGGGGTTCCAGTCTGGATTTAAACACCTCCAGGGATGGAGCAGTTAGTTTAAAGTGTAACTCACACACTAATTGTGCCTACACTGATGATGTGTAGTGTAGTGGACTACACTGATGATGGCTCAATAAAGCCGAAACTGGTCTGTAGTTTGCGTTCTGGTTTTGCATTTAGCTTGTGGAATGCTGTACATGTCTTTTTAAAAATATAGCTTTCCTAAAAGCTTCCATGTAAACATGGTAAATACCCAGAAGTCTTTTAGGGCGATGCACCGAGAGCCACTAGCCACAGCAACCCAGGGCAAACAGCCTGGCAATGTTATATGCCAATAGTGGCTGTCAGAGCATCGCTCTCTGCTGTTTTTCTATTGCGGCACTTTTAACGCCAGCTATTAGCTGGCGTTTAAAGTGCCGCAGTAGAATGCTGCTTTTGGCATATAACATCGCTTGCGGAGGCTACGCTGTTAACTTTTGCATTAGACACGCAGCCACCGTAGTGAAGGCGTTTAAGTTATGTTAACCGATATAACATTGGTTAGCGTGTCTTTTAGCTTCACTTTTAGCCACTGCGCCTCTTGTTGCATCTGGCTTTTTGTTCCTTATTTGCATATTGCTGAAAGGGGAGTTTCAAAGCCTTTATTCTCTCCCTATCCTATTTAATTTATTGTTGACATCAATCTATAGGCGCTTCACACTGCAAAACCAGAGGCCTTCACTACACTGATGATGGCTCAATAAAGCCGAAACCAGTCTGTAGTTGGCGTTTTGCATTTAGCTTGTGGAATGCTGTAAAAGTCTTTTTAAAGATATAGCGTTCCTAAGAGCTTCCATGGAAACATGGTAAATACCCAGAAGTCTTTGTTCCTTATTTGCAAAGAACTGAATTAGAATCGGTACACACAAGACCAGTAATAGATAAATCCAGTATTTGCAGATTATCAGACATATTTATGGGGCAAATCTTCAGTTCTTACAGACAATGGACAACTGTCATTAGCCATGGGATGAGCTGTGAAAATATTCTACTGACTAGTACTATTGTCTTGGTACAGTATCTTTAATTGAAGGGAGTCAATAGCGGCAAGTGCTTTGTGTGGCCTCCAAATGATCATACATCAGATTGTTAAAGCGTTTGCATTTGAAGATTTTTACTAGATGCCAAACAGAATCTGTCTGGCATCTGCTATAAATTTGCAATGTGTGTACCCAGCGATAAGCTGTATGTGAACTGCAAAAAATATTTTTTTGCATTTAAGTTATTGAGATGAATAATTTTTTCATTATATTTTCATCTGAGGTGAGCCTTCAACCTTCAAACCTAAATTTAAGTCTTGTCTGTTTTATCAATGTTTATTTCCTTTATTAATCACTTTCCTTTGAAACACTGTACTGGTAAATAAAAATGTAAACTTCGAAGCGACATTGGCTGATAAATGAACACTGTGCTTTGGATAATTTTTTTCTGTCCTATAGAATTATATTAATAATCATGATATATGATGGATTACAAGGTGATTTACAGCTAACTAATATATGCAGGAAATTCTGGTGGAGCAGATTTTATTAATGGATTTTTCATTAATTTTGGTAATGAAATGGATGTGACCCTGTGTGTTGGATGCCTTAATTTAGGCAGATCCATTTGTAGACAAAAAAAAAAAAAATCACAGGAGGTTGGAGGCTCAGATGAAAATGTAATGAAAAAATTGTTTATCACAATAACTTCAATTAGTGCAGACAATTAAACAATTCTATTGTTTTGAAATAAAATGATTATTGTAAAGGGAACTAAAGATATTCCCAACAGAGACTACCAGGGTAGCAGCTCCTCTGACTTTAGGGGACCTGGGTAGTGCCCACTTCCGCTCAATAACTTCTTGGTAGCTGTTATAATCAATGCAGGTAGGAGCCCCAATATAATTTTGCCATAAGTTCAAGTTTTGCCACAGTTTTAGTAGAATGTTATATGCATGTTGGATATCTACATTAATTTTAGTAAACTAAACCAGGTTTGGTTGTGTGGCTATCCACAAAAGATACAAGGCTGGTAAGACCTTGAGTTTGAAAAGTTAAGTCTGCAAACTCTTAATTATATATATATATATATATACGTGTGAGGAGGAGGAAGCACTCCGGGATTAGTATAAACAATTTTATTGTGTAAACGTCGACGCGTTTCAGTCCATAGCAGACCGTTCTCAAGACAACACACACCTATAACAATTAAACTTAAATACCATTACTCATTACGTGATCACCCCGCCCCCAGGAGACGTCAATCTCCACACCCATTCCTAGTGACTGGAACATTCAGACCTGTAATTACAGGTTCTGTGATTGCTGTATTGGTGTCCAAGGTTCTACTATAGTCCAAAGTATCCGATGTGTCCAGTGTGGAACTTTGTAGAACTGAAGGGTGTATAAGATCCATAAAGTGCAAGTGCTCTAAAGGAAGTGATAAGATAGATGAATAATAAAATTCATTAAAAATATTACAATGCAAAGTATAACGGCTTATATATATAAGAGATTCTCAGACTACAATCCTCATAGTAAAAAGTTAAAAGGTCCTAACCTCATGTATAATACTTAAACACAAAATATATAGATACCAATCGACAGTTTCCTACTCAATTTGTATGAACACGTCTTTTTAGATAAAGCACGATAAGGAACACATCTCATTAAGGCCCCTCGGTGATACAGTATCTAGTCGTCTAATCCATTGTGATTCCCGTTGAAGTAACTTACGGTCCCTATCTATTCCCTCCATTTGTGGGACTGTGTCTATTGCCATCCATCTAAGATTTGCTAATGAGTGGTGGGCCTTTTTGAAGTGTCTTGCTACAGACTGCTCTCCATATGGCGATTGACTTTTTTTCATCTCTCCTAATTCATTGGTTTCCAGTGCTGATCGAATAGATTTTCTATGATTGGCCATCCTGTCTCTAATGCTGGTGGAGGTTTTTCCCACATAGTAGTAGCCACAAGGGCATGTTATGATATAGACTACATAGTTACTCATACAGGTAAGTCTGTGTTTGATCTTGATTCGATTGCCCCTATGGGGATGGGGAAAATCTGCGCCCGTAATTATGTAACGGCATGTCTGACACCCTTTACAACTGTAACACCCTTCTTTGGGTTTGGGCATCCAGTTCGTGGTTTCCCTAGTCTTTTGTCGAATATCGGTCTTAACCAATAAATTCCTAAGATTACTTCCTCTACGATTAGCAAATACGGGTCTCATTTTGCTAAAGGGTAATTGGTCATCCTTCGTTAGAATGTCCCAATGTTTAGATACACTATTCCTAACTGTTTGGCTGTTGGGGGTGTATGCTAAACTATAAATCATTTTTTCTTTACTTGGATTCTGTAGTGGATGGTCTTTTTGCAAATGATTCCTACTTTTGGCGAGTTCCACTTGGATGATATCCTCTTTATAGCCTCTAGATCTAAATTTTTCCACCATATTGAGTATTTGATTTTCAGCCTGTTCTCTACTTGAGTTGTTGCGGTATACCCGCAAGAATTGGGAAAATAGAACCCCTCGTTTTAGAGACTCCGGATGATAACTATGTGCATGGAGTATAGTATTTCGATCAGTGGGTTTGGTATAAAGGCTAGTACTAAATTTCCCATTATCCACTTTAATGCGTAGGTCCAGAAAGTCTATGACTTCACCATTACATTCCATGGTGAATTGTATGGGGGTCCCCAATTCATTTAGGTATTTATGAAAATCTTCGCATTCTTTAACAGTACCTGCCCAAATTATAAACAAATCGTCAATAAAACGTTTATAAAGGATGATTGATCTTGGAAAGTGGTATATATGTGTTTCTCTTCGAAAGCCTCCATATACAGATTGGCAAATGAGGACCTACGTTCGTGCCCATCGCGCAGTACCTGATATCTGTGGTACATAGTTGTCTCAAACCGAAAGTATTATTACTAAGGACCATGGTAAGTAGCTCAATCAAGAATTCAATGGGGGACCCGATGGTTACTTTTAATGAGGGCGTCCCGACATATTCCAATACCCTCTTGTTGGGGTATGGCAGTATACAAACTAGCTACATCACACGTCATGAGGGTCACTGTTCTCCCCCCACAATCCACAGTTTTAAGGATCTCTCTCAAGTCTCCACTATCCTTTAGGTAGGATTTCATCCCCTTGACTATGGGTTGAAGATAATAATCCACAAATTTGGAGACTGGTTTGTATATAGACCCGTGCGATGCCACGATAGGCCGTCCTGGTGGCGACTGGAGGGATTTATGTACTTTTGGTACTGTATAGAATATGGGGCACTTGGGGTGACTTGTTGTCAAAAACTTGGCTTCATTCTGCCCAATCCAGTTATGTTGAACTCCCATGGCTATAGTATGGTCAAGTTGACCCTTAAATGTCTCAGTTGGGTCTCCCTCCAGTACTTTGTATACCTTACGGTCCCCCAATCATCCTTTATAAACGTTTTATTGACGATTTGTTTATAATTTGGGCAGGTACTGTTAAAGAATGCGAAGATTTTCATAAATACCTAAATGAATTGGGGACCCCCATACAATTCACCATGGAATGTAATGGTGAAGTCATAGACTTTCTGGACCTACGCATTAAAGTGGATAATGGGAAATTTAGTACTAGCCTTTATACCAAACCCCTGATCGAAATACTATACTCCATGCACATAGTTATCATCCGGAGTCTCTAAAACGAGGGGTTCTATTTTCCCAATTCTTGCGGGTATACCGCAACAACTCAAGTAGAGAACAGGCTGAAAATCAAATACTCAATATGGTGGAAAATTTAGATCTAGAGGCTATAAAGAGGATATCATCCAAGTGGAACTCGCCAAAAGTAGGAATTCATTTGCAAAAAGACCATCCACTACAGAATCCAAGTAAAAGAAAAATGATTTATAGTTTAGCATACACCCCCACAGCCAAACAGTTAGGAATAGTGTATCTAAACATTGGGACATTCTAACGAAGGATGACCAATTCCTTTAGCAAAATGAGACCCGTATTTGCTAATCGTAGAGGACGTAATCTAGGAATTTATTGGTTAAGACCGATATTCGACAAAAGATAGGGAAACCACGAACTGGATGCCCAAACCCAAAGAAGGTGTTACAGTTGTAAGGGTTTCAGACATGCCGTTACATAATTACGGGCGCAGATTTTCCCCCATCCCCATAGGGGCAATCGAATCAAGATCAAACACAGACTTACCTGTATGAGTAACTATGTAGTCTATATCATAACATGCCCTTGTGGCTACTTACTATGTGGGAAAAACCTCCACCAGCATTGAGACAGGATGGCCAATCATGAAAATCTATTCGATCAGCACTGGAAACCAATGAATTAGGAGAGATGAAAAAAAGTCAATCGCCATATGGAGAGCAGTCTGTAGCAAGACACTTCAAAAGCCCACCACTCATTAGCAAATCTTAGATGGATGGCAATAGACACAGTCCCACAAATGGAGGGAATAGATAGGGACCGTAAGTTACTTCAACGGGAATCACAATGGATTAGACGACTAGATACTGTATCACCGAGGGGCCTTAATGAGATGTGTTCCTTATCGTGCTTTATCTAAAAAGACGTGTTCATACAAATTGAGTAGGAAACTGTCGATTGGTATCTATATATTTGTGTTTAAGTATTATACATGAGGTTAGGACCTTTTAACTTTTTACAGAGGATTGTAGTCTGAGAATCTCTTATATATATAGCCGTTATACTTTGCATTGTAATATTTTTAATGAATTTTATTATTCATCTATCTTATCACTTCCTTAGAGCACTTGCACTTTATGGATCTTATACACCCTTCAGTTCTACAAAGTTCCACACTGGACACATCGGATACTTGGACTATAGTAGAACCTTGACACCAATACAGCAATCACAGAACCTGTAATTACAGGTCTGAATGTTCCAGTCACTAGGAATGGGTGTGGAGATTGACGTCTCCTGGGCGGGGGTGATCACGTAATGAGTAATGGTATTTAAGTTTAATTGTTATAGGGGTGTTGTCTTGAGAACGGTCTGCTATGGACTGAAACGCGTCGACTTTCACAATAAATTGTTTATACTAATCCCGGAGTGCTTCCTCCTCCTCACACGTATTTTGATCTATTAGGTAGCACCCGGTAGGTGAATCAGATAAGCGAGTGCAGCTCTTACCGATTATATTTATATATATATATATATATATATATATATATAGTTTCATTTTAAAGGTGTCTTCTATTATATTAGCAATTATACCAAATTATTAAAAGCTTTATTAAATTAAACTGCATGAATGCTCCTTACTATCATCATCACTATAGGGAGTAATGTCAGAAGGTTATTGTTTTAAAAAAAAAGAAAATTATAGAGAGAGAGAGAGAGAGAGAGAGAGAGAGAGAGAGAGAGAGAGAGAGAGATATGTATACGTGCACTCCATGGTCTTTTTAAAGTGACTTTATTTAGTGGTTATTTACAGCGACATTTTGGTCCTGCTTCTGGGACCTTTCTCAAGCTAACCAAACCAACCACCTGTTCAAACATCCTATTTTATAACTCTAAAAACACACCCTCATGTAACATCATAATTCAATTCTCAATTCTTAAAGTGACAGTGCATTGAACGAATTAAAGGTGACACTCCTTAAAGGTACAAGTTAAAATTACATATATTAAAAAACATGGTGTCATATTAATTATCCATATAGATACTAGTGCATCATCTTGCTTTTAGTCCATATAAACTCTAGTGCATCATATTGCTTTTAATCTCGTGTCTATTTAGGTGCTGATGTTTATTGTAAAGTGCTACTGCTATGAAAGTGCCCAGTTTAAAGTGCTGTGATCTCATTAAGTGTTAAAATAATTTTGATAATAATAATAATAATTATTATTATTATTATTTTAACTACCCAGACTAAATTATTACCATATTTCCATCCTAGTGGTGGCTCTTGTCCCTCTTCCATCTATAACGCCACCCACTGTTTAAGAAAAATTCTAAAATCTTATAGCACTACCCCTATCATTATATATTATGAAGTGTCCACTCAGATTAACTTGAATAATAAGACTTGACAATCCATCTCCTATAATATATCCCTTCAATATCCATATAAATCTAGTAACGTTCATTTAAGAAACAAATTAAAGAGTCATTTTCGTTCAGTCCCATTGGTTGCACTGTGTCCAAACGCCAGATTCAATAAGTCTCTCTATGTAGTAATTTTTGGGATCTATTACCTCCCCTCTTAATGTTGGGTACTTGTTCAATTGCCCAATATTCTAATTGTGCCAATGTGTGTCTCTTCTCCTGGTAATGCTTGGCCACGGTTTTGGATGTCTTCCCGTCCCTGAATGCAGTTTTTATCGCCGATCTGTGGTTGTCTATTCTCAATCGTAGTTTTAAATCTCTTTTACCCACGTAATATAGTTGACATGGGCAGCGAATTACATATACTACGTGGGTTGTGGTACATTCAATCCTCTGTTTAATCTTAATATTTTCTCCAGTATGTGGATTTTTAAAGGGCATGTCCACCCCCAAACTAAAATTTTACTAACTACTTGCCCCACTGTTCAAAAAAAAAAAAATCATTACCTTACATCCCTGCTCCTTGTGGTTCTCCTGTTCTGCCTCTGCAAAGTTCAGCAAACTGCTGGGTAGGAGCTGTCAGTGCCTCATCCGATGCCTCTTTCCTTGCTCAACAAGGTCTGAGGCATGAGCCCTTCCCCCCCTCTCTCCATGGCTTGCAGCGTTCTAACTATAAAAGCTTTTGCCACAATGCAGGGGATACCCTCCCACCCCCAACTGCTCTATTCATAAGTGTAAAAGCACTTCCAATCTGTACTTACACCTCCTCATTCCTGCGCTGTTCTACACTGAAAGCAGTCGCAGCTGTGATTGGCTGCCTCTCAGCCAATCACTGCTGCGGCTGCTGGTCCGGCACCCTGCTTGCAGTTCCGACGGGCAGGGGAGCCGGACCAGAACAGCGCAGGAATGAGGAGGTGTAAGTAAAGATTGGAAGCAATTTTACACTTATGAAAAGAGCAGTTGGGGATGGGAGGGTATCCCCTGCATGGTGGCAAAACGTTTTTAAAAGGGTGGGCATGCACTTTAAAAGTAGTACATGGACTCATATAGCGACATGATGTACATTTAGAGCATTTATATCAGCCTGGGTTTCTTTTAGGTAGCCAGGATTGCTCCTTTCCTGTCTTCGTGTCTGTTCTCATAAGGATATCCCTCAAGCTCTGTCCTCTTCTATGTTTCCTAAACATACCTTGGATCAAAATACGGACCACCTGGGCATATGACCACAAGCTGATGTGAGTGCCAGAAGTATACTTGTATATATATATATATAAAGCACTGGATGGCCTCTTCCCTCATTTTAAAAAGCCAAAGGGCTGAGGGGGAAGTGAAAGAGCCTGTTATATGGATCCAGTGTGTAGGAATGAGAAATGCAAAGTTTGCTAATCGTAATTGAAGTAAAAGAAATTTAAAAAGGTTCAAAGTTAGGACATTCCAGACTGGGGTTACCTTGACGTGGTTGGATATGATATTTTGAATATGATATTTTCGGTTTAACCATATTTTAAGGTTTGCATTTACGTAATCTATATTTTGCTTGCACTGGCGGCTGATTCAACATATACCAGATATTGTACACCTAACCATTGTAAAGCAAAAAGCACCTGCTCCTCCACCTCCATTACCCCTGACTCACCCTTTTCTTTTTCCTGACCCGTTGATCTTTCCTTTTGAGATTGTTTCAGTTCTTTTTTCTCAACCCAACCACATATGGAGATCTTCTTACCTTACCTCAGTTTTTTTGACATTTTCACCACATTTTCTTTTAAATAATTTCCTATTCGACATTCTTTACTTAGCTTGTGAATGTTCTCATTCATCCAGGTGATGGTATATCTGTTGTATTCAGTTAGATCAACTGGATGATTCACTAGTCATCCGACTGGCTTTATCAATTTAGAATGACTTTTTAAAGAATCTGTTGGCAATTATGTACCTTGGAAAGTCCCAATTAGAATATGACAGCCACTAGCACAGAGACGGAGGCTAAAGAAATAAAACATCTCAGTGGAGTCCTTAAAACTTGTGGATATTCAGACTGGGCATTTGTCAAAAGAAGTAGAAGGAAAGAAAAGAACATGAATACCAACAGTGAAGGAGAAAAGCAAACCATACACTAATGTATGACCCAGCACAGAAGAGCCAATTCCTCGGGTCAGGATTCAGCCGTGTTACCTGCATCTTAAGGTAAAAGGACATACCTTTAAAGATTGCAATGTCAACATATTGGCAAAGGAACAGGACTGGTTCAAGAGAGGTGTAAAGGAGGGAATTTATGTAAAAATAAAGAAACCAAGCCTGAATAGAGGTGGAGGTTTCGGCACCAACTGTCTGCCATGTACAATAATGTTTTGACACCTTACCCTGGGCACCTCTTAGCCACAATCCAATCACGCCTTGCATTCAGAAGGTCCCTAACACCTGGCTGTGATATGCTAATTGGGACATTCCAGGGTACATAATTGCCAACAGATTTTTGTACAAGTCATTCTGAATTGAGAAAGCCAGTTGGATGACTAGCAAAACGTCTTCAGAAACTAAACTTTCTGAACTAACTGAATACAACAGATATTCTTTAATTTGGTTGTTCGTTTGGTTGACACTGTTTATTTAAGAATGGGTAGCTTAATAGTGTGCCCTTTCCTTTTTAACCCTTTGCTGAAAACATTGCTTTATTCAGAACTAAGAGATATACTGCAGTAATTGTTTTCTAATTAGCATAATTAACTTTTTGCTTAACGATTATCCCTTTTTACCTGTCCCTTAGACAAACCTACCAGAAGCTCATTTCCAAGGGGACCTGAACTGCTCACGCAATTTATTTTAATTGATGAAGAATTACTAATAATGTTTGCAGCCCTTTTTGGTTTCCCATTATTCCAAATTGTTTAAAAATCCCTCTGGGGGGAAAATAATAATTTATTAAGAAATTCAACAAAGATTTGGCACCCAGAAATCTCCCAAAGAAGCACAGAATGTTGGAAACCCATATGATTAAATATCCATAGGTTGCAGTGTGTATTAGTGTAATTTGGACTTTAGAAGTAATTTTGTAATTGGCTTAGGTAAAATGATCATTTCCCTTATCTTCTTCTTCAAAATGCCCTGTGTACATTTTACCTTACCCTATCCTGATCTAGCATAAAGAACCCAGAAAGTCATTTAGATAACTCTTGCTCCCTCTGCTGTATCCTATCGCCTATTGCAGTCTGTATTATTAACACGGAGATCAATAAATCATTGTGTGTTCTGTGACTGAACATGGTTGTTTCACATTAAAGTGTTTTGTGAACCAATATCAATTGCCAAAACACACAACAGTTCATTAATTCTATTTTTATAAAGCTGGAAAAACAGATACATTTGATTAGGATGATTCTCTTGTGTTTATAGAGTCCTTTTCTCTTGTATAGATGAATTTTTAACTCATAAAATTACCTAAAATTAAAAGTTATGCATACTGGGCTAATCCTATATCCATGGCTATTCTTAGAAGCAAATCTAGTGCTTATCAAGTGAGGGTAAAACACATATAAAAATGCTATACCTTAAGAAAATTAGTCATTTTGTCCTTGAAAGTGAAGACATCTTGGATATAAAGTAATACCTTTTATTGGCTAATTAAAATGGTTGAAAATGCAAGCTTTCGAAGCACTAGGCTTCTTCCTCAGGCATGATACAATACTGAATCTTAAAAAATCACTCTATTTTATACATACTAGAACAAAGACTTTCTGACATTACATAGATGTTATCTTTATATCGCAAACTCTTCATTTTGTCCTTAAAATGTTTGTCTAAAGGATAGTTAAAGCATAACTGTATGGCCTTCATACAAGTGTACTGTATTTAAAAGGACACTCTCACGCCTTTCAAACAAGCCTGGGAGGATGTCTCTAGCTTCTCTGGATCTTAAGTTAAAGGCTTGTAAATTTAGACTTCTTTGCCTGTCCTTACTGTCTGAGGCTGTGACAGTCACATGATGTGCAGTGTAAGGAGCCCCACCCCCAACAAAATCGATCTTTTCTGAAACTAGTTATAGACCTGCAACCATTATCTGTCCTTTCCTCTCCCTATGGGCAAAAATATATTTTTAAGATTGTGGCTAGCTTTAAAATTATTTAGACATTTAGCGGTGGGGCTTTTGATGCAGCTGCTGATGCTCTGTTCCAGCAGTGGGCATGCTGAAGACTGCAAGTGGTGGCTGAGCAGTGGTGCTGGTGATATAACAGGTCACAGTACTAGCAAGAAAAAACACCCTTTATACTGCTGTAGATAGACTGCATCTAGAAGCATGATACTGGAGTCATTTCAGAGGTAGGAGTGTGCACTTTCTATTTGTATGGAGACCACAGACTCCCTTGAATGGAAAATGTCAGAAATCAGGAAACACCGTTATCCTGCTGAATTACAAATGATATTAAATCAAGGATTGCAGCTATACACTAGTTAGGGATTATGCAATATATTTAGGCTTATTTACATTTTAGCTTTAGTTCTCCTTTAATAAAGACTCTTTTAGTGAAACCCATTGTTTCAGATGATACTTATTTCAGAATACCATCCAAACATACATAATCCCAATATACAGCACACTATTAGCTTATACTGTATATCAAAATATACTGCGGTATATACTGATATGGTGCGACCTATACATTTTCATTAATAAAAATTGGATATCAATATTCAAGAAAAAGAAGGCCCATTTTGTGTCCACGCAATATTTAACCTATTTAACACAAGATTTGATTTGTTGATTCTGAGAGATTGTTTTGCATATTTTTCTCACTGACCAAACTGAATCCTTCCTAGTTTTTACTGCTCAGTGGAAATTAGATTAATGTACTTTCAATAACAGAAGTTAAAATGTTGTCTCATTTGATTTTGCAATGTATGTACATTCAAATTTAGTTTAGTGTTTGCCAAATATATTGTTTAGTGCTCAGTATTTGGATGAATTGCAATGATGATGAGTCAGTACAATCCTAAAAGGTTTTCTGCTTAACTTCCTAATTATACAACAAAGACTCTACTATGCTAATGTATTTCATCCACAAGAGGTCTCTCTTGTAACAGGTTTAAATTCAGCAAACCTTTTCCCCCCCTTTCTTTTACTCAAAGGGACATTTCTGCCTCTTAGATCAAAATGCTGCACGTTAAGTGTTATGCTAGAAAAGATATAATTCCTCCTTACCTTGTTCTCCTGCTGATGAGTAGATGATGGTCTGACTGAATAAATCATCTTAGATATTTTAATAAAGAATAGGTGTACTTTACAAAAAAAAAGTTTGTGCTTTCACCTTGTCTCCAAAAGGTTAGAGATTTGACCAGAAAGAACAATATGCTTTAGTAAAAAGTGACTTTTGATAGAGACAAAACAGCATGATACTTTAAAATGAAGAATAAGAAAACCTTGGATCCAATATATGTACTTAGATCATATCATTGCAAGGCAGAAAGCTTTTATATTCATTTTAGGGGCATAACCAGTGTTATTCTTTAGTGATCTTCCATTACTCTTTTAAGTAAAATATATGGTTTTGTTGTTATTCAGCCTCTGTAACTTTATAGACACATCAGACATTTTGTTTATAATGACAAGACATGTTTCAGACTAAATTGCATAGCAGAATGTATCCAAGGAAAAACAATTCCATTCATGGAGAATAGCACATAATGATCCATTATCAGTGACATAAGTTTGAATGTAAATATGTTTTGAACATAACAATGGGGCAAACACAATAACTGCATTTGTGAAAGACTGACAGCTACAGTCTCTTGTTATGGGGAAAAGAACCAAACTTAACTTGAGTAAATGACTTCTACTGTCATACCAAGGAAATCATCTAGGTTAGAATTCAAATGATCTACAAAGTGACTAAATTAATACTTTATATGACAAGGGTCATCACCAAAATCCATTTTTAGATCGAGGATGATACATTTCTCTGCAAATAGAATGTGCACTGACAAGAAAATTACACATGCTGAGTATTTATTTGATTACTTGAACCTTTTCAAAATAAGGCATTCTATTCAAAAGTTCAGTACTCAGACCTGATAAAATGATACTATTTAAGGCAGGTATATTAAATCTATTTTGATGTATTGCTATTAGTCTTAAAATGGTTACATCTAGCCATAATTAAAATAAACACTTTATTGATTAGAAATAGGAGATAGAACATTGAAAAAATTTAGATATTTTAGAATTATTTAATAAATGAAAAAAAGTAAAATGTAAAGTTTATGCAAATGGTTTAATGCACGTGCATGGCTAGTTTTTTTTATCTATTATACAAGTCGTGTAATTCAGGGGAGATGCCAGGAAAATTGTATAGATAAATTCCCAGCTTTATTTCAAAAAGTGTGTGCATACTATTAGCTTAAGTTGATGAATGAGACAGCATTCCAACACACAAAATGAAACTTTACATTCACATAGATACACACACTGTATACACAATAGAATTATTTTATGAATATATTGCTTCCTGTTGTATGCTGGAGAAATGTCACATTTATCCTACTCAAGCAGATTACATTTAGAAGCTTTTACCTTTGGGACATGCACCCATTCATTTGAACTGCTTGCTATCTATTCAAGCACACAATTTTCTTTAGTGGATATAGTAGGTATATTAAAATATATATAACATTTGAGCCCTTAGAATGGAACAAGTACCTTGGTACCATACAGGGTTGTCTGTCCTATCCAATAATCGTTGTTTCATGGGTGTTCTTATACACACAGTAATTGAAATACTCAAGATGCAGTTTATGGGTGCACAAGCATTGTAAAAAATTGAAATAATATAGACAAAAAATTGTAACTTACGAAACAGATCTCTTTGGCAAACACATAAGATGAAAACACTTTGCATTTTAAAATAACAATTTAGGTTTTGTTTTTAGAATTTACAAATCCACGTAAGGCTTATTCTTACATACACATGTGGGTATTCCAATATAAGGTTATTTTATATGCTGGTTATTTTATTGGTCAAGTTACTTTTTAAAAAAAATGATTGATTGAGTCTTATGTAATATCTTTATCATTCTATCTATCTATCTATCTATCTATCTATCTATCTATCTATCTATCGATTTGTCTGTCTGTCTTTCTGTCTATCTGAACCAATTTTACATTTTAAAAATAAAAGAGTAAAATAATAAAGTTAGTTTACAGTCCAAAATCTCTTAGAATTGTTTGCCCCTTATTATCAATGTCCTACCCATTGATCTCTATAATGACTGGTTGCCTGCTGAAAAGGAATTAAAGTAGTCTGCCATCTGCTCAGCAGTCCAGCCATCAAGACCACAAAATCGGGGGAGGGGAGATTTACCAATTTATCTGATCCCCTAGACCAACCGTTTCTGCCTAAAATATTACAAATGATATTTCAAACAGTCCTTACACTTGCTAATTCCCAAGTGTTGGTTTCCAAACTTAATAGCAAGTAAAACAGCTAACATCTCCTCAATTATTGCAAAACTACAGATTTTTACACTTTCCCAAAGGTAATATTTTACGAGACGGAAATAAAATATTTTCAGTAAATGGAGGATTTAAGTGTTTTACAATGTTTATGGTTTTTACTAGAAATAGGTACCGGCATTTTACTAGTAAATATAACCACTGATAATTGATTATCATTTAGTAGCTATTGATAAAAATATTTACAAAAGAAATGAGTCATAGTACCTTTTAACTTGAACAATCCATTTTGATATATTTGCTACAAACAGAATGGTTGTAAAGAAAAATACAACAAGTAATATTAAGTCAATACAATTTAAATGGCATCCTCAGTTCAATTGAGTCGTGAAACTTCTTCAATTACTTCAATATTATTTGTTACCAATGAACTTGGAGACTGAAATCATTCATTAAGAAAAATAAAGTTTTCCAAAACTATTCTGTGTAAAAAAAAATAAATGTTTCTAACATATAAAAAAACCTTAAGGCTATGTTCACATTTAAAGGCATATTTTTAAAGGAGTGCAATTATTGAAGTTAAGCCTCCAAAAAACACCAAGACTGAGGTGATAATGCAATAGTGGGCACATATCTAGCCTGGAAATAGGTTATATTATTCATTGGAAAGTGTCAGCACATTACTATTCCCCATGGTGGGCTTTCCACAACAGATACGTATCCAGGGGGACTGTTAGACTGTTTGCATTCATTTACTGATATACGATCAGTGATTTTCATTTTTCGCTATTTTATAATAAAATTGAGTGAGGGGTCTTCTTTCCACAAGTACAGAATTGTCCCCTGAGTGTTTTACACTTATTTTATTGACTTCTAAATACAAAATTTGACTTAATTAACAGTTACAGCCCTGGACTTGTATTTAGAGAAGTTGTTGTGAGATTTCAATACTTTGCAGTATTATTCGTTTTTCAGTAATATTACCACAGCACATCGCTGCAGGAAAAACTTTTGCAGCGGCTTTCACTGTTCACTGAAAGTGACCATTGCAAAGTCCGGTGATACTCAAGCAGTGATATTAGTGCCTGATTGGAATTATGTCCCTTAGCAACACAAAGGCACAAGAAAAATGCAGAAACATTTTCTTTGTATTTTTTTACTTTGTTTTTGCGGTTTACAGCCATTTACATCCATTTATTGGAAATGCAATCTCTTGCCAAAAACAGAGCGTTAGTCCCCCTACTGTGGATGAGCCCAAAACAATCTTTTTGAAAGGTGTACACATATACACACTGAGGTTAAAAACAAAATGTGTACATTTCCCTTCCAAGGACAAACCACCAGCTGGCATCAAAGAAACCTTATCATCAGTGTTGAGCAGTCCCATCCATCAAATTAAAAACTGCTGAGCACAGCTAAAGGAGAAGTACTGTAACATGCAAAGGAAAGATGCTTTCCTTGATGTCCTAGCAAGATTTCTATGGTGAGTTCATTATTTCATCCTAAATAACTATGGGGCACTGGGGTGGTATTGTCCTGTGATACTTGCAGATACACGTGCTGCCTTGAAAGCAAGGAAAGCATTTAGAATGTCCTCATATGTTTTTACAGCCTGATATTTTACTAAGGTGTAAAGGTTGTTGTTACTAAAGTATTGCTGCTACATGCATATGCCATAGGGCAACTTGAGGTGCAGGGCCATTTCTCTAACGAGACAGAGTGAGATATTTGTCCCAGGCGGCACCTCTGGGGTCAAGGGAAAAGCATCTGCGGGTGGGGAAAATGCTCCTTAAAAAAAAAAATTGCGTGTGTTGGAAATTCTCGGGGGGCATTCAAGTGCTCCCTTGATCCCCCATTGGTTTCACCTGAAACCAATGTGGGGATTACTGGTAATATATCTCTGTAGTGCTGGGAGCCTGTTCGCCTGCAGAGCTGCAGCGGTAAGGAAGCCCCTGTGACATCAGAGGACTTCCTCTTATGCCAGGGATCTCCCTTGGTATTCCCCCAAAAAGCCCTGGTGGTCTAGTGCTATAGAAAACCAGTGATCTTTGTCAGTGGAGAAAAAATCACTTGCAGTAAAAGGCTTTCCAGAAAGTAATTTTTCCTATTAGATTTCAGCTTTGAAAATGGGCATTGATGCCTGTATTCCAAGTTTGTTATAATTCTCAAAGATGATAATCAGATCATCTTTGGGAATGCTAAAAAAAAATTAAACACAAAAGTGAAACACATTCACAAATAATCTTAAAGTTTTATACAATAAATTTATTAAAACTGCCTTTTTCCAAGCTGCACAAAATGCCCATACTTAGTAAAAGTCCCTGGGAATAATCAAATTAAACCCAGATTGGATGTCGACCAATTTCAAGGGAAACTGAGCCTCACTTCACATTTCACCTTTTCACCGCGGTGGTGGCGGCGCGATACAGGCGCCACCTAATAGAGATTGGAAGCGCCTTTTTACAAAGTTTGACTCCGGTGCCAAAAACACTACAAGTACCCCTGTTGAGGTGGCTACCTCAAGCAGCAGAATCCTAGATTCCTTAGTGAATAGTACGTATGCTCCATTAAGGCCAGCTGAGGAGAAAGTGCATCCTAGAATATGTCCACAAATTCCTAAATTAAGAAGCTACAAGTGTGAGACAATAAAGAGATTGAGTACTTGTAATATGTGTATACTATAAAAAATAAGGTGAAAACACACAATGGCTTTAAATTATCAAATGCAACAGTACAGGTTACCAAATCCTCCCTTCTTTAGTGTATGAATGTATGTGCCTGTGCATGCAAGTGTGTACTATGTTACAATGCACGCTGCCAACCACTTACCCGGTCTGGTTGATTTAAATACAACATGAAGTTTCTTTTCATTAACTCATTATCTTTGTAGCTTTTTATATTAATGTTAATAAAAGGGAAGGCCTTGGAGAAGATTATTTTGACATGAATTTATGAGTTTATTTTTCTGTGTTAGCAAATACAATAAAATGGATATTTTTCAGCCTTGGATTAATAGTGTTCTGGATCTCAGTGAAAAGCTATAGTATGTTGTTAAATTTCAATCACTGTTATCAGTTCCATTATTTCGTACATTTATTAATTAAGTTTTTGTTTAATGCTTACCTATATGGGAGGGGTTTCCCTCAGCCTTTCTCCTTAAACTCCTTTATGTTAAATGTCTAATGTCTGTAAATATTATGTTGTCCTTGTGTGAGTGGAATATACAATTGGAAAATCTTAATATGCTGATTGCATAAACTGTTGGTTGTATACAGGGATGGAAAGCCCTTTAATTCTTTTTACTCCAACTTCATTTTAAATAAAGTAATAAGCCCAGTAGTACAGTTGTAGATGTAAATCCATTGTAATATTCATCTGACCAGTGTGCTCATTATCTATTTTTATTGTCTGGGCATTTTAGGCTTTTGATCATGTAAACCAGACATGAAATGTGTAAAAAGTAACTTTGGTAACTGGTAATCATTACAACCATGCCTGGTACATTCTGGTATTATTAGAGCACTTCAACTGGATGTATCTCTTTATCAGGTATCATAATGATAAAGAAAGTAGACAATTTACATGAAGGTATCTAGTGTCTCTTAGATGGGGGACCACAGTGTTAATTGTATCTTTCACCTATGAAATTAGCATCATTTTGGAGAAAGCATCTATATAATTAGATTATGCAAATGTAGGTTTCTAGAATTACAGAATGAGTAGTGGACCCAGCACTCAGTTAATGTTCTATGTCTCCTCCCTCTCCCTCTGCTCTTGTTACCACTGTAAAGTAACTACTGGGGCACCTGTCCATGTCTATAATTAAAGCTCTGCAGTCAGCATCAGAAAACCAATTATTACTCAAAAGGAAGAGGTCTGCAGAAATTCCATAAACCCACAAAATTATTGCTGATTGTAGCTGTAACCAATATAGATTAAAAAAAAATCCATTCAGGCTTATATACATTTTGGCTTTTTTCTCCTTAAATGAATTGGTTACTGCTGTTTTGAGAAAAAATACATTTTTTTTATGATGGTTCTGCTGCATTTTATGTTTAGTGGAGGGTAATTTAAAGAATAACTGATGTCTCCAAACAAGGCTTAAATAAAAGTCTACGAGTAAGGGCTTTTGAGACTGAAATGCATCAGACACCACAGGGTGCTTTCTTCTTATACATTGTGGTTTGCTCACCCATTTAGAACATGTTCCAATTCTGTTTTTAATTATTTTTCTAAATAAAGGATAAGCAGGGAGATTCAATAAAAGTTCTTATCATTTAAAATGGTGCTAATTTTGCCCCAACCATGTTAAATAAGATCTGATTGGTTGGGGCAAAATTAGCACCATTTTAAATGATAAGAACTTTTATTGAATAACCCTGATTGTTTTTAATATAGGACTGACCTCGGATTCTTGACATGAGAAAGGCTGGTGCTGGGAACACCTTATTTTGGTTTGTGGTTAAATAAAAGCCTAACGTATTATCTTTAAAAATGAGAACAAGATCACATTTTTAGGTGAACCCTTTTAGACCTTACGGTGTCCACAATTTAAAGTATAAGTACATTGTAAAATAAAATTAAGTTAAGTTGGAAGCTGCAGCTTTAAAAAACTGTTGGCATTTTTATTTTCCTATGCCCCTCCAGAGCCTACCTTTCCAGCTTCAAAGTTGCTGACATGTTGATTCTGCATAGATGAATGTTTAGTTCCCCCCTTTCAAGATTTGCTGCTTCCTCCTGCTGCTTTACTTTCAAAATGTAAGGTCCGTTTTTCCCAAGTGCACTCGTGCCTTTGCCGTTCACACTCGCTATGTGTGCGAGGTGAGATGACGCGCACACAGCGACATCATGCACGTGCACACAGCAAGGGCGTGCGCGTGCTTGGAAACACAGCCAAAGATGTTTTAATCACAGTAAATGAAGTGTTAATAAGCCACTTAAAGGATGCTGTCAACCCCACCCCGAAAGAGGAGGAGATCACAGTATTTAAGTTTACATAATGTGTGTTGTTTTTCATGCACCTGAGGAAGGGGGAGGACCCCTGAAACGTTGTGCACCACAGCATGTCACAATAAAAATGCAATAAGTTGTACTATACTTTCTATGAATAAGAAATCTTGATATCACCTTTGGAAGAAAGATATCTGATAGATAAAGAATAATAAATAATAAAGAGTACCTCAGGAAGGATTTTTTAGGAAGAGTGATTCAATAGACAATGATGTGAACCCTCCTGCTCTTCTACCTGAAGTAAGGGCTACTAGCAAAACTACATTTAAGGTGAGATTTCCAAGAGAGCAATTTTCTGTTTGCTCAAATGGTGCTTTAGTTAAAGCTTCTAATACTGAAGGTAGATCCCATTGGGGAAATAGCTTTTTTCTTGGCGGCCTAATTCTGAGGACTCCCTGAAGAAATCGCTTAATTAAATCGCCTTGAAAGAGCTTGACTTCCAATACAGCTGATAAGGCTGAGATTTGGACTTTTAATGTACTTAGGCTTAAACCTCTTCCTGGAGAAAATCTAGGATTTGAGGTATGGACAGCTGAGATTTATCTATTTCTTTGTCAGTAGCCCAGGCAGAGAAGGTTTCCCATACAGCTGCATATCTAGAGTTAGTCAAGATCTTATGAGCTATAACTAAAGTCTCGATTACAGGGATAGAACATCCTCTCAAGGCTAACCTTTGCCTATCAATCTCCAAGCTGCCAAGTTAAGCTCTTGTGGATTGGGAAAATGCAAATGTCCCTGGACTAGAAGGTCTTCCTTCCATGGTAGATGAATGGGTTGTTGTATTGATAACCTCCTGAGGATGGAATACCATGGTCTGTGTGGCCAATCTGGCAGAATGGCAAGTATTTGAACTCTGGAAGAAAGAATCTTTCTTAAGACTTTGAAGGGGTGAAAATATATGCCTTCATGTGGTCCCAACTTTGGCTTAAAGCATCTACTGCTATGGCTTCCTTCTGGCCGTACCTCGAAAAGTAATTCTTTACTTTCCAATTTTGCTTGGTTGCCATAAGGTCTTTTTCTGGCCTCCCTCAGTGCTCTGCTATCTTCAGAAAAACCTCTGTATTCAGACTCCAATCTCCTTTTCCTTGACAGAAGATGTTTCATTTGATTGTGAATTCCTGGGACATATAATGCTGTCAGATCTAAAAGATTCTGGGCAGACCACTCCATTATAGGTTTCACTTCTTTCAGCATGGCTTTGCTTTTTGTCCCACCTTGATTCTTTATGTAGCTTACCGCCGCCTGGTTGTCGGATCTTATGCAAATTGGCATCATTTGTATCTGTTTCTGCAGGGCCTTTCATTGCACATCCTATAGCTCCAGAATTGGCGATGGGAGATGAGCTAGATTCCACTCCCAAACTCCTTGTATGAAATTTTCCTGTAGGGGAGCTCCCCAGCCTCGAGCTGAGGCATCTGTATATAATTGCATCCATTGATGTTCTTGTTGTCCCTCTTCTTAAATTTGACAGTATCGTCCACCATGTTACATGTGTCTGAAAGTTGTGGTTTAAAGAAATTGTTTGTGACCAATCTGGAATTCTTTTGTTCCATTTTGTCTAAAAAATATATTTGGAGGGGTCTCGCTCTCCACTTGGCCCATTGAACTAGACCAAAGGTCAAGGCTAGATTTTCTAAATATCTCATTAACTCTCTTGCCGAAACCTTCGGAGTTGATCTTAGGCATTTTGCCATCTCTGTAATTTTTTATATTTTTTGGGGTGGAAGAAAACTAAATTGGCCTCCTTTCCATGCTGCACTTCTGGAATAATCTCTCCCTTGTTTATAGGAGCAAAAATTATCTCTCATCTTGGAAAAAAATCTGTCCCCCTGTCTTCTAGGAAACTCTTTAAATCTTTTGGGTGCCTGGGGAAGAAAGGCAGATCTTCCTCCTGTGGATCTTGAAATAATTTCATCTAAAGATTTGCCAAATAGTCTTTTTCCTTCGTATGGAAGCATGCATAAGAGTTTTTTGAAGGTGTATCGGCGAGGACAGAGGACATCATATTTCTTGCCCCTAGATGAATGAGATTGGCAGAAGTTTCAAGGCCAAAGGATGTTGCTAAACGGATCTCTGGAATAGCCTGCAAAAGGACTGTTCTTTCTGTCCCATTGGAAATTGCTTCCTCCAGTTTGTCTATTAATGTTACCGAAGATTTACTAGCTGAAATAAGGGCCGTCGAGGCTTTGCAAGTTGCCCTGGATACTAAATAGGTTTTCTTCAGCTCACTCTTAATTTTTCTTTCCATTGGATGCTTGAGTGCAGAGGCATCCTCTACCGGAAGGTCTGTTCTTTTAGAAAGTCTTGCCACCGGCACATCTACTACAGGGGCCTTGTCACATAGTTCCATATTTTCTTGATTAAACAGATATAACCGTTCATACTTGTTTTCTACAGGATTCTTTCTAGCTCCTTTAAATTCTTCTTGTATTATTTCTGATACCTCCTCATGAATGGGGAAGAATAATTTATTTTTCTTTTGAAAAAGCATTGAGTTAGATGGCTGATCGTGTTAACACCTGTTTGATTAATTTGATTAAAGCAGGTATTTTCTTAAAGTCAAACGTGGAATTTTCAGTGTTAGAATCATCTGACGACCCATGTTCTGATCCCTCTCTTTGAAAGGTTTCATCTTGCCTTGGTTCAACCATTGAGGGTATATACCTGCAGCAGAAGCTTCTTTAAAATCATGTGATACTGCTTGGGTAATCCACTTCAGGATTTCTGGAGGGTCAGGTTGACTTTGCGCAACAGATTGCGGCTTATGCATAGTTTCCATACCACTTGCCTCCCATAGACATAATTCACAAAGCTTTTTGCATCTAACAGCTGTGTTAGTGCATGCTCTGCACTCCTTTTCTTCCTCCTCTGAATCCAAATGTTTAGACTTCTTCTGCTTCTTTCTAGGCTGTTCCCCAGATGGGTATGAATGGCTGGAAGACAATAAACACTTAGAAGTAAAATAGCTCTTTTCACAGTGTAGCAGGTGAATGGAAATAAACGTAACACCTCCCCTTAGAACTAATGGTTTTATTAGCAGCCAGCTTCAGACTGCCGGGAGCTCTATTCTGAGCAGCAGAGTTGAATTTAACCGAGTTTGTGGGCTTTTGAAGCTGAATGCCGGTATGACGCCGCGGACCCAGAAGTAAGTCCAGTCCGGTCACGGAAGATTCCCATTTAGCCCCATCTAAGGGGAGATAATGGCGGTACCTCGCTAGAAGAGGCGCATAGGCCACTACAAAAGCTGAGGCTTCGACTGCTTGAGAACTGTGACTGGTAAGGGAATCGCCTATACCTTCTTCCTCCTATTCTGTCTGACAGAAGAAAGAGACTAGCTGGGAGGAGGAAAAGGGCCTCAATTTATTACGTCTCTTTCTTCTGTCTGAGGGGAGGAGTTCCCAATTTGTAATGCTGCGGGGGGGGGGGGGCAGGAAAGTTGTGTTCAAAGGTTGACTTCAACAAATTTTTGTTTGCTTCTACTTCCGCACTGCTGATCTATACATTGCATTTCAGATAACACCTGATGCAGAGTACAACACAGAAATAAAAAAGGAAATATACACAGAGGGGTCAAGTTTGATGTTTATTTTTTGTTAGTAACCAAAACAAATGTAACCGGACACTTCAAGGTTTCTTTGAAAAATTGCAATCTTAGTAATTCACCCACATGTGAGATATTTCCCCAGCAACACCATTTCAAATATGGGTGAATAAAACAGATTGCATCCTTGGAGTGTCCATTTGCATTTGTTTCGATTACATGTGTTATAGACTGAGGAGCAGTGCAGTCTGCAGTGAGACGGTCCTGGGAGTGCAGTACCACAACCTGTGTGTATTTTATGTTACTATCAATCCCCCCTTTTCTTAATTCATACTTCAAAGTGAAATATTGTGTATTGTATCTTTTTCATGTGCGCCATGAAATGTATTATCCACAAAAAGCTCCTCATTTTAAACGGGTTTCTGGTTTGCTGACATCCATATTTGGATTTGGGGAAACAGTCAAAGAATTTTTTTTTTTATAGAAACATATAATCTGTTCTTAAAAGAACATAAGTGAAATACAGTATGCAATTAACTCTTCTTTGACAGTGGAAGGATTGCAATTATTTTCCAGTGCTTTTCTTCTTTATAATAGTCTCTCCTGCTAAATACAAATGGCTGACTTGTATCTGATCACACCTTTAATTTCCTACATAAGCACGGTCTTCTGCTGAAATTATTTCAATGTCTTTCTTTTGTGTAGAAAGTGAAAAGTAAAGCAAAGGCATTTGATGAATATCTTACCTTTCTTGCAGCTTTAATAAGATGGTGGAAGTGGAGGGTGTTAACACTACAATATATTTAAATTTAAAATACATAGCATTAAAATCAGAATTACTCGTAACGTCGTGAATATATGGTTAAAGAGATTCATTTACACCCGATTCCTAATATCAGCCTGACAAAACCTTTTTTTGCATGATTAATGCATGAAGTGTGTATCATTAACAATGAAATAGACTGTCTGTTTCTCTTCTTTGTTTAAGCTTTATATTATTATCTTTTGATGAAGTAAGGCAGCGTGAACGGCTGTGACTTAAAGTTTACCTCATAAAGAACTCACTGGGTTCATGCAACTTGTTTTAGTGTAAAATGTGCTGTGTTCAAGTTGTATTCCCGAGTGTAGCTTAACAGCATCTTATAGCTCAACTATTTCAATCACAACTGTTTGTTTTTACAATGATCTCATGTTTCCCCTATACATTACTTTTCCTGTAAAACCATGCAAGATGATTAAGGTTTCCATGGTAATGTTTTAGATACTGCATTTATTATGTTAAATGTGGGCTACCCACCCTTTTAGAAACAAAAGATTCCTTGCATTGAAATATTTTTGAAGTTGTTTTTTCCCCCCCATTAATAATTACATGTAAAACTAACTAAGGAGAACTATAGTCTAAAAAAACATTTATTATGTATTGCCAGGGAAATTTCTAGTGGCAGCACTCAACCCCATGTGAGCATGTGCTTACACTCACTATAGCAGGCCTGCAGTTTCTTTGACTTTCATCTACTTTCTCACATTCCCACAGAAAGTCTCCCCTTCACACAGAAGAAAAAAAAAGGAATATAATAAAAAAGTTCTTATCATTAAAAATGGTGCTAATTTTGCCCCAACCAATCAGATGTTTTTTAACATTTGAAAGCTAACATCAGATTGGTTGGGGCAAAATTAGCACAATTTTTAACAATAAGAACTATTATAGAATAACCCTGAAAGAGTCCCCAATATTCCTTGGATGTACTGAGCACTTTGCTAGATTAAGTGCATTCAATACTATAGACAGTAATAAGGTTCTGCGTAGAGCCATCTCTTATTTCCATACCTATTTCTATACGCAATGCTGATGCAGAATACCATCAACAAATGTGCTGATACCAAAGTCTAATTATTTAAGATGAGAAACAACATGTTAATGCCCTTTTTTAAAAAATGATAAATCTGCCATTAATGTTATATTTTGCTTGTTGTATTTGTCAATAAGCAATTATGTCTATTTTTTTCTAAAGAGAACATGTCTTGTTCTATTTATGAATTAAAATGCAATACATTATTATAACCAAATAAATTCCTCAATATATAATTAACATGCATGATACTAAGAATATTTGAACAGTCCCCATAGAATAGTCCAGGATAACCCCCTGACTAAATCGTCTATACTAAACTCAGAATTCCCAACTGTACCAGTTTCGCTGTTACAGCCCCACTTATAAAGCATTGCTGGGTTGTCCAATCATTTTGTCCCAGGGGGAAGTCCAGGGGTGAAGTTCTGGGTTGAATGGGGCCTATTTCTAATGTTTTTTCATAGATGATATCAAGGGCATCTCTAGGGTTTTTGCCACCTGAGCCAAACTTTTAAATGCCCCCTCTGTACCACTAGGTGCCATGAAGTGCGCCACCGCAACCAGGCTTAGGTGTGTGGGGCTAAACATTTGCAGAGAGATTTAATAAAAGTTCTTATCATTAAAATGGTGCTTGGGGCCAAATTAGCACCATTTTAAATGATAAGAACTTTTATTGAATCTCTCAGCATGTCTTTTTAAACTTCACATCACGGAGGTATTTATACGGTTCCTCAAAAGACGTTTATACAAACATTATAATTCCTGTAAAATAAAAGGTTGTTTTCCAACAGATTTGTAAGCCTGCCACCACGTCAAGGTAGAAACTTTCAGCAGGACCCTAACTAACCTAACCCTAGCCCTCATGTCCAGCTTACACAGATAGGTACATATAAGATGCCCTTTTGCCCAGATCAAACACACATGTACATATAACATGCCCTAATGCTAAGATCACCCAAACTATGATGAAAATAAGATGTGCCCAGCTCTGCACACACAGATAATTACCCCGCTTACTCTATGACAATTAGAGCATGGCCTACATAAAAGCACCAGAGCTAAGAGGGGAAAACACAGTGGGTCATGCACATGTGATTTTATTTTTCTTCTGCTCTGCCTGCCACTTAATAAATAAAAAAAAAAAAATTAAAGTGAGCTGTGCCTGCCGCCTCTCTGATATTTATCAGGGATGCTGCCCTGAGCGTTTTGCTCATATTATGTCATTAGAGAGACATCCCATATGATATGTATAAATACATTTTTTATGATACTGTATATGAGTATATTCAGTATATTCTGCATATGAGATTTGGATTGTCGTTTGGATGGGGAAAGATGAGTTGTTGAATGTTATTAAATAGCTGGAGAAACACTGTTACACATTCACATGTTGATGTCAACATGACACATGTTGATGTTAATGGTGTAGTCCACTATTTCTTTGCCAGAGGTACAGGGACCACAAGGGTTTCCTGAAAGATTGTTAGGGGTTCCTCAATATATACAGTAGTAACAGAAACTTGAGATGGATTTGGTTATATCTTTAATATAGATATAGTTATTGGTCTATCTGTTATATTTGTATGGATTATATATTTTGATGAATTGAAGATTGAGGAGGATAAATAAAATGATGTCATGTTCACCAAGATATAGACTTATTTTCAAGGATCCTCATGGACTACAAGATTGAGAAACACTGGTGTAGTCTGTGTGCTGTTTTCACCAGATGGATCACTAAAATGCTCCAGTATATGTGTGAAATGAAGGCACTGTTTAAAGTGTAGAAAGAGCATTGGAACAAGTTAGTTATAAATTAAAGGTGCAAGCGGTGCCACAAAATAATTCTCAAAATTCTCTTAATAATTACCAAAGGAAATAGAGATTTATTGATCCTTTATATGATTGTTTGTCCAACTAAGACTGGGGACACATGATAAGGTATCTTCGGTACCGTATGTGTGGGAGCAAACCTAGCCTGGTCAACCATTCACCCGGGTGGTCCATTGGTAAATCATGGGCGATTTTGCTGTTCCCTATGGGACCGCACGATCGGTCGCGAAAACTGTCACTGTTGCAGCGACCAACAGTCATTTGTCCCATCCGAGTGCTCACTAGTAGCGAATGCTCAGTCAGAACAAATAATTTCCCCCCTGTGTACCCAGCCTAAAGATAGTAACACCCAGTGGATTATATAAGAGGTATAGATCTTAAATGGCTGCTTATTTTTTAGGATGCCACATAAAACCTTAGAGGAGGCATTTTAGCCTAAAACATCTGCACCTACAATCCAGAAACTGCTGATTAAAACAAATGATCACTTGTCCGTATAGTGATCATTGCCTCTTCACTGATATGCTACGGACCAGGAAAAGAAAATTGCGGTAAGTAATGACAACATTTTAAATTTTCCCTGCTCCTGCATGTCAGTGAACACAAATGGGATTTGAAAAGCTTATATCAAGGGACGGAGACTTAAATAGATGCAAAATATAAGAAAATTTCATTTCTGAGGGGCAGCAGAGGGAACTTTGGAACCAAAAGAGGTTTGCTCTGATAAGAAGACCTTGGCACTGAATGCCCAAGATGTCGCCATTGATCTCGTAGAATTAGCTGTAACCCTATTGTGCAGAGGTTCTGCCTTGCCGAGGTATGCCTGTTCAATACCTGCCTTTAGCCATGAAGCTATGGTGGATTTAGCTGGCTTGAATCCACTTCTATTTCATTTGAATAGAATAAACTGGGCATCTTGCTAATGGAAGCTCTCCATCTTGTTTAGGTAAATTTTGAGAGCTCTACATCAAGGCGAGTGAGGGAATGGATGGATCCCACCTAGTACTTTTTACAAGTTTGGGAGAATAATATCCTGATTGACTGGGAAGTAGGATATAACTTTTGGAAGAAAGGAGTTGTCCGGTCTTAGGTTGATCCTATCTGGTAAGAATTTAATGAATGGATCTGATGCCCGAAGAACTCTAATTTTTATGGTTAAGAGTCTAATTGTGCATTCTTCCAGAGGCTCAAAAGGAGGTTCATGTAGGCTATCCAGAGCTTTGGATAGATCCCAAGGGGCAACTCTAGGTCTGATCTTGGTAAACATGTGAGATACTCCCTGAAAGAACCGGATAATCAGAGGGTCCTGAAAGAACTGGATAATCAGAGGGCCCGATGCCAACTTTATATTAGTAATGGTCGAGTTGACCTGGGATTTTAATGTTGCTTCAGTCCTGACTGTAAAAATTCTGCCACAGTCTCAACTGAGGCGGACAGAGGATTTTGGTTGATTGATTCACACCACTTACAATACTCTTCCCAGGTCTTATTGAAGTTTTTGGAAGTAGAAGGTTTCCTTGTTGCCATTAGAGTCAATATTATAAGGTTTGAGAGGCCCCTATTTTTCATGATGGAGGTCTCAACAGCTAGGCCATCAGGTAGAGGTGCTTGGAGTCCTAAAGAGCAACTGGGCCTTGGAGAAGCAGATCCCTCCTCTGAGGTAGCCTGATTGGTGGAGCTATGCACATTTTAAGTGCCCATGCAAACCAGGCCCTCCTTGGCCACCATGGAAGGATTGCTATTATTTTTGCCTTGTCCTCTGATTTCCTTTTAGAATTTTGGAATGATGGCTTGAAGATGTACATCAGGGGGAACGACCGTCTGATTGAGAAAGTGTCAGTCCTGAATGCCCTGGTGTCTGTGTATCGTGAGCAGAAATTATATCTAGAATATGTTCATGGACATGGAGGAAAGTGGCATTATCTTTCTTGTTAGAAAACATAAAGTCTGATGTACTTGGTAGTGAAGGTACTGAATTTTTTTTGGACTTCCTCATCCTTTTGATGAGCTGACCCATTACCTTGTGGGTGAGGGAGGGTTCATGTTGGTTCTTTGTAGATGCAGAGTCTCCATGACAGTGGTTTCTCCTGATTCCAGATGTTCAGCAACAGGCAGATTAGGAGAAAAAGGACCAGGGGACTGAATCATGGCCAATACTTGAGCCAGCATGGAGGTGGAGAAAGATTTGAGTGATATATCAATGAAATCTTTGACTGTGGACAGTAGTTGCTCAGAAGATCCCTATTTTGACTTAAAAGTCAGGCAGATTGAGCAGAGCTAGTATCCCCTCCTGGCAAGATTGTCACATGTGGCATATTCCTTGGGGTGGTGTCTTTCTTCATCCCTGGAGGATCTGAAATAAAAGTAAATTAAATTATCCATCATGAAGAAAAAATAAATCTGTTGCTCTCTCTTTTAGAAATCCTGCTCACCTCCTGGATCCTGATCTGTTTATTTTATGTGACATGGATGAACAAGCACTATATCTAAATTTGCAGGTTGATGCTTCAGAGTGGAACAAGAAGCAAGGCAGGCCCTGCTTGCACAGCACAGTCTAAGCAGAAACTTTTATTAGCTTGGGGAGGAGCCTATCTTTGTGACGTCACAAGATTTAACCCATTTGTGTTCACTGCTGTGCAGGATCAGGGAAAGGTGTTTTATGACTTACAGTCCAGAGACAGCTGATTAAAACACTCTCTTTAGAGCATGTGAAAAATAGAAGGACGGGCATCTCGTTGCCGTAAAACTTCTTTTTATTGTAGCATATTAAAACCAGAAAACTTCATAGAGAACAGTCCGATGTACAAACACAGGAGAGGTGGGAGGGAGTAGCAGCCAGACATGTTTCATGACGCCACTTCCTCAAAGGCTAGAGAAAGATCCACCCAGTGCATCTTAAATAGAAAATTTATCAAAAGAGGGGGCAGACACCAGAAGGACCAATAGAAGAGAGAAAAGGATACAGAAGGGGGAAAAGGTACGGACTACTCAAACCGGTGTTTACATAGCTTTAAAAGCAATGCACAACAGGATTAAAACAAAGCCTGCAGGTAATCCAAACATATAAAACATAAATGGTATATACTATCACCCTCCTGTATACAACCATAGCCGTCCGACTAGGCTATCACAGGTAGGTACGCTCATAAATATTTCCTGTGGGAACAAAGTGACAAATGTATCTAAATCATATTGTTATGCAGCATTGAGCACAATGTATCCACTTAAAAAGCTCATCTTATAGCCCAAATATATAATAATGTAGCATATAACATATATAGAGGAAAATTACCAGGAATGGTAAACTTTCGTGTAATTTCATATGTTTAGGAAACAGGAGAATTCAAACTCTCTATTCAAACCCGCCAGTATAATTGTTTCAAGTTTGCTAATCCAAACAGCCTCCTTTTTTAGGAGCGCTTTCTCATCCTGGCCTTTAAGTTGATCACTTATCACTCTGTCTATGATCTGGAAGCGAATACATGTCCTACTTCCATGTACATCAATCAGATGTTTAGCTATAGCTGATTTAGTCTCTCCTTTCGGTACGCCCAGTAGATGTTCTGATATTCTCTGGGCAGCTTTTCTGATTGTTTTAGCCACATATTGTAAACCGCATTCAAACGTGGTTAAGTAGATAATATATTTACAGGGTTATTCAATAAAAGTTCTTATCGTTTAAAATGGTGCTAATTTTGCCCCCACCAATCAGATGTTAGCTTTCAAATGTTAAATAAGATCTGATTGGTTGGGGCAAAATTAGCACCATTTTAAACGATAAGGCCTTTTATTGAATCTCCCTGTTAGTTTTACAATTAGCATAGAATTTCATAGTAAAAGTTTTCCCATTTGAAGTACTATAATTATTATTACCAGCTGAGATCAGACAATGACTTATGTTTAATGTCTTGTTAAATGTTTCAGACTACCCATTATATATGCAAAAATCAGCACACTCACCATCTTTGTTACTTGAAAAAGTACATGAGTAAATCACCTTGCAAAAATAAAGATATTACTAGAAACGTAAAACCAGAGGGCTAAAAAATACCCTTTCCCCCTGTATTCTAACAACTATGAAGGAGATTCTTCCTTGTCAGGCTTATCTATTCTGTCCAAGAAATGAAACTCCAAAAAAACCAAATTGATTTTAGGCTTTAGAAGATGTGTAATATTGTGTAATTCTTCACTATAATATATATACTGTCTATATCAGAGTTAGCTGGATATTAATGCACACTTGAGAACCTTTCTCTGTGTAAGGGATAGATTGAAGTTAAAACAGATCCTTATGTATAGCCCTCTGGGAATTTATTACCATGTAACTAGAAATTCTTGTACTTCAGAGGTATCAGTGATTTTCTTCAGTCCATAGTGTGAGTTAATCAATTTAAAGCGTTTATGAAAACATTTTATCTGGAGTGTAGTACAATTTTACAATATGTTAAAACTTTTTTAGGAACCAGAATGACACGTGTAAAATGTAGAGAATCGCTTAATCTCACCCAAACAGCATGTATTTTAAGGTTTCCAGTCTGGAATGGACAATAAATTTGTTCTGAAATTCCATTTTGCAGCAACTTCTAACTCCTGCGTTGCTTTTTATTCTACCTCCCTGTGAACATACAGTTTCTTCTGCTGATGACATCAAAACACACAAAATTACCTTTTGTATCACATTAGCTTCCATCGAAGAGCAGACACATCTTAGCAGAAAACATTTTGAACCAGTTAAATTACTTGCCAAGAGTGTTTCCTATAAATCTGAGTGTTACAGAATGATCTAGTGAATATCATCAGCCATTGTACACGGCTGAGTCCTGACCCAAGGAATTGGCTCTTCTGTGCTGGGCCATATGTTGATGCAGTTGCTGTTTGGAAAAAGAGATTGGAAAGACCCAATACCGAAACACAGGAAAAGCGACATCATATACGCAGTCCAGTGCAGTGAAGAATGCTCTGATTTGTATGTGGGGGAGACCAAACAGCAACTGCATCAACGTATGGCCCAGCACAGAAGAGCCAGTTCCTCGAGTCAGGACTCAGCTGTGTACCTGCATCTAGAGGATAAAGGACATACCTTTGAAGATTATAATGTTAACATATTGGCAAAGGAACATGACTGGTTCAAGAGAGGTGTTAAAGAGGCCATTTATGTAAAAATAAAGAAACCAAGCCTAAATAGAGGTGGGGGGGTTCGACGCCAACTGTCTGCCATGTACAATGCTGTTTTGACACCTTACTCTGGGCGTTCCTATAACATCTCTTAGCCACAATGCAATCCCGCACTTAACACCTGGCTGTGATATGCTAATTGGGATTTTCCAGGGTACATAATTGCCACAGATTCTTGTACAAGTCATTCTGAATTGAGAAAGTCAGTTGGATGACTAGCGAAAAGTCTTCAAGAACTAAACTTCAGTTGATCTAATTGAATACAACAGATATTGTTCTAAGCACATTGAATGATGATCTTAGGAAGTCCCATCAATATCTCAACTAAACACTCCTGCCCTTACAAAGCCCTAATGAGACCTCCAGAAAGCCAATCTATGATGGCAGTTTTCTATGTGAATGTGGTTCCTCACATTCCTTACATTTTTGCTGTTGTTTCTGTTTTGCAACTTGGCACAGAATGTACATAGTTGGTTTATTGGGTTTGTAAAAAGATTATACTACACATGTTTCAAAATAACTACTGTATGTTGTACCAATTTTAATATGATGATAAAAATACTTTTGTGGGCATAATTTATAAAATATGATAGAAAAATTGGAAAAAGTTTAATATAGGACATCAAATATATTTAATAAAATATTTGATAAATAAGGATACATAACCTTACCAGTGTAAGAACTGAAATTTTGTGCCAGTAGATATGGTAGTTTGGCCCTAAAAAAGGGTTTGGGTTAAAACCGAGAAAGAAGCCCAAAAGTAATGAAACTTTGACAAAAAATATGCCTTTTTTGCAGTATTAGTAGTTCTGTACAGTTATTACTTAAAGGGCATGTCCACCCTGAAAATGAACATTTAGCATAAGGTAGGCACCCCCTGCCCTACCCCAACTACCGATATATTTCTTCAAAAAAATGTTTAGATCGCGACTTACAGCCCTTACACTCCGGCTGCGTCTCCTCCAGGCTCCATGTTTGGAGGAAGTCGCAAGCAGGGGCCAGACCAGCAGCCGCGTCTGTGATTGGCTAAAAGGCAGCTTATCACATATGTTGCTGCATTCAATGGAGATGCCACAGGAGAGAAGGGTTTGTAAGTATTGATCAAACATTTTTTTGAAGAAATATTTTGGCAGTTGGGGGTGGGCAGGGGGTACCTATCTCATGTCAAAAGGATTTCATGCTAGGTGCCACGGCTACAAAGGATAGATCCGGATGATGGGAGGGAGGGGGGTAAGGCCTCCCTTGTGCATGTCACAGTCCTTGTTAAGGTTAGGGAAGCAGCAGGGACCAAATGACTCACAGCTTCTATTCTTCACTTTCCTGGACTTTGAAAAGGCAGTGCAGGAGAACCATTTGGAGCAGAGATGTAAGGTAAGGATTTTTTTTAAACTACACGGTGATGCCAGTATGGGGTTAAATTTTAGTTATGGCGGTGGACATGCCCTTTAAATTGTCCAGGGCTTGTTATGTCAATATAAGTGCTTTAGCAATTCACAAGTATACGAAGTCTTATAATTCATTTTACATTCTTTAAGATGGCTTTGTTGTTTCTACTGGTACACAATGCCTCAAAATGGTGCTTTAGACAACATTGCCCATAGACAGACCACTATCACAAAGATACATCAAGCTGTGTCTCATCTCTCCTTTAGTTGTGGCTGCTGGGTAATTTAAGAAAGGAACCTCTCGGTTCTAGTGGTCAGGTCCCATAATCTACCTTAGCTGGGTGACACGCAGCTAACTGTATGCTGTACACATCATAGGAAGCTGCAGTCTTGCCCCTAGAAGCTGAAAGCCAATCATATAACAGCACAGAGATCTGCATCTATTAATCACATATCATGTCTGCTCTCAGACAAACAGCAGAGTTGAAACCACAGTGTTGAAATTTAACTGTGTTAAAAAAAATCAAGTTAATCAAGCACTGAGAAAAAAAAATCAAGTCTTGGGGTTTGAGCCTATGGCCTCATTGACTGGGTGCTTCTAAAATAGGTTTCAATATTTTTTTATTGAGAATTTTAAAAAAGTATATATTTTTACATCAAAATTTGAGTATAAGGACAGAAGGATGGATAATATTGTAATACATAGTAATATAACAAAATTAATATTTTTCCTTTTTTCAGTATATGTAGCAAATTACCATAACACATCACATCAGCTTATAGCAAGATTTCACTTTTAGTATAGAACTTTTGGGGAAAATTTCAGGGATAGTAACCAAGAATGTTCTATAGATGTAATGAATTTATTTTTATCATAACTTACTTAAAACTATATGGTTAATTATAATGTTACCTAATAATGAACATATCAACGAGAAGTCTTTAGTATAATCCTATCACTAAAGAGTAATTAACTAAACTAATACTAACTACCACTAAGCTGCACCTATGAGGTGTCTCATAAATATGTAAATATGGGTGCTTCTAAAATAAAGGCTTTAGACTGCTAAGCCACCACAGAATTCGTGTATCTACCCCTATGTGAATACTGGGGTCAGGGGGCGTGGCCAGGTGCACATGCTCACAAAGTTCTTTGAATGTATAGTACAGTACCGGAAACTTCATGCACTTCCTGTTATGTGTAGTATTTTTGAGATTTATAGAAATTTTGTAAATGTTCGATTTTTTAAATTTGAAATTTCTAGAAATTTCAAACATTTTTAAAAATAGTGCTGTGGTTTGGAAAAATCCGGGAAAATTTTTGTCTACAATTCAGTTCTATTAAATCAAGTTACAGTAAAAAAGGATTTTAATTTAAATTATATAAAGCAGGGATGGATAGTCTTAGTCAGACATAGGCTTTATTAAATCGGAAATTAATGCACTTCACAGTTTCCCAAATTTCTGTTCAAATGTTTACCATTCCTGGACCCTAGAGCAAAGATCTGAAATAGGAATTACTATAACCTATAACTAAATACAGGATACATAGATTTTACAAATTATCTGTCTCCTTTATTACTCATGACTCAACCTTCTGCATCATCTTATACGAGAGAGTTAATAAATATATAAGTTCAATATATAACAGGAGCTAAGTAAGCAAATAAGCTGACAAACAAACCCAAAAGGTTTACTAAATCTACATACAAGTGCACAGGGAACCATTTTCACAAGTGAGGTTGGTCACCTCATATATATTGTAACATCTATAAACAATAATTCAACAGACCCATGTTCATGTATCCCATTCCATGTAAGACATGTTATATGGTGTAATCCTCTTCTCCTTTCATGTTTTTAATAAACCCATAGTTTGTGAACAAACAATTGTTTCATACATAATGGTAGATACATTTAAATCATATACATTGTCCTACCTTTGTAGGTTCACTACATAGAAATATTCCTATGTAGAGGGAGTGGACATTCTATCTTTAAACAGCACCAGACAGCTGAAAGCAAAATAAAATGAGACCTCGGTCTAAACTATACAATGATACATCTATCTACTTGATACATACATGTAAAATAACATTATTCATACAATGTTATTTTTGAAATGTCTAAGGTAAGTATCATTTATAACAACTAATAACTTAAAGAACACATATTGCCTAATATTAAAGGAAATATAAACTGTGCCAAATCATTTTCCAACTAATCACCCTGTAATTAGGATTTGTAGGTTCACTACATACAAATATTCCTATGTAGAGGGAGTGGACATTCTATCTTTAAACAGCACCAGACAGCTGAAAGCAAAATAAAATGAGACCTCAGTACAAACTATACAATGAAACATCTATCTACTTGATGCATACATGTAAAATAACATTATTCATACGTTATTTTTGAAATGTCTTAGGTAAGTATCATTTATAACAACTAGTAACTTAAAGAACACATATTGCCTGATATTAAACAAAATATAAACTGTGCCAAATCATTTTCCAACTAATCACCCCATAATTAGGATTAATTACCACCAATCTTAAATCTGTTTTTTCTTCTTCTCTGACCTTCCTATCCCTTGTTTAAAGCTCTGGGAGTCTAACCTTTTAAGGGGGACAGGGCACAGCTAGTCAGTAAAGAACTTACAATCACCCAGCCCCTCCCCCTGGCACACTACATGTAGAAACTATCCATTCAATAAAATGGATAGTTTATTATTTCTCTGTCACTGCATGGCTAATTGATTCAGCATTAAGATCATGAAAATTAATAAGCATCATCTGTCGTTCTGTGCCTGCCGCTAACACCCAATCATACAGTTAGCTGCTGTCTGTGTTACTGAAGTCCCAATGTAGCACTGTACCTAAAGAAATTAAAACCTTACTCAATTTAATTACAGCTGCCAGTGCTGCTTACCTTCCCATAGCAAAGCAGTTTAACTTTCACTATGCTATTGGCTGTATGAGGGTACAGATCATTTCCACTGCACATGTACCTGTCACGAACACCAGTTCGATGGGCACCTGATCTGACCAATCAGTCTGCCACCACGCCAAATTTCTACGGCTTTGGCGATGTCCACAATCACTCTTGACTCTCTCACTGACTATGCACACCCCTGTACTGGCAGCTAAATGGTTAAAACTACACCATTCACTCCAGCAACTAACTGGTTAATTAGCATCAGTCCTTCACAAGCAGTCAAAGAGTTAATTAGCACTTACACTTACAAAGCATTCCATACACTTAAAGGGCATGTCCACCCCCTTTGGAAATTTTTCATATGTTGTAGGGCTTGTTCCCCCAGCCCCAACAGCTATATTATATTTTTAAGAAAGTCCCCCAATCGTTACTTACCTTCCCTCTCTCCTCTGCCGCAATGCCCGGCCTTCTGCTTGCATGGAACTGCAAACAGGGGTCTGGACTGGCAGCCACGTCTGTGATTGGCTGAGAGGCAGCCAATCACAGACGCGGCTGCCGGCAGTTCAGAATGCCGGAGGAGAGAGGGAAGGTAAGTAAAGATCGTGGGGACTATCTTACAAATATTTTATTGTGGTTGGGGCTGGGGGAACTATCCCTAATATGTGGGAAAGGGGATTTACACTAGGGGGAGGAAGAACATAACGGCAGGGAGAGAGAGGGAGAGGGAGGGGGGAGGGAGTGAAGGGCTGCTCTGAGCAAGCCAAAAGCCAAAAAAAGGTAAGGTAAGGGCCAGTAGTGGGTTAAATTTTAGTTTTGGGGGTGGACATGCCCTTTAAAGTCCATCCAAACACAAATAAACTTATAAGAAGCTAACAGAGTTCCTTTAGAGCATCAAAGACAAAACTTATTTAATTTTAGATTTAATATTCCAAAAGGTGGAGTGTGCATTTAAGGATGATACAAGGATTTTTAAGCCCCTTTTTGAACCATCCCCCTACTTAGCTATGCATGAGTTGGGAGCGTCCAGGAATGTCCAGATTTACGACTTGTCACAATCATTCATTCTCCCTCAGTTAGGCAGATTCCATATAACTTTAGATACGTACATTGTACTGGGATATAGACCACATATTCCTCACCTGTAGTAATTAGGGACTCCTACAATACCAAATACGACTTGTGTATAATACGTATTTCCCAAGATATTAATAACTCCTCCTGACAATGGAATAAGGCCTCCAAGTTGGGTATCATTTTAATAGGCCTACCTTCCCATTTACAAATATAATATTTGTTCCCATATCACATATTCCAATACAATAATGTATTTATTTTATATGTATAGCTGTCCTTAAGGTGACCTTTTGGTATCCAGCAGACCTCCGATTGTAGAGAATTCCAGATACACGGTTTGGCCCCACATTGTCAACTGTAGAAGAGAAGTTCGGGCTCCATGCTTCACTAACCCTAACATTAACACTGGGGACTGTTTTCATTGTTGAATGGCATTTTTATTGGTCCTTTGAAAGAACTAACAGCAATAGTTAACCCATTCATGCCAAGTCACTACCCACTGTCCTGACAGCACCACACTAGCTGTGCCTCAGTTTTGGAAGGGGGTGGACACAGAGAGAGGAAAAATGCATAATAACTAAGAATGAGCTGAACAGGATATTGGGAGATCTATTGACAGGGAGCACTGAGAGCAAAAAGGGATCAAAAATATAGAAAAAGATAAAATCAAATAATTTTTTTCACTTTGGTGTCCCTTTAACCCACAGTTGATAATACAGGGTATAGACAATCAGGAAGAGTCACAGGTGATCAGGGACAATTTCACTGGAAGGGATTCACCAGAGGCTGTGCAAATCTGAGTGAATCTCACCCTTACATAAGTATTTACAGGGTATCTCCATGTTCATACAGTATGAACTCCGTTGGGAGTCGGGACCTTTCAGAAGAACAACGGAGGAGCGAGAAACCGGGTAAATTCCCACCCTTGCTCCTGCAGGTTTTATAGAAGAACGGGAGGTAAGACATAGCTCCTTTACCTCCTGTTCTTCAATAATACTGGAAACCCCAAACTATTTTCCCCAGTGGAGATACCTTTTATCGACCTGTGTGCCTAGCGGCTGCAGCTCTGGGTGAATATGGCAGTATATTTTTTATAAAAAGCAGGATAAGTCACTGTTCTTGTCCTGACCCATATAATTTACAATGCTTTTCTTTAATTCTCCCAGACATAGTCTAATTTCCCAGTTTGTCTGGCCGACATACCCAGAGCCACAGGGGCATTTTAAAAGATATATTACCCCCTGTGACTTACAAGTCACATAATCATTCAGCTGTATGGCTGTACCCTAATTGCACCTTTATGCATTATTATTAAAATGTAACAGAGTTCCATGGTATGGTTACCAGATCATCTGTTGATTAGAGGACACTCATAATGAATGCAGTCAGCATGGCTGCACTGATTGCAAACTAATTGCATTAAAAATTATTAATTCTGACTACGGCTTGAAGCACGTAGCCTTTAATATGTTTCCTCTGATTTTTCATTGATCAGTGGGTCTTTCTCCCTTCCTATGTGGAATCTAGTAAAGCTATAAATTAATCCAGCAGAGATCCAAGCATGTAATGGACCATAAGTAATTCATTATTTATTCCCACATTACACTGCAGACCTTAATTAATTAGTTAATTCATATTCATAAAAGGCGTCCTTTCTATTGGATTCCTTTTTATGATTAGAAGTACTTTGGATTTTGTACAGAATTTCTAGGCAAAATATTGCACCACCATATAAAAGTTTAATGCATCCCACGTTCACATCTTGTTTTGCCAGGTGGGATGTCTATGTAGTACAGTCACTTGATAAAATCCAGCTGTAATTGACTGATACCTATTGAGAATGAAAAAAGCTGGTTGTGCAAATAAATATATCTTGGCTTCAGATATTCACACATCTGCCAACAATTAACTATAAATCTGCAGGGAAAAGGGGCACAAGGCAAAATAAGATTAAGTTTCACAGCAAGCGAATAAACAGAAGACTATGCATATTATTTCATCACATATATTTAGCAGATTATCCAGAGTCTTTAAAAATCAAAACAATGGTTAGACTGGTGGCTGCATAATAATTCTACAAAAACAACTTTCTGGTAGCATTTATTAATGAATAGTGGCTATACAGTTTGCTGATTCTTAGCATTCTAATGGTTTTTTTTTTTAAAAAACATGTTTTAGTGTTGTTTCCAGTACAAATTATATGGTACATATATGTAGATGAAATATATTATAGCACATTACAGATATAATGGTACCAATATAATCAGGATTCCTTGGTATAGAAATTATCAAGCAGGTTCAGTTAAAGAATATAAACTATATACAACATTAAATCAAGCTGCTGAGTTATTCATTTCTGATTGGTTACCTGTTTGTATTCAAAGTTAGTGTGGATGCTAGATCACCGCCCGCCCATCCGGGTCCACGCCCGCGGGTAGAGTCAGGATGTAGTTCTCCTGGGGGGTGGTAGATCCCATTGAGTTTAGTGACTGGGGATTTGCTCAGACCAGGGTTAGGTTAAGGTTTCCGGGGAATCCATCCATTGTCTACAAATTTTGTGAAATTTGCCTGGACAATTTCTATGTTTGTACATGAGTTTAAGGTATGGTAGATCAGTATTTATTAGTTTAATCCATGTTTTAACTTTAGGGGCTTTGGTTGATATCCATTGCATTATGATTGTTTTCCTTGCATAGAAAAGGGTGGCCTGCAGGAAAGCGAGTTCTCCACTAGATCATATATCCTCTTCCACCAGGCCAAATAAACAGGTTGAAGGCAGGGGTTAAATAGTATGTGGCGTTAGGTCCTTTAGGAAGCGAAGAATTCCTGCCCAAAATAGGGAGACTTTAGGGCACTCCCAGATAAGGTGTATGAAGTATGCATCAGTTTGGTGGTATTTGGGGCATGCACGTTTGCATGGAGGATGAGCACGTTTGTGTTTGCTATGTGGTTCAGGCTGAAAGAAGATGTGTGTATAGTTTTGACATTTTGCCTCTCACTCCCTGGGTGTGTATAATACCTATAATGGGAGGTTTTGATATCGTAGGACGTGGGGAAGCTAACTCTCAAAGCATGGTGTTGCAGGAATGTGCTGTGTTTGGGAGATCATATATACTTTGTAAGAGCATTCTAATGTTTAATTAATTAAAAAAAGAAACTTCTATGTTTATAACGCAGGAGCAAATAAACAATTCACATCACCCTCAATATGCTCAACAGAGAAGCATCTACATTACAGACTATGTTTAACATTTAGGTTTAGGATAGGCAACAAAAAGCCTTTAAGAAGTTTAAAAAATACAATTACAGATTCTGCTCCTCTAGAGCAAAATATTCATGGTTCTAGCTACAGGATTGGCTATGCTGGGCTGCTGTTTCTTACAGTTTCTTTTTGGGCTACCTTCCCAGTTTTAAATGCAGGTGCTTAGCTTGGATGCTTGGCTCAATTTCTGGGTAAAATTCAGGCAGGCAGGGCATTCTAGGATGAAAATAGTGGTGAACTTAAGTCTATCCCAAGTAATTTTCCATTAGTAAGTATGTTTGGCATACCCTCTAAAATGAATTTAGGCTTCATCTTATATGTATAAAATTCTATGAAACTGCTCTGATTTTATTTCTATTCTTGCTAGCCCTTTATTTGGGGAGTGGTAATGGACACTAAGCAATAATACAATGTAGACTTGCACTCCAATGTGAAATGTTGTATTTATTATACAGTAAGCCAAACATCAACAGTGACAACGTTTCGAGGGTACAACCCCCTTCATCAGGGGTTGTACCCTTGAAATGTTGTCACTGTTGATGTTTGGCTTATAATAAACCCACCATTTCACGTTGGAGTGCAAGTCTATATTGTATTATTGCTTAGTATCTATGTTTCCTTTGAAGTAGGGAAACCAGACGCCTGCACCCACAGGGGAATGTGCATATGGACTTTGCTATTCACTTGGAGTGGTAATGGACACCTGCAACCAAATTAAAAGGGACATTCCATTCTACCCCAGAAATTAATACGTAAGATAAGGACCAGTCAAAACTCCAAAAAGGCAATAACTATCTTATTCGCCAGAGTTCCAGAAGATAATTATCTTCTTCCTTGCCAGGTTCAAGCTTGTAAACAGCTCATAAAGCTGCCAGAGGATGCATTAATCTTCAAGACTGTGGCCTAGCAGGAATAAGATCTCTCTTGAGGGACACTGGCAAACCAGGTAAGTATTGTGGTATCTCATGTATTACTTCCTGTGTGAGGGCAAAATCTCTCTTTAAATGGTGTGCTGTCTCATAATAGAGAGCTCTACGTTAATATTGGATTTGGGACCAAACAAAATAAAAAATGTAATTATCCTCACTTGAAAATATAACTTGGCCTCCTGCACAACATTTCATTTGTTTTAAAATTTTTCCCCTTTGATCTTCAAAATGTAGTATAAATTATTAACCCTACCCAGAAAGCCTATCTTGGGAAAGAAGTCAAATAGAATCCCGCTTGTGCTCTATAGATGCTTAGTTAACCTGAAGCATTTCTCTGGTGTTTGAAGATTGTAACTCTCGGAATCCTTCACCATCAGCATTCTTTAAGAATGCTGGAGGATCCTTCACTCTCCTTAATTCTGGAATGTATAGCAGTTGTAAAGAAAGTAAAAAAAAACATATTCCAGTGTTATGTTGCAAGTAAAATTGGAAGTTGTGGTTCAAAAAAAAAAAAGATACACAGAAGTATGCAAAAAAAAGACATTTACAGATGTCAGCTTACCTCCTCCCTTTGCACTTGAACAACCATAATTGGGGTCACCAGGTTGTAAAATAATTATCTAATTGTTAACAATTAGTTAATCAGCATGCTCATACAGGTAATACGGGGAGTGGTCTGATTTAAAATTTGTATGCTGTATATTGCTTTAATTAGCCAATCCTGGTTTACAGCAATTGCTATATAATAAATTAATTATGAGAATTGGAATTGCTCACAAATAATTTATTTTGTGCATCTCACATCTTATTCAACCCCCCCCCCTTGGGGTTTAAAATAGTCTTTTTCTCTCTGAAAAGAAAAACATGTTGAAACAAATGAAAGTTTGAAAAAAGTTCTTTGCAGAGGTCACATTTTCTGATGCTTTTTCAGCATTCCAATTAATACAAAAAACACAAAAAGCAAAGGAAAAGAGATTTTACCTTTGAACATTGAGCTGGAATAAAAACAACATATTTCATTTGTTCTTTCTTCCTGCATTTATTGGGACTGTTCTTGGGGGATTTCACTTCTTTGTTTGCTTGTGCAATGATGATCTTATTTAAGGCTTACTGAAGATAAAAAGCCTTAGTTTATCTATTTCAGTACTCTGGATTGAGTCAGCAAATGGTATTTTATAAAACTGTGATATTGTATTCCCAATTCTGCTCAAGAAGCTACATAAAATTGTAGGGAAATATGTATATGATGCAATTTGTTTCTTTACTTTAAGGTTCACTCACTATTAAATTCCATTCAATTAGAATTTGTGTTAAAGGGGTGGTACAAATGAAACCTGTCTACTTGCAGCTGGGCAATGCATTTAGCATCATGTGACCATTAGGCTTGTTTGCTATCTAATGCTCTCTGGTGTGCAGGACTTTTCAACCCTTGTACTGCTAAAACATTAATTCAGGGGGCACGTTCTTAATTTTTGTGTGTGTGAAATAAAGCTGCTGTTGGCAATGGTTGGGAAAGTGTTAGTAGCTAATTCTCAGGCTCTTTTTAGGGTAAAGACATTTTTTAAAATTCAGTTCTATTGATTATATACAGCACAATATTTTCAGAAGCTTTAACTATAGATCGGCTTCAGCTATGAGCCCCTGATCTCATGTGGTAGAAGCCCTCACTGCATAGGCGGAGGGTGACTTTCAGAATAGGAAAGGCTAATGGGGTATCATTGCCGCGCAAAATTTTTCTCGGTCACGCCCCTTTCCCCACCCCAGCCACACCCCTTTCCATGCCCCAGGTCACACCCACTTTGTATTTTACACAACATAAAGTGTTAGTTTTAAATTTTATGTTTTACATAAAATGGGCAATAATATGCTTGGCACAGAAATGAACAATAATATGCTTGGCACAGAAATGGATAATAGATAGATAGATAGATAGATAGATAGATAGATAGATAGATAGATAGAGATTGATAGATATAGATAGATATAGATAGATAGAGAAGAGAGAGTGATAGATAGAGAGATAGATAGAGAGAGAGATAGAGAGATAGATAGATAAGAGAGATAGAGATAGATAGATAGATAGATAGATAGATAAGAGATAGAGATAGATAGAGAGAGATAGATAGAGAGAGATAGATAAGAGAGATAGATAGAGAGTAGAGGACAGAGAGAGATTAGATAGAGATAGAGAGAGAGATAGAGAGAACGAGAGAGAGATATATAGATAGATAAGAGAGAGATAGATAGAGAGAGAGATAGATAGATAGATAGATAGATAGATAGAGATAGATAGATAGATAAGAGAGAGAGAGATATATAGATAGATAAGAGAGAGATAGATAGAGAGAGAGAAAGATAGATAGATAGATAGATAGATAGCAGAGATAGATAGATAGATAGATAGATAGATAGATAGATAGATAGATAGATAGATAGATAGATAGATAGATATAGATAGATAGATAAGAGAGATAGAGAGAGATAGATAGATAGATAGATAGATAGATAGATAGATAAGAGATAGAGATAGATAGAGATAGATAGATAACAGAGATAGATAGAGAGATAGAGAGACAGAGAGAGATTAGATAGAGATAGATAGAGAGATAGAGAGAATGAGAGAGATATATAGATAGATAAGAGAGAGATAGATAGAGAGAGAGATAGATAGATAGAGAGAAAGAGAGATAGATAGATAGATAGCAGAGTTAGATAGATAGATAGATTAGATAGATAGATAGCAGAGTTAGATAGATAGATAGATATAGATAGATATAGATAGATAGATAGATAGATAGAGATAGATAAGAGATAGAGATAGATAGAGAGATAGATAGAGAGATAGATTACCAGTCTGACGTCACCGCGGGCGCATGCGCATTCGCGAGAGCGCAAGGGCAGTTGTTCGCGGGCTTTTCCCGCGAGGTGGGCTGACGGCATATACACTCGACGTCCAAGCATCACGCTTGTGACGTCATACGCGCGACGCCCGTGCGGCCCACGTAACAGCATAACAGGCTACAGCAGCAGACTGCACCGCAGTGCACACCCCAAGTGCCAAGTCGGAAGTCCCTAACAAACCCGGAAATAGCACTGACTGACACCACCATCAAACCCCCCACCCCCCCACCCCCCTCCTAGAAAACGGTGTACAAAAAAAAAAAAACAAATGGAAATTAAAGGTACATTTTTTATTTATTTTTTTTTAAACTCCAACAGTTCTTCACTTGGGAAGGCTTAGCCTTCCCAAGCCTTATGGAAAATCCACCTATGCCTCACTGACAGACATTGTTCACTTTCAGCTGTGCGTTTATGCATGTGCGCACAACTTGGAAAGTCTCCACATACAAACACCTGCTAGAATATAAAAACTGGGGTGTGCAGCCGACAAAATTTAAACTTGTATGCGCACAAATAATTTGCTGAGTCACACGTTATTTCACTAATCCCCTAATAAGCGGGGGAGAAATATATAGATAAACTTCAAGACAGTAGCTTACTTTTTACTCGGAATGACCCAGGTGTACAAACCCCGGGCCCAGCACTGGTATCATTTCAACTCAAAAAAAACCCCTCCTTATTACTCACCGATCTCAGAAAATTCCTGCGATTTCCGATGTTCATGCGATTGCGCGGACGTTCGCGTTTTGGTAACGCATGCGTTCACCATTTTTGGTGCGTTAACGCAGAGTTTCCAGAACGCGAAAACGCGAACGCACATTTTGTGCGCGATTCTTGTGCGTTGCATTGCACTCAGACAGTCAGGATAAACAACGACACGTGTGAAAGTCACATAATGTGCTGTGTAAGAAGCCCCACTCCCCAAATAAAACAATCTTTTCTAAAACTATTTAAAGACCAGCAACCATTTTTGTCCCTTTCCCAGTGTCGGATTGGCCCACAGGGTTATAGAGGAACCCTTGGTGGGCCCACAGTCCATTCACCCAAGAAAACACATAAAACTACTAATATTTATATACAGAGCCACCAAATTGACAGTAAGAAATGCATTTTAATAAGCAATAGGAGTCAGAAGAAGTAATATAAATATGTAAATACGTAATAATAGAAATATGAAATCGTAGGTGGGCCCCAACATTCCAGTCCAACACTGTTAATTCCTTTACCTATGGATGCCTTAGGGAGAGATAAAGTTTTCTTAAAAACTTGTGGCTAGTTTTAAAAATACTAAAGACATTTGGGGGCAGGGCTTATAATGCAGCAGATGATGCCCTGTTACAGCATTTAAATACAAATGGGTATGTCTGTGCCTAAGGCATAGGAGTTGAAGACATTGTTCTGGTGATGTCACAGCTCACAGTGCTACCTGGAAACCCCAACCTTTATACTGCTATAAGTTTGCATAGATTGCAGCTAGAAGCCTGATCCTGGAGTCGTTTTAAAGGTAGGAATATGTTCTTTTTAATAAAGGGCACTTGTATGGAGACCACAGGTCCTTTTTAATGTGCAAGATTTGACCAATGTACTAATTAGGTGTATGCCCATAAAGTTAAGCTAGTTATTGGGTAATTACAGAGAAATGCCTGTGCCCAATAAAACAATGGATCCCCATTTGGTTGAAATTGTTTCGAGCAAAAACAGGAGCAGCAAGGCTCTGCACTGACAGCTGCTCTACTTCCTGGTTGGACATAAAATGTTTGGTTGGCCCTGGTATTAAAATTCCTGGTGGGACCTAAGCTGGGTACACACCATGCAATATTTATGCCCCATTGATGAATAGTTCAATGTATCGGTCAATTGGGCCGAAATAATTGCATGGTCCTTTCTCCTGGCTGAATGGTTGGAAGTGCTGAACGGACAGTCAGGTGGAAGGATCTGGCATTGTGTACCCAGCTTAACAGTCCAGTCCGAAGCCTTAAAAAAATCTTTACACATAGATGAACAAAAACCCAAAAGTTCAGATTAAATTTAAGGTAGAAATTGTAATATTATGTTAGTGTTAAAGGCTCAGGGACCTGGGATATGGTCTGGGGAACATGTACATATAACCAAAACAATTAATTAGCAAGATCAGCATCTGAGAAGATACAATGTTGCTATTACCGGCAGGTCTGGAAGAAGGAATAGTGTAAGTGCTTAGAGCTTTGCTTGAGCAGAATGTTAAGCTGGATACACACTGTAAAGATCAGGCTGCACATAGAACATTCAGGGCTGATGCATTCCCTCCAGCCACAGCCGACTCCCTATAAATGTACTTAAGTACAGGTGGCCGTCCAAAAGAAATTTTCGGTGAGGATCCGAACATTCCTGAGGCCTCAGGAACCCTAGTTTCTGCACTTAACACTTTAATAATAAAGTGGGGATTCCATCAGATTTGTCCTTTTATTGTTAATCTGTGTACCCAGCTTTAAGATGGTTAGGAGATTGTGACATGAAAAAGTTCCATCTTTTTTGTGTGAGGGGGTCTGAAGACACTTGAGAGGCCAGTGACTCTGCTGCATAAAGGGGGGCAGTAATCACTGGGGAAAGCTATACATAGGCCATAGGCTATACACAGGCCACTCTACAAACAGAAATGTTCCCATCACGATCTGTGCAATTTTGCATAATTGGAGTGCATTCAAGAGCTCTCTGAAATTTGTCCACCCTCATTGACATGCGCAACTCTCTGATTCTCATGCGAGAATGGATCGCAAGCGTGATCTATCGTAAGCGTGGGAAACATTGCGCTAGTGAGGCTTAAGGCTGGGGCCACACTACACTGGAAGGCAACGTGTGTGAAAAGCTTGCACGTATCGGCACGTGTTTCACCTATGTTTCCGTTTGTGTGCATTACAGAAGGTTTGTATAACAATGTCTGCATGACAATATCAACATGACTGAGGGTGTCTGAATGGCTGAGAGTGTCTCCATGACTGAGAGTGTTTGTGTTACAGAATGTCTGCATGACAATGTGTGACTGAGTGTATCCAAGTGAGAGAGACTGTAAGTATGTTATTAAAATGTAAGGGGCCACATGTGCCCTTTTGCCCAAAGCCCCATTTTACCCAAAACCGTCACTGCTCGAGGGTTCACAAATTTGAATTTGTGGGCGCAACCCGTTTTCTAAACTCACGAGTTCAATATTTTTATGTGAATTGCATGTGCTTTGATTATCTAAAATTGGCTGGTTCATAGCACAAACAGATGGTAATGCACAACACTCAAACAAAATGGTGCCCGGAATGCAGACTTTAATGCTCAGGTGGTTGGCACCGTTGTGCCTGGTAATTTTAGGTCACTCGGCTGGATCATTTTAGAAAATTTCAGATTACTTTCAGTTTCGGAATTTTTTCATTTTTTAAAATTAATTCTAAACGTTCCGTCGGAATCTGAATCAGAACTGGGTTTGAATTGTACTCTAACTTAATCTGTTTTGAACAGATTCAATTTCAATTAATGAGGTGGGTCATACATAATTAAAAACTCCTAATATGGTATTGTAAGGACCTTAAATAAATTAAAATGGAAGCGTGATTAAAAAATCCTAAACCACCACTTAATTCCTTATCATTGCCGCATAAAAATGGAAAAACTAAATGGACTGGCTGTTTCCATTCTGCCTTCACATTCTATGTCTCAATGTAAGATAAGTTTATCTTAGTAACAGAGGCCCAACTTTTTTTTATGGTAACAGCTAGGTGACTTCTTTTATGAATCTAGAAGTGTCAGAATTCTGAAAACTGCTGCACATCTACAGTACGGTAGTCAACTTTGCAAATATTGCCATCAATTCTGTTTTAGCAAATGTACTACAATAATTACATCTCTAAATGGGGCCACAAAAATGATACTTAAAAGTCATAGTTAATTACACAGTTTCCCTAATTTAATTAAATGTCATGGTATATATATATACTGTACAGTATAAATCTATATATACACACTCACATATACATTTGTATTTCTTGTAAATAGTTCTTCACAATACATTTCCTGTCTTAGGTGAGTCTGCATATGTCATAAAAAATCCAGCTCTAGTTTGAAGGTTTATTGAAAAATGTTGCTATTTTAAATCAAGAAATACCAGATCACCCACACAAAAAGGCATCAAATTTAATTATGTACCATGCAGGAACCATAAAGCTTTGACAGCTATCTGCAGATAGGAGCAGAATAGGTTGCTCTTTTAACAATATTAGCTCATTCTATGGTCTATTACTGTCCTTCCCTCTCCCTCATTTGCTTTCTTCTCTATGTATTGATTTTCATCACTGTCTTTCTTTATTTCAGATGCTTCAATGTTTCAACTGAATTTGTGCTTAAGTTAGTGTGATGCAAGTTGTGTGGAAGGCAATGCTTTACCACTTGCAGTGATTTAAGGAACTGGGTAGGTTGCATGCCATAAATGAATATTGGTTTAGGACTGCACAAGCCTTTGTTGCTTTTGCACTGTTTTACTGTTGCAGTTAAGTGATTAGTTTCAAACTGACAGACACCGTGGAGACAATTACAGCTCTGTTTCCTTACTTATAACACCAAAATATATGCCAAACATTGCCACACATATTCCTTCCTCTGTCTCTTTTTTTGGATGTAAAAAATAGCTTTAACTTATATTCCAGGTCAAAGATGAATATTTAAACGGTGGGAACGAATGCAGTATTCATGTATTGTTGTCTTAATTTGAGGGAAAGCAAACCTAGTTAATTTTCTGGAAGGTTTAGCCCATATGTGAAAGATCCACACTAATTATTTTTTGTCTGTTTCTTTTAATGACATTTTTATTTTTAGAAGACGAGTTTTTTCCCCTCTATAGTTATGACATTAGTGTTAATGGAAGCCTTGCATACTTGTAACTTCTTCAAAATAAAGCTTGAATGGATAAAAACATATTCAGGACTTTGCTTGTGCTGCCCCTCTTCTCTGGAACTCCCTTCCTCCGTCTGTCCGTCATTCACCATCCATTAATAACTTCAAACGTAACCTTAAAACCCACCTCTTCAGGTAAGCATATAACCTGGCCTAGACATTACCCATCTTACTACCCAATATGATCCAACCAGCCTTTCACACTCCACTGCCAATCTATTTACAGCCTACCGACTCCTGCAACCTTATGTCTCATCCCCATATCCTCTAGACTGTAAGCTCTTTGGGCAGGGTTCTCTCTCCTATTGTATCACGGTATTGCTGTAAGAAACTCATCATGCTGTTTACTCATAATTTGTATTACCTGTGTATGTAATATGTATGACTTTGTATAACATGTATTACCCTGTATGTTATGTATGTCTATGTAATTGTAAAGCGCCACGGATGTTGGCGCTATATATATCCATAATAATAATAATAATAATAATTTACCCTTCATAACTTCGTGTTTCAGCCCTTCATATTTATATGCAATTGAATGATTAAATATAGTCTCAATAACATGTTGTCTAAATGGATTTTTGTATGTGAATTAATTATTTTGCACAATACTATGACCAAATAAACAGGGGGGCTTCTAGACATTTTGGCACCTGGGGAGGTGGGTGTGGTGGACTAACTAACAGTACCTGCTGCACCCGTCAGCCCTCGAGTCCAGCAGACACTGTTAGGTCAGCCCAACGGTGTGACTGGTACATACAAGTTTGTCCACCGTGTGACTAGTACATGCAAGTTTGCCCACCGTGTTACTGGTGCATGCAAGTCTGCACACATTGTGACTGGCACATGCAAGTTTGCCCACCAGTTCAGTAAAGGCTGGAAGGTCAGCCCTCCAGTTCAGTAGACACTGGTAGGTCAGCCCTCCTGTTCAACAGACACTGGTAAGTCAGCCCTCCAGTTCGGCAGAGAATGGTATGTCAGCCCTCCAGTTCAGTAGACACTTTAAGCTCAGCCCTCCCGTTCAAATATATAGACGCAAATTGATGCGGAGACATCTGTATAGAAATACATGCATTCAGACAGTGAAAAGTGGGGTCAGGGGTGTGCCCAGTATGTGCACATGCTCACAAGTCTCTTCGAAGACTACATGGGCTGTGAGTTGTACTGGCAACAACATGGAATCCTTCCCAGTTATAGAATCTACTTTGTTAATGTAATGCAACTTACTAGGCAAGAATTTTTATACTGTATAGGAGTTCTGGGGTGAAAAGCTTTCACATTAGGATTAAAAAAAACTAATTTTAACCGGTCCAAAAAACGTTTTTTCTTCCAACTGAAGCTTGTTACAGTGCGTGCAAGTAAGTCAGTGTAGACTTAAACTCATTTAGAATCAAGGAATCGAAAGTGTGTGGGTGGGAGGAAGAGGAGGAGGGTCCAGGAATGAATTATTTTGCAGTAAAGAGCATAATATTGTATTTATAATTCTTAATTATAGAGATGGAAGACTAGGTAATATCAACATGGCAGCAATCTTTTGCCATATTCTAAATCTTGAATTGGTGTGATAGAGGTAATTAAAATGATCTGATCTAATAAGAAAATGACACCTTCAAGCAAATACATCTCTTTGATAGTTAAAATATAAAGGTAAATTCTCACTTCAAAGTGATATTATTAATGTTTTATATATGCAAGGAAAATTATAGAACTCAAACTAACCCTGTTACCCTAAACACATTGCAAAGAAATCGAATGACTATTTAAAAAAAAATATCCTTAACAGGTGTACCATATGTAAGAATAAAGAAATGACTTGTTAGATAGGATGGCAACATGTATTTGTTAAAAAATATTAAGTGATCCTTTGAGCCTGTCAGATGGTACTTTCTATAATTAAAGACAGTTCTTTCAGCAGTTGTCACTTGCTTTCCAACACTTGGGCTGGTGCAATAAGAGGTGCAAAACTTTGCCTGTACTATTAATATTCAGCAACCAATCAAATATTAGTTTTTACTGGTTTACTGCAGTGAGATAACATCTGATTGGCTGTTAACACTTTTTATTGAATCAGCCTTCGATTTTTGAATAGATATATAGCTGTCAAATTAATCCTTGTTATAGCACACATACTTATTTCTTTCACTGCTTTCTTATTTAACCACAATTGTGCATGGCTGGGTCATTTTGCAATAAATTGTATCTTACTGAGTAGAACTGATGCCTTGCAATACAGAACATTAACTTACAATCCACTGCAGGCTACATCTGTAAGGATTATATGGTATACAGTATATATTCTCTGTGGGCTTGTATTTGCAGAGTTTCTTTGAAAAGAAATTTGTCACTTGTTTCATTTCCAGGCTCCTTAGAAGTTCTTAAAGGGGGTTTCCATGTGTAAATATTTACTTTTGATGGGGGTTGTTCAGAAAGAACAAATGTCAAGGTACTTTTTATAATACAAAGGAATTAAATATAAAGCTATACTATTTTATTAAAGGGCATCTCCACCCTCCATAGAAATGTTCATCTATATTGCAGGGCATACCCTCCCACCCCCAAGCCTCTTGCTTCACGTTGATGCCAATGACAAAGTTAAAAGGAGGAGGTGAGGTCCTTAAAAATGATTTCCGAGAGTTAGGGGTTAAAAGTTAAAAGCTGTTTTGGGGGAGAAGATGGCTAGGGGGTTTGGAGGAGATTTATTGGATGAAATGGATGGGAATTGAATTTGTCCCATTGATCTAAAAAATTCATGTGAAGTGGTCTGATGTGTGCTATAGCCCATTGGACCGACTGGATTGAGGAAACTAGTTTCCCTATGAGTTGTTGACATAAGCGAACAGGGATAACTGACCTTCTTTGAATGTTTAACACAAATTTAATAGTCTCTAGCCTTTTTGAGACAGGAAGGGAAATTTGGAATAGAGACATATCTAGGTGGGCTCCTAAAAACTCCAGTTGATGTGTTGGGTTGAGTGATGACTTTTTCCAGTTTATTAGCCAACCATGCTGGTGAAGGATCTGAAGAAGATTGTTCCTCTGAGAGATTACTCTATCAACTTGTTGTAACTCTGAGCTCTTAGCAGAATATCGTCCAGGTAAGCAAAGAGAAACATTACCTAGAAGTGGAGCCAATACATAAAAGTTCTTGGGGCTGTAGCCAGCCCGAATGGGAGAAACACATACTGGCAATGGCGACCCATAATACAGAAGTGAAGGAACCTTTGATGAGGAGGCCAGATGGGAATGTACAGGTAAGCATCCTGAAGATCGATCTTTATTAACCAGTCTGCCTCCCTCAGATGAATCATAACAGATTTTAAGGTTTCCATCTTGAAGGCTCGAACTTCTAGGAATGAATTCAGCCTCTTGATGTCCAGGATGGCCCTGAATTCTCCCGAGCTTTTTCTGACTAGAAAGTACACTCTCAAACCTACTCGAATTTCGCTTTGAATTAATTGTTTTTGTTCCAATTCTGCTAGAATTTCTAGCAAGGCTGAGGAAGCAGAAAGGAGATTTGGGAGAGTGGAAATCAAGAAGTGGTCTGGTGGAATTAACTTGAACTCCAGATGATATCCTAGAAGAATCGCCTCCTTCACCCATTTGTCTTGAATGTTGTGAGCCCAAACAGGAAAGAAGGGAGATAGCCCCCCGCCCACTGGTTCCTGCTGGGCCCTCGCACCTTCATAATGATTTTTTGTTTTGCGGTTTTGATTTTCGCTGACGAAAGGACTGCCGAAAATATTGTGCGGAATTCATTTTCCAGGATCGCTGAGCCAGATTTCTACAAGGGCTATATTGGCTTGCCTCTTTTAAGGATACAACATCTCATTTAGGTGACTGCTTTCTTCTAAACATCTGCCTCTGTCTTGGAAGAAAAGTTCCTTTATCTACCGCGTTTCTAGAAATGGCTTCTTCTAATTTTTTACCAAATAAAAGATCACCTTGAAATGGTAAGTTAAGCAGACTCATTTTAGATGGTATGTCGGCCTGCCATTGACACAGCCATGAAGAAAGTCTGGCTAAAGCTGTCAGAGAAGATGAATATGCCACAAATCTTAGACTGTCCAGAGCACCCTCAGTATGTCTTTAAGAGCATTAACGATTTCCTTCTTGTCTGCTCCCTTAGAAACTTCTTTTTCCACTTCTTTAAAGGAAGAGTTCTCTCAGAAATGACATATTTTCAAAACTTCTGTATAATAAACTCCCGTGTGCCCCAGCCCCAAGGATCCCTTTCTTGTGAAAAAATTCTGCTTGTAACCTCTGCAATCAGCTTGTAAAGCTCTGCTCGTTTTGGGGGGTGTGGCCTCCACTCTACACTGCTTTTTTTCCCATCTGCAGTATTAGCATGTTATAACCCCACCCCTTTTGACCCCATGATGTAACAGACTTTTCCCTCTCTTTACGTGCACTGTTTTTGCTGCATCAGAGAAGTGAAATGAAAAGTGTGGAAAAGTAGTGTAGGTAAGAGACAGACATCCATGATGCACAGCCCTTTCCCCTTCCCATAGTGCCTGTGCATCACTTTCAGTGTGGCAAAGTGTAGATATGAACAGATGGGATCTGTTTAAATTTTGTGTTCTGTAAATTCTAGTTGTTTCCAGCACTGAACTATTCCTTTAAAGGATAAGTATGTTGTAAAATAAAGTTAAGTTTATTTGGAAGCTGCAGCTTGGCATTTTTTCCCCTATGCCCATTCAGAGCCTAAATTTGCAGCTTCAAAATTGCTTGACACCTTGAATCTGGATAGTTGGATGTATTGCTCTGCGCCTCTGAGATTTGCTGCTTCCTCTTGCTGCATTAGTCTCAAAAGGGAATGTTTGTTTGTTCCGAGTATGAGTGCGCACCTATGACGACACTGCCCACGCAATATCAGTGCGTGCATGACATCATCTCGCGCTCACAAGCACGGCATGGCAAGATGACGTGCACTGACATCACGTGTGTGCGCACACTCGGTACAAAAGTACATGTCTTGTGCAGAACAGAAACAGATGCACAATTGCATGGGAAATTGTGTGACATTGCGTGCGTAAACGCATGAAAAATGCATTAGTCAGAGAGCATATAGTATAATGTGGAAGGTAGGAGTTCCTATTCCTACCTCCTGAAGTGGCTTACATGCTAAGGTATATGCTTTGAATAATGCTGTTTACTGTTTTTACTAGCATAGATATTATGATGTATGGGGCCCAGGAATGTGCATTAATCATGTCTTGTTTGTTGAAAACTGCTGTTTGCATACAGGCTTTATTGCACAAATTGGGCTCACAAACCTGATATTTTATGCCTGTGATTGGATTGCATTATTACAGGTAATAATGTATATTTTGTAGGTTTTGCACAAGTGGAGAAAATTGGAGCTCCTACCTTATTATATAATACAGTGCATGGGCACATTAAAAAAATCCCAGAATATATTTCAGGAGATGGCAAACAGGATCTATGTCTGTCTCTCTCCCCCCCCCCCCCCCCTGAGTTAAAATCTCAAATCCTCTAACAACTCCCGAGTTAGGTCCGCTCTGATGTACAATCCGCTGAGGGAAAGTCTGCTTTCATGTACAATCCGCAAGAACGTTGTCATGGTTACGCACACAAACCTCTGGCGCGATTCCTTCACCGGCGGTCTGCCTCTGATATACAATGCGCGAACATCATACTTGCATGCGCGCAATCCTCTGTTCCCATTGGCTGCATGCACGCTAAGAGAGGTCACTCTTTCTCGACTACTTTGGCCTCTCAATGCGCATACGCCACAGACCCAGCATAGTCGCAAATCTGGCAAGGGGCAGAGAGAGATAAACCGAAGCAACAAGGAGGCAGCTTATACCCAGGAAGATTACTGGGGAACGAAGCATCACACCGACAAACAGGTAACAGGTATGGGATCTGCTTTAATTATGTATTCTGTAAATCCAAAGTTGTTTTCACCACTGAATTATTCCTTTAATCTAAAGACTAGAGGCTTTAGATACCGTAAATCAACAATAGCTGACGCTGGTCTAAAAGATGCACCTGCAACCGTGTAAGCCTTTTTAAGTAAAGAATCTTGTTTTCTTTCAATCGGATCTCTCAAGGCTACTCTATCTTCCAACAGGAACAAAAATAGTAGTGCAGGGAGACACAGGCAAAACCAGTTTGCAATCCAATGTATTTTATTGCTGCTATCACAACATGTTTCGAACGTGCATAAATTCTTTCTCAAGAACCTATGCACGTTATATGACCACACTGAGCGAGTTCCTATAGTTGGCTACTCCATCTTCTACTGGCAGAAGAGTTTTATGAGCTAGCCTGGACATGGTTGCATCAAGTTTAGGCGGATTGTCCCATGGAGAAGATACATTATCAGGAAACGGGTATTTAGCTGCTAAAGAGGCAGATAGAGAAAATTTTCTATCAAGGTTTTCCCATTCATATGATATTATTTTTGCCATAAATGGATGGAGATAAAAGGTAGGTTTAGGATCTTGTGAAGCAAACATCTTATCGGTTAAAGGGGAAGTTCAGTGCAAATACATATGCTTTTCAGAAATAGAGCAGTATTTTTCCATCCCAATGACCTTAATCTGCCAATTCAGCATTTTGTCTGTGTATAAATAAATGCAACTGAAATACTGACCTGTTTGCAGGACCTCTAATAGAGACCGTTATGGTTTTGCCCTTGACCCAGCGCCTGGGTTGATTCAGTTGCTCAGTAGAGATCTGAGCATCTTTGATCCATCCACCAGCCAATCAGTTGAAATGACTGTTAGAAACATTCAAAGGATGTGGTGCATCCTGGGAAGAAGAAGGATCATTAGAACCTGAAATATCAGCTCACTAATTTCAACAGCAGGGAATAGCAAAGGGTATGAAATCAACTGATTTTTCAAAATGGGAGAGAATATGTAGAATAACTAAGAAGGCATTACACAAACTAACAATTTAACTAATATTGATAATTTCCACTGAACTGTCCCTTTAAGGATGGTGCTGAAGATGTAGATTCAGGTTCTAACAATAGTGTAGCCCTCATAGCCTTTATGAGATTATGAATAGTATCAGGAGGAAATTGTTGTTCAATATCCTCATCTGAGATGGGATCTTTCTCCACCAGAGGCTGGGCTGACACAGGATCAATAGGAAATGTAGGAGTTGGTAGCGAAGCCTTGACAGTATCTGATACTTGAGCAACCATGGACTCCATCAAAGAGGACATAGACTCCTTGACCCATTGAATAACTTCAGCTTTTTGCTTGGTTTTATCAACGCCAAATTGGGATAGGCAGTCTTCACAAAACTTTTTTCCCCTAATAGCAGGCTTGTCACAAACAGTGCATTCATGCCTGGATTTCTCTTTATGTTTCACTTTTTCACTGTGGCGAGATGAATCCCTGCAAAACATAAAAAGGGAAAAAAAAATGAAGTGGACAAACAAACATAGACTAAACCATAATCATGAAATCGATGCTCACCCCCTAGACCTGGATCTTAAACGAGATCGGTGCCCTATGGAGCTCATAATGACCTTATAAATATAAACTTATAATTAGAAAAAGATCTTAATCCTAAATCAAAAAATGATGATTGATATCCAAAGATCCATCTGTTAGTACCAGGAATATTCAAAAAATATTACCAGAACAGCCAGCTCCGACCAGGATTGCACTGGATACAAACTGCTGGTATCCCCTCTACAGAGAATGATCAGAGGATACAGAGGATCCAGTCTCGCCAAATGCGCGCGCCATGATGCGAACCAGGAAGAACCGGAAAATAGCTGCGTAAGGACCCAAGGATAGGGCTGGAGCGGGACAAACAGTGGGGCTGTGTGGGAATCCAAGCATAGGATCGTAGCAGCCTGCTCATATGAGAAGAGGGCACCAATCATAAACATGAAGGCAGGGGGTGAGACAGCTTATGCTCCTATACATGCAAGGACAGGAAAAAGAAGGGAGGAGGAGTCTTTTATCGCTAACGTTATTTCCTGTCCATGCAAGCATTCTGGGACTTAACCCATTAGTGACCACTGCTAAGAAGGACCAGGAAACATATATTGTAGTTTTGGTTGATCTAGGGATACTTTCTGATTGCCGCTTGGAGTCAGGAAGGAATTCCCTCCCCCCCCAATTTTTACCTGTTTTTTTTTTTTTTTGGCCTTCCTCAACTGTTAGGTAGGGTTAAAAAGGAAGGGGGAAAGGTTGGACTTGATGGTTGTATGTCTTTATTCAACCTCAATTACTATGTAATAAAGCAGTTAAAAGTATCTTTTAATATTTCCATCCCAGTTCTCGTTTAAGCATATTGCATTCATACAATGTACATAACTGTTTATATATTGGTTTATTATAGTTTATAATGATTTGATATTTTGATGACTGTTCCATTATTAGTGATTTAATTCAAATAAAGTAATTGGTTGCCTGTATTCAATATATATTTTTGCTTATTGTGTCAGGCAACCATGATATGGTGTAAAGCAAAGCACATTATATTTGTCTGTATAATTAGTAAAAGCTTATTTGTTAAAGGTTCGCACGATGTGTACGAACGGCCGTTTTGGCCGATAATCGTGCCGTGTATGGGCACTTTATCAGCCTGAAACAGGCGTTCGGTCAGGGATCGTTGCCCGACCAACCAGGTGGATCTTCGAATGAGCGGCTGTTTTGGCTGATAAAGTGCCCATACACGGCACGATTATCAGGTGAAACAGGCTTTCGTACACATCGTGCGTCGCAAGTCGGCACCCGCGATAGCACTTATTTAGGAACCTTAAGAGTTTGGAAGGTTTTTCCTATGATCTAATAGAAAGGTTGCTGTCCTCAAAGAGTTCCTAATCCATGGACTCATTGAATTGTCTAAGCATGAAAAAGGATCCCGTTAAAACTATCATGTTAATCATGTAAATCTCTTTGCGCATAGAAATCACCTAATCATGGGCTGCAACACTTGAGAAACTTGAACAAAAATGCCTATAAAAGCAACTTAATAAGCTTCCTAATCATTGTGTCAATGGTTATGCAGCTGTAAACAAGCTTAAGATGAGCATGCACAACATATGGCTGAGCACACTATTTGCCTGACAATTTGGGGAGGGTCCTATTCTGTTCTGGTATGTCAATGTCCTTGGCACAAAGTGACATTTTGAGGAATAAAACTACATAACGGAACCTGAAATGCTGTTATAAAAAAGTCTTAAAGCTTATCCCTTATCTGTCTATTTAACTTCATCAAGAAGTTGACACATACTGTATGGTTAAAATGGAGGTAAATTGTAGATTAATTTAAGTATAGTTTTGTTTTTAACATTATGTACTTTTTTGTACATTTGCCCATAATTGAGCTCTCTAGCTAAGCATGTTAATGTAACAAAAGAAAGACAAACTGCTGGAAAACAGAATGGGGTTTAGATGTGCACCATTATTGCAGTGGCTCAGGTAAACTAGAATGACTGGATAAGTTATTACCAAACATTATCAGTTAGGGCACCAATGATAAGATTGGGTTGTTTTTCTAAAACACTGCATGATCCCTACAAAAAAATTGGATGTATCCAAAAAATGTTCTTATTAAAAGCAACATTCTGCCAGAGACCTACAGGTGCACCGAAACAGGAGCTACATTGAGAAGTTTATTACTGGATGTTGTGCTAAGAGAAAGTGACAGAGAGACAAACTAAATAGATAGTTTACATTGACTTGTAGAAGGAAAAAAAACCTGTAAGCGCTTGCATTTTTTTCAAACATTGAAATCGCTGCAACGCACCAAAAACACGCGTTTTCGGGTGCGATGCAATGCGATTGCAATTGCGATTTGCGTTCCGCATTTTAAATTGCAATCGCATGCATTTTCCAAAAACGCATGCAAACGCAACGAAATCGCACATGAAATCGAATGCGATTCCGTGTGCGTTTGCACTTGCATTGCAGTGTGGCCGTGCCCTAAGATACTATAATAGGAGATTGTAAGAGGAGGGTTGCAATTGAAGCAATTTTTAGGGACAACATTTTAAGCACATAAGTAAGTATAATATATAATACAGTCCTTGTATTATAATATATGCTTCCATTTTAGTAAGGAAAATGATGTAAACTTTGAGTGTTTATTTAAGCTGTACAGTTTTAGAAATCAGAAGGAATAGAAAAAAAACTTAACCCCTATCAAGATCCTTATATAGCACTTAAACTTCTTTGCAGGGGCGTAACTAGAGGGGAGCAGGTGGAGCAACCGCAGGGGGGCACAGGAGTCAAGGGGGCCCCATCTTCTTAATTTTCCTATGACGGATATAACCTCCTCCCAGAAAACCACTGTGAAGGAAGCACGAAGAGGGGCCCCATCATAGTTTTGCTGGGGGGCCCAGTGATTCCTAGTTACGCCACTGCTTTTTTGAATGGCACATCCACCTGATATAATTCCCCAAATGTTTGATTTTGCGTTGCTCTATAAAATGAAAATAAACGTTCTTTAAATGCCAGTGTTACCCTCCGCACTCCTTAGCTGGTTTCAACGATGCAGTAACTCACGCTAAGCTAAAAAGAAAAGAAAATGGGGAATGCTGGGAAAGTATTGCACCTCCCAGCTAATCTCCGTAGTTTTGCACGCAATTCATAATCATAACCAAAGACATTTTTATTAAGCAAGTACATTTTTCCTTATCACCTCTACCCAATCGGTCAAGCATGCTCTATTGTGCCCAGTGTGCTTTAGAAAATATAAGGGGCTGTAAATTAGCAACTTTCAGGGTTATTCAATAAAAGCTCTTATCGTTTAAAACGGTGCTAATTTTGCCCCAACCAATCAGATGTAAGCTCCAAATGTTAAATAAGATCTGATTGGTTGGGGCAAAATTAGCACCATTTTAAACAATAAGAACTTTTATTGAATCTCCCTGTATGTATTTAATTGTGCTAATGTGAACAATGGGTTAAAGTAAAGGGAGGTTTGACTATACAGCTGCTGTAGTGAAGGATTGTACATATTTAGCACAGGTAAAACAGACAGTGTCTTTGGTTGAAATTTTAATCAGCACATACTGGGCAACAAATCAGGTCTAAATTATTTTAGACTATAGCTCTTCTTTAAAAGATTGATCAACCTCTCTGTTAAACAATGCATACAATCCTTGTGTTTGAGGGTATTATAATGCTGATAAACAATTCAATTAATCGTTTTGTAGAAATATGCTCATGCTATCAGCCTGAATATACTTTAAAATTCCTAAAATTTCGCAATGCGGCTAATTTCAGAGGTGAGTGGTACATCTATCTGTTTTTTATTCAGGCTTATTTGCTTTTAATCTTAGTTCTCCTTTAAGTTTATATTTTGCTTACTTCGATTTGTTTACTTTAACGCTATCTTTTGGAAGGGTTCATCTGCTACAGTTTCATAATATCCCCTGTGCTTTGTGGATAGATATGTTTTAATATGTCCTGCATAGTGTCTCTTGAGCAAAGCTTATTACTTTTGTTGCTGAACCATGCACATTTTGTGTTTTTATTTTAAGATTAATGGTGTGTAGTCTATTTTGTCCATTGAGTTTTTGAAAGACCTAGTGATAATGCAACTCTGTTTACTCTCAGTGAAACTTGACATCTCCAAAAAGAGACACATTCCAGAAGCTTATATAAGGCAGAGGCCACACTGGACCAGACGGTAAGCAGTGAAAAGCCAGTTTAATTCATGCGCGTTGGATTGCGCTGCGCTTCCAGTAATAGTCCAGAATTGGAGAGCATGCAGTTCACAAAAAAATGGTGATTGAATGCGCTCCAATAAGGGAACGCACCGCGGTGCATGAAATGTGGCCACCCACGCACTGACAAGTTTCTCATGCGCCTAGACCTAAGTGTATGTAATAAATGTCTATCAGCTGCATTAACAAATATTATCCTGAAAAATAATAAAAATATTGAGATTTTACATACATTTGTAAAAAATACTTTTTTTAATATATAAATGGACATACTACTATTTTAAGCAAAGTTTCTAATGTGAGCTGCAGACAATAAATAAAACAATATGCTAAATAATGTTGTTTAAACTAAACTGAGATTATTAGGCAAATTTAAAGGTGAAAACATTTCTTCTTGAGATCTGTATAAAAATGATGTCTGCATATAAAAGACGAGCCAAAGATATCTTTGAAGCTTTTCTTCTAAAGCAACTCTACCACCCTGATTGTCTGGGGATTTCAGTTATTAATTGAAGTTAATTTTCTAGGATATCAGTTTGCTATGCACGTGAATAAGATTGATAGCCTCTATGATTCTCATGAGTTTTAAAAATGACACTGTTCCATCACCGGGCGCCTTTACTTTTATCATCACAAATCAAATTATAAACATAGGGGCAACCTTGCTGGAATCTGGCTTCAGGAGATTTCCATAAGATTAATTAGGCGGCCAAGGCAAAGATGGTAAAATAGAAAAAAGGGGGAGGGGGGTTAAGAAAGAACCATTCATTGCTTGTGAAATGGGAAGTCAATTCAACAATGGGTAATTAGCGTGGGCCATGGATTCTCAAAGGCACTGAGGACACTGGACTCTTTCTGTCACTCTGATGTTTAGTACTGTATTGTGGACCCCTCATTTAATTAGTGCACTTTGATACCCACAGGACTAGCTTAAAGCTCCAGGGCATGCTAAACACGGACTGACACCAGCAAGCGTCTGCCTCTTTCCACTCTAATTAGAGACACAATGAGCTGCAAAGACAATGTTTTATTTCAGTGTGTTTTATTTTCCTTTCTTTCTGCAGACGTTTCTGGCAGGAAACAATTGTTTATTTTGTAGCTGTAGACAATTCTTATCATGCAAATATAACCTTACAGCAGGTTCCGCTAACGCTTCTCATAAATAGCGCTACAGTACTTTTACTGCTCCAAAATTATTATTATTGTTATTCTTTGAACTGCACATACGTAGGAATAAGTCATATAATGTATGAAACACATGATGCATAATCTTGGCTTTTATATATTGCAATAAAAGATAACATGCTTTAACTGTTCAAATTATATTGAAATAAAAGCACAAGGCATATTGCTTGTGGCTACGTAAAAACAAAACAGTAAAGGAACTTAACACGACAATGATAAAAACCAGGTAAGATAAATCTAGAAATAGAATAAAATGTAGCAGTTAAGCTGAGATTGTTACTGGCTATACGTCCCCACTACAAAACTTAAGAATTAATTTACATCAAACAATCAGCTGTTAATCAGCTGTTATCAAATGTTTTCTTACTGATCAGTAAAAAGGTATCATTTGGTTGCTTCAAACTAAAGGTGATTTTTTTTCACCTTTTTTTATCCCTTAGAGAAGGGATATCCCTGGCTCTATAGAGGCCTGCATGTCTTTCTATAGAGCAAGGGTATCACTTCTCTAAGACTGTTACAGGGTTATTCAATAAAAGTTCTTACCATTTAAAATGGTGCTAATTTTGCCCCAACCAATCAGATGTTAGCTTTCAAATGTTAAATAATATCTTATTGGTTGGGGCAAATTTAGCACCATTTTAAACAATAAATTGATTTATTGAATCTCCCTGTCAGTCTCTACATGGGGTTTTGTGTTTAATTCTATAGGGATAAAAGTAGGGGTTATAGAGAATAGTAAAATCCCCATACTTATACAGTTTACTTTAAGATGTCAATTCTGAATAAAATTGTGTGGATAGAAGGGAAGGGGTGTATGCTATGATGGTGAGAGGAGGTGTGTCCTATGGGTATATATCATGATGGGAATATTGTAAACCATATTTGTTTTGTTGGGTACTAACCCTACACTGTATGCTTGATACCCTAGACTTTATTGATTGTGTAGTCTCACCAATGTAAAGCAAATTAAACAGACACCATAATACATAGACAGCAAATTTGCTGTCACATGTGAACATGGGCCGCGGTGGACTCCCTATAGGGGCCGAGGGAAACACACAATCCCAAGCATTCTATGCACAGCATAGGGAGCCTTCGGAACTGTGTGTAGTCCGATCTTTGCAGATCCTGTCTTTGCTGTGTGTACCCCGCTTAAAGGAGAACTAAACCCAATTTTATATACTCCACAATCAGAAACCCCCCCCTAAAAACACCAATAAACTATAAAATGCCACTTTAGTAAACTCTGTTAAAGTAAATCAAAGCCTGTTAAGAACTGGATGAAGTATCTGTGTGTAGGTGCAGTGTCAGTCCACACCTCCTGACCTCAGTCACATGCTTCCTTGTTTTATCTGTCCTGTAAAAGGATTGGCTAGAGATTATTAATGGGTGTGACCAACTGGTTTTATATCAAGGTGTTCTGCCTTCTGGTTCAGAGTTGTTCTGTAGCTTTAGTTGCCCTTTAAGGAAAGTTGCTCATTCCATACCTTGGAAGACAATCAGGCTCATTTACCCAGAGCCGCTATCACTATTGGTAAATGCTCCTTTCGCTATTCAATATCGAGTTTGCGAATCTGGGTAAATCTGGGTAAGGGACTTGCCCACTGCAGGATTTTAATGCCAGCTATTTGCTGGCGTTAAAATCCTGCGCTAAAACTAGTGCAAAACGTATCTTGAAATCGCGCAGCGTCTGGGTTCGGATGCGCGGGTACCCTTAAACATATCAACAAAGCTTAAACCGATCTAAGTCCATTTCAAAGTTATCAATTTTGGGCGTTGGGACAAAGAGAGGCCCCTGTGAAGGAGCTTTGTTTCCCCACCCGTTACTATGTGAGAGCTAAGATTTTATATTATGTTTTCCTGTTTCAGGGAGGGTGTCCTCTTAATCTTGCGCCCCCTTTTCTGGTGTTTGGTCTCTTCCTGTGGCAATTTTGGTACAAGTGGTGACCCCCTGAAAAAAGGAAAAAGCAGAGGAAAGACCAACAAGCTGGGTCCCCTGTACAGAACACATTTCAACCAAATTATAATCACTGGTTATATTATTTGAATCTCCACAGTTCCCCTAGGTTTTCTAATATAGATGCTTCCTTGATCTGTCCATATTTCCCATAACCCACCCATAGACAAGTTTTTCCTTACAATCTTGCTCCACATTTATAAATTTGTTTTGTTTAAAAGCTATTAAATTAGATCTATGTTTTTCAACCTGTTCTCTGGTCTCTTTAGCCAATCCTGTGATTTATCCTTATTATTAAGATTATATTTGAATTCACACATTGTTTGCAAACATTTACCTCCCATTGACTTGACCCATTCAGGGAGATTCAAAAAGTTCTTATCGTTAAAAATGGTGCTAATTTTGCCCCAACCAATCAGATATTATTTAACATTTAAAAGCCAAAATCTGATTGGTTGGGGCAAAATTAGCAAAGTTTTTAATAATAAGAACTTTTATTGAATAACCCTGATTGTGTTTATTCTCCTCTAGTGCCAAGTTAGAAAGAAAAGAGGTAAAAAGTAACAAGTATTGTACAACTGAGACCTGTTCTCACCTAAAAAGCAGGACTATCTCCTCTGCAAGATACATTGTTTTGTTATGCAAGTCCTCCAGTCTAATGTTGATTATTTGCTGCTCTGGGGATTTAAGCTTCAACATCTTGCAGTAATTTGTATACAGGTGTTTTAATTGTAGCACGTCTATTGATTTTGAAGATGTATTGCTGGAATTTTAGATACTAAAAAGCTATATCACATTTATAGCTGTGCATTGAAGCTTTTACTGATAAAAAAACATGTAAAGGCCAATGATCGACATTCCTGCATTCAATACACAGATAATATTTAATGTATGCCATTTAAATGTATTGTTATTAGCAGAACATTAAAAATACAGCATATTTTGAAGTCAATCACCAATGAATGTTAAAAAAAACACTTTTTTATGTGAGAATATAATTTGCAACTTTCATCTGCAAAACATTAGGGATAATATATTTAGCCTCCCACATAAATCTTTCTCTGAAGCTTTCCCATATGTTTAAAGTGTATTTATCTTGCATTACAAACTTCACTGAAAAGCAGGTAACTGAACCCATTAAAGCAATCCTTCATTTATTGCATATTTGTTTTGAAATCTATACCTGAAACATTTTTCTGAAGACAGGAAACTGAACTTGAACACTATTCTATCTTATATAAGCAGCTTTGTTTGTTGTCTATTACAATACCATTATTCACTTTGGTTCTGGAAAAATAAATACTAAAAACTGTGTTTTAACAGAGAATCTAAAATTTCAACTAAAGCTCATTAAAGAATGAATCTAGGTAGGTAATTTCCTAATGCATCTTGTATACAGGATCACGCTAATTTAAAAACAGGAGATTTGACCAGGGTAAATATTTTGTGCAGCCATTGTTCAAATAGAACAACAATACAAATATGCACAGAGAGGTGCAAAAGTTTGCCCATGCTCTTAATCTGAATCCACCTATTAAATGTTACATTTTTACTGGTTTGTAACAGTTTGAAAATATTTAGTAACATCTGGTTGGTTGCTGCAGATTAAGGGCACCTCTTGGTACAGAAACCCTTTAATATTCATTCCAGAATGTACAAGCTAGTATTAAAGTCATGCAAATTTGCCACAAACATGATATTAAATCGATTCCACTGACTGTGCATGTGACTTTTCCAAAATAATAGTATATCAACTGCAATTGTCTATTTTAATTCACACTAAACCATTTCAGTTGGTAAGCATGACTTTAAGAATATATTAGTGGTTCTAAAAACTAAACTCCTGTTAAATTTGTAGAAGTAACTTGGCTTGAAGAGCCAAATTTAGTGTACTGTCTTTTAGCAAGGAACTCATGGAGTTCCCTTGTTATCGGCGAATTTCGAGAGATTTTTTCCCGTTTACTATAATAGGTCCAATCCTAAAACATGAACATTCTGAGGTTTCAGGGTCATGTAATCAAATTAAATGACAATTGTCGCTTTCTCATTGAAATGCACCTGGATCTGACGCTATACTAGCGACACACTGTTATGGCTATGTACGAAGAGCCATTATCACTCTCTATTGCCCCCTTTAGCTGCTCTCTGTGCATTGCGAATGGAGTTTACCCATTCCAAATCTTTATGGCTGTGCACACACTGAGGGACTATTTGTCCCGACCAAACGCTTGCTACGAGCAAATGTCCGTCGGTCGAGGCATATTTGGCCATGGCCAAAAATGTGAACGATCGAACGAGTGTTCCCATAGGGAACCGTACGATTGATCGTAATTTTCCGACACCTCCGATCATTCGTTCATGCGATCCGGACGCACGAACTATGGAGGTCGGTCACGTCCGGCCGCTCCACACCAGCCGATATTTTCGGACAACCGACTGAAAGTGCCGTGAATCGGTTGGTCGGCCAAAAATATTGGCTAGTGTGTACCCAGCCTAACATCAGCTTTCTGCTGGCATTAAAGATTCTGTTTTAGAGCCGATATCGGCTCGGTACATTGGTTACGGTGGTTGCGCAACCCAGTTTTTGTGCAACACTGCAACCATTGTTATTTGTGTCTTAAAGCCGTGTTAACCCTTGCTACATCAGTTAACAAAGCTTTAAGACAAATATAGCTGATAATGGCTCTCTGTACATAGCCCCATGTGTGTCTCTGAAACAAATACACACAACTACACAAGCAAAACAACTACATTAACACCCAAATACAAAATATAAGTCCTTAAATGTATACATAAACAGTAAATATATGTAAAGCACAATGTATTCCCTGCTGCCATGTGCATGGCCACAGGAAATACATCTCTCTTTCATGGTCACAAACATAACATACTCCCTCAACCCACACAGATACAGGTACAAACACAAACTGATATACCCTCACAAGCCTCACTACCATTCCTTTTCTATGGCAACCACGCCTAAACCATCAAAAAAGTTAGTTTTATATTCTAAAAACATACCCCCTAACACCACACAGAAACAGATACACACACCTACTGATACACCCCAGCACCCTCCCTACACTTCTATTTCCATGGCACCCATACCTAAACCAACAAACAACAATGTTTTAAAGTCAGAAATACAAAAAGATACCCCCTATCAACACACAGACACAGGTACACACGCCCATTGCTACACTCCCCACTCACCCACCTCACCTTTATGTTTCCATAGCAACCATACTCACAAATAATAAAAAAAATACACGTATTACATTTGAATGGATTACGAACTTTAATATCCTCTTTCATAATCATTGCAAGGTTATATAGTTTCAAAAACTGCAGCGCAGACATTCCCTTCCAAAAGTTAAAGTTTATACTTAAACTTTCCCTTTCTAGTTTTATTCAGTTTATTGCAATCTTTACAGTGATTCAAGGATTCTTCCAATTGCCATTAACATTTGTTAGGCAAAATGTGAATACAAAAATGCAAAGTAACCAAAATAGCTTGCACTCAAATGTTCAAATGTTTAATTTGTCTATTAAGTGCTAATGGGTTTCTCATCCTGTCACTAAAAATATTTTAGCACTTTTAGTGTTACTCACAGGTACTTACACACTGTATCCAATTTTATGACACTGATATTTGCATGTCATATATTGTTTTAATGTTTGTTTTTGGACAGCAGTTGATTAGAAAAGTACAAGTGCATGTCCAATCCAGAAACTCCAGGTTCTAATGACCCCCCCCCCCCCCCCCGCCAAAGTAATGTAACATTGCTATTTGGTATATTTCTTAAGAAAAACTGTGCTGCCCAAAGGCTTATTTTCAGTATCAATGTAAATTGGAGGACCAATTTCTAAATCACAAAGAGAAATTAATATCACAATAGATGTTAATATAAACATGGATTATAAAATATCTATAAAGTATAAAGTTATAATAATAATAATAATACCAGAGTCAGATCCTAGGATAAATATCTCTAGAGATCATATGTCATCATTCTCTGGATACAACAAAAACCCTATAGCATGCATGCATACATAAACACACACATATACAGATCTAATATACTCATATAAATACTAGAATAAAATGGCCACTCATGTATCATCCAGATATAGTAAAACATGAAAATACATATAATAGATAAATAGTGTTAAAAACAGATTTTGGTAGATGAACCCAATGTAAGGGGTGTATCCTCTCCCAATTAACACGAACATCAGGTCCAGAAACTATAGTCAGATATGCCACTCGTGACTATGACTAAATGTCCCTTCTCTCACCAGGAAATCCAGTCATACAAGACATAAAGCTAATATAGTGATATAGACCACTTCCATTCATTCTTCTTTGGTATTTGGAAATTGCTCCTCGGTTCTAGTTTATACCTAGAACATGTGTCACTGATTAGGCCCCAGTAATTGGACCCTCTTAATTGGTTCACTTGGTCTTAAGTTGTTCATTTTCAGTATTACAATATATTATGTAATTATAAAACATTTAATATAACATGTCAATGAGATAATACTTTCAAATACAACCCTTAGTAAGTATGTATCTGGTATGTACCTAGCTATGTGTACTATCTGGTCAAAATCATACTAGGTACAAACTTGCTATCCTGCACTTTAACAAAAGTTTTAAAGTCATAAGCGGTGATTGGAGGGCACATTCCAAGTGTCCCCCTTCTCCCCCAACAGTTTTGTTCAAAAACAGATCACAACACATAAACTCTTGAACAGCAGGTTCCCCAAAGCCCCACTGACATCAGAGGACATCCTTTGACACTGGTATTAGTCTTCCCCCATCTTCCCTGGTAGTCTAATGGTGGTACTGAACTACAATCATTCCAATAGGTTTTTTTTTGCTAGTAAGCAAAGAAAAAAAGGCCAAAGTATTAATCTGTGCCAATGAAGAGAAAAAAATCAATTGATTTTTAAAAATTTTCAGTTTGTATTTGAACTTGGAAAATGGTAATTTATACACAATAAAATATTAGAGTGAAACACATAAAAATTAAAGTTGTACACACACTTTTTTTTTTTTTTACAATAAAACCTTTATCAGTGGATTAGTAGTCCAACGATTTCAAGGGTAACTGGGCATCACATATAAATTCAATCAATTTTGCACAGGTACTATAACAAAGAGACAGAATTGGATTTTTACTTGCTTGTGGGTTCCTATTAACAAATTTCACCCTTTAAAAATACAGTGAGAAAATTAACTGTTTAGTGGTGGGTTGGGGTTTTCTTTTATGAAGAATGACATATCTATACATATCTGTTGTATTCAATTAAATCAACTGGACTTGAAATGTAGTTCTTGAAGATGTTTCGCGAGTCATCCGACTGGCTTTCTCAATTCAGAATGACTTGTACAAGAATCTGTGGCAATTATGTACCCTGGAAAATCACAATTAGCATATCACAGCCAGGTGTTAAGGGTGTGATTGGATAGTGGCTAAGAGGTGTTATAGGAACGCCCAGAGTAAGGTGTTAAAACAGCATTGTACATGGCAGACAGTTGGTGTCGAACCCCCCCACCTCTATTTAGGCTTGGTTTCTTTATTTTCACATAAATGGCCTCCTTAACACCTCTCTTGAACCAGTCACGTTCCTTCGCCAATATGTTAACATTTCCAGGGTACATAATTGGGTACATTTCCAGGGTACATAATTGCCACAGATTCTTGTACAAGTCATTCTGAATTGAGAAAGCCAGTCGGATGACTAGCGAAACGTCTTCAAGAACTACATTTCAAGTCCAGTTGATTTAATTGAATACAACAGATATACCATGACCTGGATGAATGAGAACCTTCACAAGCACATATCTATACAATTTTTTTGCTTTGGGGTACTTGCTATCAAAAACTGTGTGACACTCTGATATTACATTACATAGGCAGGGGTGTCCCTAGGATTTTCGGCACCAGAAACAACTTTTGGTGCCTATAGAAAAGTGGGCATATTTTTTGTGTGGGTGTGGTTTTGTATGGGTGTGGCTTCTTTGCTGGGTGTAGCAAACGTTTTGATAATTTTGTATTTTGAAGCTGTTATTTATACAGTTCTCAATTGTTATAACACATAAAATCATATTTTGGTACAACTGCTACATTATATTAGAAATTCCTACCACACTTTATCATCAAAGTAAACTCTTTCAGCAGGGCCCTAACAAACCTAAGTAGTCCAACCTAACAAACTCTATCTAACGCTAACCTAACCATATGAAATTCCTTTTAGCAACATCAAACACATCCTTAGAGAAAGAAAAATATTTAAAAAAAACATTTACAACCAAGTACATGGTTTGTAGAGCAATCTGGTAAAATCAGTAGTCCCCATCATGTATGTTACAAATTTATTAGTCATTTAGTTCAAACTTTTGGTCAGAACCTTTCAGTACCATGACACAAAACTAAATTAGAAACAGATTGGTCACACATGATATGTTCTGAACAGTAAAAATTTGTCTTACTATATCATTACAAAGCAATTGTTAAAAATATTAAATTAAAATCCATTCTTATCTGGTGCCGTCTTCTATTTTCCCCCATCAAAAGGGGATCAAGTTGTACAGTGGGCCTGCACACAATTGGACAAATGGGCCCTGCATAGAAAGATGGGCCCTACGCACAACAAGATGGGCCCTGCGCACTAGGTGGGCCTTGTGCACAAGATGGGCCCTGCACACAAGATGGGCCCTACACACAAGAAGGGCCCTGCACACAAAGATTGGCCCTGCCTGTGCACACAAAAACACACACAGAGAGAAAGACACATAGACATATACACATAGACAGAAACAGTCACATACAGATACAAAGACACACAGACAATCAGACACACAGACAGACAAACATATCCAGACAGACACAAAGACAGATACATGCATATACACAGAGACAGATACACAGACAGACACACGCTCAGACAAACATACAGACACACAGACTGACATACACACACTCTCTCCCCCCACAGGTCGCAGCATTTTACCTTGGCTGGTGGCCAGAGAATGAGGAAAGCTGCAGTGGATTTGTCTTCCCAGCTGGTTGTTTCAATAGAGCAAGCAAAAATTGGACTAGGATGAACACTCTGCCCCCTTCATCAGGTGTACACTGATTATAGTGTGCACCCAAGTCCAATTTTTGCTTGTGCTATAGCTGGTCCCTGGTAGAGGACTGACTAGGGTAGCACCTTTTTTTATTTTGGCTAATAACCACTGAGTGTGCCTGGACCCCTCATTGTGAAAGATTGGTTCAATTGAGCTTTGGTTGCAGAAGTCTTATGTCACTTACACGACCGGAGCTAAATGTGACCAATCATTGAGCTCCGATGGCATAAGTTATGTAAGACTGTAAGACGCCTGCTCTTAAGTCTTATGTCACTAACGCAACCGAAGCTCAATGATTGGTCCCATTTAGCTCCAGTCATGAAAGTGACCTAACACTTTACGTGACCAGAGCTGAATGGGAACAATCAGCGGGGAGATGCATGGTAGGCGCTGCAACACAACAAAACACCCAATAAAAACCCCAGGTTAATGACTGCCACCTTTGTAGAAATCCCAGAGGGCACACCATGAGCAATCTTTTCAAATTGCTTCGTAGTAGGAGCGGCCCTGCTTATAGGGACTCTTAAAAGCATTAAATCTTACATAGTGACATATTTATTAAAGGGCATGTCCACCCTTATTATCAACTTTTGACATATAATAGAATAACATCCCCCAGCCCCAACCGCTATAAAATAAATTTAAGAAAGTGCCCCAATGTTTACTTACCTTCCCTCTCTCCTCCGACCCCCGGCCCGGCCTTCTGCTTTAAAGACACTGCATTGATTGGCTGAGAGGCAGCCAATCACGGACGCGGCTGCCGGCTTCTCAGAATGCCGGGGGAGAGAGGGAAGGTAAGTAGAGTTCGGGGGTCTTTCTTAAAATTATTTTTTAGCGGTTGGGGCTGGGGGAAGTTATTCTATTATATGGTCAAGGGGTTTTATGGTAGGGGGAGGGATCACAAAACGGGAGGGAGAGGGAGGGGGAGGGAGGGGGAGAAGGGCTGCAGTATGCATGCCAAACTTCTCCCGGAGGCCAGATGGGACTTTCGGGGGGAATATAGGAGAACCTTATGGAGCTGGGATGTGAGGTAAGGATTTTACTACACTACATGGTGGGGCCATTGGGGGGGGGGGTTATAGTTTTGGGGGTGGACATGCCCTTTAAAGGTTTGTTAAGTTTTTCGCCTCCATTATCACCACCTTTTCACCAAATTTGGACTTATTTATAAATTTATAAAGCAGTAATAACCAGTGGCAAAAAGTAATTACCGCAACTTTTCACCATTGCTTTTTATTGCATTAAATAGATATAGGTGACAGTATAGGTACTCACTAAGTCTCCTAACAGGAGGACCCACATCCCCTGCTAAATAGATCGCTGATCAATAAGACCATAAAAATATATGTATAAGGAGACAAAGTTGAAATAAAACAGTATATATATAAATATACATATAAATATATGTAGAAATATTAGAAGATAAAACAAGTGACACCAAAGTTACAATCCAAAAATATAAAAATTACATATTTATCATTCCTAATAAAATCAATATAAACTAGAAAGGGAAAGTTTAAGTATAAACTTTGAATTTGGCTTGAAAGGCCACATTTTTAAAGGGAATGTGTGTGTTTTTTTTAAAACTCAATAATGGCAATGATGAGGACATTGTTGTTTTTTACTTACCATTTAAATATAGCTGTCACAGAAATGAATGTTATGTCAGTTGTTGTGTACTCATGGCAGGTTGGGGGATAAAAAAATAACTTTTCTGATGATTGGTCAAAATGTTTTTTTTGACTATACTTACCCTTTAATTATGGTTTCCACAGGAAGGAATAGGTAGCTCTTTGGTGGGTGTACCTGTATCAGATTGAAAGTTTAAAAACAAACTGTTTTGTTTATTGGTCAAAATAAGTTTTTTGACTATAGTTACCCTTTAAGTATGGCTGCCACAGAAATGGAAGGGTAAGTCAGTAGGTGTGTGCACCTGTGTCAGGTTGGGGGTTAAAAAAAAAACTTTTTTGATAATTGGTGAAAATTAGTTTTTCTTTACCCTTTAAGTATGGCTGCCACAGGGGTAGGTAAGTAGGTGTGGGGGTTAAAATAACTCACATTTTTGGTTATTGGTCAAAATAAGTTTTTTGACTATAGTTACCTAAGTATGGCTGCCACAGAAATGGATAAATAGCTCATTAGGTGTTTGTACCTGTATGGCTACAATAGTAATGGAGGAGTGGGTCAGTTTCTTGAGGATATATCAAAATTATAATTTTTTACTTTATTTACCCTTTAAATATGGCTGCCATGGAAATGGAAGGGTAGGTTAGTAGGTGTGTGTACCCTTGTGAGGTTGGGGGTATGTGTTTTTGCATGTATGACCATATAACTAACTTTAATTGAGGATATATCAAAAAAAATTTTTTTTTACTTTATTTACCCTTTCAGTATGGCTTCCATGGGAATGGAAAGGTAGGTCAGTAGGTGGGTGTACCTGTGTCTATGTGGGGGATTGGGGGTATCAGAGTTTGTGTTTATGACCAGGAAGCACACTGTTTTGAAATATTCACATTTGAGGATTATTGTCTATTATATATATATATATATATATATATATATATATATATACATATCATTATAGTCTATGGGAAAAAATGTCCTGAAATTCGCAAATAAAGCCGTAACGCTTCCGCGGATTCCTTAGCTAGAAGATAGCACACTTCTCCTATATGCCCTGCACAGCTGTACTGAATTTCATGTCTCTAGCTCAAAAACTGTGGGAGGAGATACAGTCCAAAAAAGCAGAAGAATAAAACGGAAGAAGAAATAGAAAGAACAGTAATTTGGCTCTTCAAATTAATTAACAGTACAATATATATTGTATTCCCCTTATAAATGCTATATCAATTCAGTCCTTCAATAACAATGTACTAAATATATCTATTTATATGACAAGTGCTCTGCACAAAGTGCAAACAGTTAGTGTTTGTGCTGTGCAACAAAGTGAAAATGATGTGCTCTATAGAGATGACTCTGATCTATTTAATCCTGTAGTAGTCCATAGTCCATATGCAAAAGTGTTCCTTTTTGTGATCAGAGTTCTTGGGATTGGGGAGGTGGGGGCTGCTTGGTAGTCTGTTCCTCTTGTTTTCTTGGATGATTTACTGCCCAGTCACTCTCAGTCCTCCATCTCAGGTTTCGCATGGATCACAAACCTCTTTCACTTTTCCTCTGCAAACAAACACTCCACCTGTATCTCTCACTTCCGATTCAGTCTGGTGAGGTCTGGAGCCACCTCCAAACATTAATAAATATATTTATATATATATATATACTTTTTATTTCAACTTTGTCTCCTTATACATATATTTTTATTGCGTTAAGTTCAGCCACTCAAATTAGCAAAGTCTGAGGTGGCGATAGGTCCATGGAAGGTATCAGTAGCACTAATAATGCTTAAAATGTGGCAAATAGTTAAATTCAGCACAAATTATGGTAAATAGGTAATACACCCTGGTGGAGTATGGTCAAATTGGTTAATCAATTCTGAACACCTATCTTTGTTATGCCTTAACATATGTGGTGTTTTTTTCAACAAAAAATATGATAAATAGTGTAAAACTCACCGAGGCTAATTTTCTCTATTTTATTAATAGGACTGATATTTTAGTATTGCTTATTTTCAGAAAACTGCAGCTAATTATCAAAACCAGTTACATTAATATGGGAACATACCATAGTGCTGTCTAAGAAATAGTCATGTTAAAGGAACAGTGGCGAAAAGTCTGGTAAAACTGCAAAACATGCAACAAAATGCAAAAAGGCGAAATTTCACCTATTTATAAATAGCTTTAAATAAAAAATGACAAAAATGGGCGCTTCACACTGCAAAACCAGAGGCCTGCACTACACTGATGATGGCTCAATAGAGCCGAAACCAGTCTGTAGTTGGTGCTCTGGTTTTGTATTTAGCTTGTGGAATGCTGTAAAAGTCTTTTTAAAGGGCATGTTCACCCCCAAAACTATAATTTTACCCACTACTGGCCCCACTCTGTAGTGCATAAAAATCCTTACCTTACATACCAGCTCCAAATGGTTGCCCCCCCAAAGTTTGCCATGCACACTGCCGCCCCCCCCCCCCCCCCCCCCCCTCTCTCTCTCTCTCCCACCCGTTTTGCTCTCCCTTTGGTATAGTAGCTCTCCCTTTCCCAGCCCTATAATAGATTTTCCCAGAGACTCCCCCAAACTCTACTTACCTTACCTCTCTCGTGGCGTTCTGTGCAGCTGGTAGCCGCCTCCATGATTGGCTGCCTGTCAGCCAATCAGGGACACGGCTGCCGGTCCGTCCCCCTGCTTGCAGTTTCATGCAAGCAGAGGGCAGGGACAGTACATCGGAGGAAAGAGAGAAGGTAAGTAACGATCGGGGGAGTCTGGAAAATCTATTATATCGGTTGGGGCAGGGGGAGGGAAATCTACTATATATCAAAAATTATTAAATGGGGTGGACATGCCCTTTAAAGATATAGCTTTCCTAAGAGCTTACATGGAAATATGGTAAATTCCCAGAAGTCTTTGTTCCTTATTTGCATATTGCTGAAAAGGGAGTTTCAAAGACTGTATTCTCTCCCTATCCTATTTAATTTATTAAAAATAGCTCTGAAATGTCACCTTCATTGGTCTGGTAATGATCAACACTAGACAGCAATTTCTCTTTTCGCCGTCATACCAGACTTAACTCAACGAATAAGGCAAAGTCTACCATCACATATCGCCGCAGCAATACTATTCTGCAAAAATGGGCATTTTTATAAATACGCTGTTTGTCATTGCGTTGTCTTGCGATAGTGAAATGGCAAAAATAGAGATAGTTTATAAATATGCCCTATAGTGTTGCTTTTAGTGATTTGGAAATACTTTGGAAGTACTATTTTGTATCAGAGGATCACTTAAAGCCATATACTGTGTGTTGGTAAAGCTATACACATGGGATTTTAAACTATTCAGAGATATACGTCAATCATTTTCATTAGGTTTTCTCATCAATGACAAGATTATTTGTGTATACAGCATGGTATTCTCCCAGTTTTAGACCCAGTGTTGTAAACAGGACTATCCTGTTATTAGTAGTTTTAATTCAACATAAAATGTATAATTAACCTGCCTAAAGCATTCTGTTTGTAGGAATCTATTGATGGTAGTGGTAAATAGTTACAAATGTCTATGTTCATAAAAAGGAACTTTTTAGACAGCTAACATTTGTAAAAGGCCATGGGAAATCCTGTTTTTTTAACTGCAAGACCCCCTCATCCTAAAGACTCCTTTAAGAGTTTCAAGGGCTGTTTTAAAAGACAGGGTCCTATTTTTGAGCCGTGGGACCTCACGGCTAAAGGACCGAAAGCTTCTGAAGGCTGCAAGTGCTCTTATAAGAAGCAGGAAAGCCAGGGTCACAAAGGCCTTTGAAAAAACTAGTATAGGCTATGTAAAATGTTTTCTATGAAACTATTATTTATTTTGTAGGTAGGCAGTTGCTAATGCTTCTAGTTCTTAACCTGGTTTGAGAAAGAAACTTATAGTATCCTATATATATATCCTATATATGCCAGCATCACAGGGGAGGGGTATTAAAGGAATCATCTTAGGACAAATATGTTCTTAACAACATAATTTAACAGAATGTGGCCACCGAATATGATTACATGGGCCACATTCCATTTTTTCACTAATTAAAGCGTAGATACAGAGAAAATTTAATTTTTGGCATATATTTAGCATAATATTTGTATGGAATGGCAGAAGAAATCTCACTGATTATGTCTATTCGTGTAGTAAATAGCCCAAATACCATGCCATTTAAATTGAATACAGTAGCTTTACAGACTAACTTTAGTTAACTATTTAGTATGTCTGCATTTTTTGTGCCAAATTTTTAAAATGTCCCACAATTTTCTTTGTTTCTTCAAGAGTTAACTTAATTGGGACTTTTATGCTGACAATGAAAAATCACCACCTTTTTAAAATTACAATTGAGGAACTTTGCATGTAACACCTGCCATATTACTATTCCATAATACTGTACTTGTATAAGTTTCTCATTGCATCCTCTCAACTGAGCAGCATTGGAATATTATTGTAAACAAGGGATAGAAACAGTTATGGACAAGCATTATTACAATAGCTGGTCAGTTTATGTCTACAACTAGTCAAACATTATAGATTATATACAATACTTGATGCATGGAAGGTTCCCTTAAATGAATTACATTAATTTAAACTTGTGCTAGCTTAATTTTTTTTGCTTTCTTCTATGAAAGAACCAACATCTTACCTTCCTACTGGACAGCAACATGTTTATAGGGGCTATACGAGAAGTAGTTAACATTAACTTCTCAGCACTATACCACCTGACTGTCTGCATTAAAAAGGCTTATTTTAAATGTAAGCAACTTGTTTGGGGAAAATAGTTAATCTATACCTTGTTTTCTTTTGCTGGTCCCACTTCAAAAATTCTATACCTATTGCTCTTCATCTGGAAAAGTCCACTAATAGATTTATATCTAAACAAAGCTCTCAAATTATCAGCACTTTGTATTTTGTAATCCTTTATTTGGAATGTAATGCCCTTGTATGAAACCCAACCAGTTTAAATGTTCTCTGAGGCATTGACCTCTTTCCACATGATAAATGTTTCACTTTTATTTTTATATTTATATATCTTAGTTTACTTTTTATTTTTGCTATTAAAAAAACAAAATCACAAACACATAACACCCCCCTATAAGAAAGGCTATTTCTTTAAATTATTAAATAAGTGGACGGTGAATATACTAATAAAATGGGTTGGACAAAAAGAATAGGTTTGTCCATGTAACACCAATATGAAAAAATATTAAAAAGACTAATATGAAAAAGAAGACTATTTTTGTATTTATTATTATTACTAGGTCCCTTCTAAGGCAGAACTATTTTGCATGTATTGTAGAACATCGTGGAAAGGAATAAACAGAAAAAGAAAGGAAATATGAATAAAAAGACAGAGACCTAAAACACAAAGTGTAAAAATAGCTGCATCTACTACTATTCCAAGTAATATAAAATAACAATTTGTGGTCCTTTTATTAAAAGTAACTTGGTGTTTTAGACTTATGGAGGTGTATCTGAAAACTAATCAGAAATTCTCAAAGGAATCTTTAGCCAGTGCTTATGGAGAGCACCTTGGGGACTCATTCCATGTCTGTCACCTTTCTTGTCTCATTGACACTCTGCTTTTTTACCACCATTACACTGTGCAACCAATTCACTTTACACCTCACGATTAGAATATTAAAAGGAAAGAATCCTGCACTTCCTGATACAGATTACAGAGTTGTTTTTGACACTTGCCTTATAAATTGTCATCGAAATATGACAGAAGTAAGACTTTCTCCATCTAAGAGGGACAATCTACTGTACCAATGAAAATTCTCACAAAACATATTCTGTAGCACATGATTCTGTTATTCTTATACTACACGTTTTGAGCTCGTCATTTATTTTATGCTTTTTTTTGGTAAGTATCAAATCATTCTGATTTTTCTTTCTTTCTCTTACATCTGTCTTGATAAATGAACGAGATTAGTGGTAATGCTAATAAACTATCAATATTTTTATGTTAGAAGAGCAGTAAAGTATATAATGATTTACTGGGTTGTGTGCTCTTTAATGATTATTCACAGTTAGAGATAAACAAAATGCCATATTTAATTCTGCAAGCGATTCTGCAGAATGTGACATAATTCAATGGAACTGAAAAGCTTCTTCAAACCCAATTAAACCAAGTTTTTTTTTTCCTTTTTTTTTCTTCAGCATCGAATTTGACACCAAATTTTGAGTTAAACTTGAAGGAGAATTTTACTCATGTGACTGACTGCTTTCTGGCAGTAACTCAGTAAGATTACAAGTGTCTCTCCCTCTTCATTAACATGTTCTCCAGTGTCAGAGGAAGGAGAATCACAAGCAACAATGACTGTGGTAGGTGCCAGAAAAAAGTCAGTTACTGCATAACTATAATGCTCCCTTAAATAGTGCAAAAAACAAGAGAGTTGCTACTTATTGTAAACTTCCAAACATATTAACAATGAACTACGTCCTAAATAGAGCTCATTGGCTCATTGATCTTGGAAGACCTCCATATACTCCACATACTGTAAAGTTCTGAGTTACTTAAATGCAAATAGAAATGCACTATTTATGTTAATTAAGTAAAGTTATTTTTTACAGTACAATCCAAGAACAGAGATATTCACATCTTATAACATGTTTGTAAAAAAATTAAATAAGAATAATAAAATGAGAAATAAAAGATATCAGTAGTAATTTCTGGTATTTCATATCCCTGCTGCAGATTATTCATAGAAAGACCTTAAACAAATTCAGTTCAAGTACTTAGAATTATTTATGTGAAGGCCATAACCATCACTGGAATATGAATTGTAAATATTTATTAACGGTTCATAATAAAGTAGATTTCACTGCAAGTACTTCACCTTCTGTCACTTTCAAATATCACGGGGACTGCATCAATCATACTCTTGTCAAATTACATTTTTGGTTATTAAAGTCCCTAAACACAACAAACTATAAATGAAGGATATGTGCTAATTATGCGTTGATACTATGAAGTAGATTTTTTAAGTATGTTTCTGATAAAATTTAAAGTTAATACTGTTTTCAAATGCATTTCCTGATACAATTCTTATTTATTTTAATAAAGAATTTAATAATTGCTTGATTGTAGATCACTGGCAAGAAAAGCAAATGAAATGTGGGATATGGTACTTGAAAAAACCTACAATGGTAAGAAGGAAACTGACAAATGAAACGGGACATTTAATAAGGCTAAAATAAATGTATAACCCACGCTAACTCCTTGTAATATCAAAATAATGCAGGTATTTCACTTATTTTAGGACCCTGAACGATTTCCAAATTTTTTCACCTGTTTTTGCGCTACTAGGCAGCACGGATTGTATGAGGCATTTAAGGAGCGCAAATCCCCGATTCTTACCTTTCCGTGATTTTGTGATGCAATACCGGACATATTGGGTATACATCTGATACTGCTTTGCATCTGTATAATTTGCATTCCGAATCTATATGTCCCATTTTTTATCAGCGTGCGTGCACAACTTTTGGTCCATGTGTGTCAGAATCGCACTTTAATAATAGTCTATGGGAACGGAAAAAAAACGCGGACACACTCAGACAAACTTTTTTTTGCGTCTTTAAAAAACTGCACACAAATGGACTAAAAACGCAGACACACGCGTACAGATGCATAGAAAAATGCATGTCTGTTAACCTGCAAATGGACAGGAACGCAGACAAAATGCATTGTCCAACACGCACTCAAAACCGACAGCACAAGGCAACACACATAGTAGGACCTTGCCCTAAAGGATACAATATCACTTCAAAATCCATATTTTTTTAGTACTTTAAAAGCTTCCAGTTAATAAAGCTTTTAACCCTTGTGATAAATTTGAGTTAATTTTAAAAAAAATTTATTTATCCTATTTAGTATATGTAGTACGGTATATCTATCTGTTATATTTCTATGAATTAATAAAAAAAAAAATTTTTTTGTGGGAGTTACCGAGGAATGAACACTGTTTCTAGGGTTCTGCAAGGATAAAAAAGAATCGGTGTAATAAAAAAAAAAAACGGCTATTACAGGGAGTCACTAAATTGTAATAGAATATATTTAAATAAAAAGTGAATCCAACAGAAACAATAAATGCCTGCAATCCTGTTGTATAGGTTAGAAAACGCAGCCTTGATTTCTACACCACACCCCTTCTTGGGACATTTCAGCTATAATGGCTATAAACCTTTGTTATGTTGGTTAGATCTTATATTAGACTTTAACTGCAAATTGTATGGTTAACATTGTCATATATCATCATTTAAATGTGGTAAAATATTAATGGTCACTAATGGGTTAAATCTAATATGGGTTGTTGAACCTACTCTGATTTTATTGGTTGTAGGCCTTTTAAATGAGGGGAAATGAGGTCTGTACACTTAACCTATGATTAATGACGCAACTGCCTTTTGAAACGCATCAGGTTGAAATCATTATGTGTGCCATCATCAGTTGAAGTATTTTAAAACTGCTAATAAAAGTTTTTGTATTTTAAAGAAACATAGCTACAGTTGTGCTACAGCCTGTTTTTACCTGATTATTGACACAAGAGCGGAGTGCACGTCCTCTGGCTGAGATTGCACACCAAGCTTGCATATACAGGAATCTTTGTGAGGTAAGACCTGAGCTGCCATTTTGTTTTTCGCTCTTTTATTGTCAAAGGGGACATTTAAAAAGCTACATAGTATAGGGCATGTCCACCTTTAACTAAAAAATGTCACTTGTCAGCTACCTGCTCCCAACTTCTGATACAGAATATTCAGCACATTATTAGATATATTACAGATATTTAAAGGAGAACTAACACAATTTTTTATACCCAGAGTCTGAAACAACCCCCTAAAAACACCAATAAGCTATAAAATACCACTTCAGTAAATTGTATTAAAGTAAATGTAAGCCTGTTAAGAACCGGATGAAATGTGTGTGTATGTGCAGTGTCAGACCACACCTCCTGACCTCAGTCACATGCTTCCTACTTTATCTGTCCTGTAAAAGGATTGGTAGAGATTATTTATGGGTGTGACCAACTGAACAAGCTTCTGCCATAGCTAAGGACTGAGCATGTGCAGAACATAATGGTCGTTGACCTAACTGTGTGATACTAGAATGCTGAGAAGTAAAGCACAAACCAAATGTTATTTAGGTAAATTTCCCACCGCCCGTATCAAAATGAGAGGTAAGACACAGATCATTAGTTTTATATCAAGGTGTTCTGCCTTCTGGTTTAATGTTGTTTTGTGGCTTTAGTTGTCCTTTAAGGATAATTATTGACTCCATTCTGAGTAAGATAGCTCCATCATCCATGCAGTCAAGAAGGCTGTGACAGGACATCACAGCCAATGATTGACTGCTGTTTCCACTGCTGCCTCCGCTACACATGCTCAAGTTAAAAAGAAAGCTCATTGAGCACAGGTAGGGGGCATTAACCTTTGCCAGAAAGGGAGAGAATTTATCATTAAATATCTGGTTACAAATGCATGTAATAAACTGGTAAAAATAGCAGTTGGGGTTGTGCCAAAACTGACAGCTCAGGCATGTTGGCCTCGGTTGTAACGGTATGATTAGCAGGATTCTGGGGATGTTTTCAGGGGTTTTAATACTGTGTTCAAGTATGTGGAGGCTTCTCTACAACATATTAACATATTTTAGTTTTGTGGTAGACATGCCCTTGAAAAATGTATTTAAGACTTGTACTAAAGCTGGGTATACACACTAACGATAAAGCCCCGATACCGTCGGATACGTATCGGAGCTTATCGTTATGTGTGTACGCTCGTTTCCCGAACGAGCGCGCGGCCGCCAAATGATCTAAATTGGAACAAATGTTAATTTGTTCCAATTTAGACTGCGCAAGTTGGGATAGCATGGCAGTAATTCTGGCCCAAAAAAGTGTGACCACTGGGCATGCACATATCAAGTGCCAGAAGTAGTCCATTGTTTGATGACACAGAAGGGAGATAGGATTGGTGAAGTATATACAATGGTATAATGGTAGCAGGGATGCCAGTGTGTGATAATGGAAATATGCTGTGACCATTTATGTAAAATTCCAGGAGTGTCCGGGAGAACAACCTCAAGCAGAAATTTACAGATGAATAGGAACCTTGTGGTGCTTTGGCCAGTAACAAGTTTAAATAAAAGACCATCAGCATGAACAACTTCAGCAAAGGATTACCTAAGTTAATGGGAAACACACCTATAGTGATCAGTTTTTCGAAAGCCTTCACAAATAGGAAGATCTGCCAAATAATTATTTTTCCGGCAAAGGCCCCTGTTCACATAGAGTTTTAGGATGTCAGTGCTGTTTCTCATTTCTTAAAACTGTATAAACTGGATAAGCCAAAAAAAGAAATAATGGTATTGCTGCTGGGTAATTATTGGGTCAGTCAATAAATCATAATTATATTAATCTTCATTGTGGCACTTATATATTAATGTTGCTGACACGCATTGAAGTAACATATAAAGTCTACATTACAGAAAAGGGGATGTAAGGGTTAAGAGCAAAAACTATGCTACAGTAGATTGATTTACATTTTGCAATTTGACATAATATATTGAAAATTCACTAGGAAAGTGTCCAGAATAATATCTTAATTTGTTTACATTTTTCATTTGTATACCATGTATAATTATATAATATTTTATATATTTGAATGTATGTAAATGTTTTAAGTAGGTTAATCAACATCATAGAATAGTTATGGGGAGGGTTAAGAACAAGAATTGTTTAAAATGTGAAACACAATGGTACAAAAAGTCCAGCAGCCATTGTGTAATTGACTAATACACTAAGGATATTAAAGTCATTTAGTGCCGAAAAGGAACACACTGATCCTTGACCTTTAACCACATTGGCCTAATCAATATTCAACCCAATGACTAATGACTGTAAAACTTGTCAATCCAACATGATTCCCAGCCAAATGCCTTTGGCTACTTTTGGTTTATAGATAAGGACTAAAATGCTTGTAGAAACGATTCATTTCAAATTATCATTGATCTAATGCAATTTATGAAGTCTATACATAGTTTTGACAGGCCAGATTAAGATTGCAAGAGATCTGCACACTTCATTTTTTACTGGATCTGATGTACTGTACGCTGAAGGTGCCCATACATCTATAAGATTTTACTTACCCGACCGAGCGCTCACGCGATGTTCATCGATGCTGCCGGAACCGCTTCTCCCGATCTTACATTCAGCCGACATGCGATCGCTATCGGTCGAATGTAAGATCGGGAGAAGCGGTTCCGGCAGGATCGAAGGAACATCGGGTGAGCGCTCGGTCTGGTAGTAAAAATCTTATAGATGTATGGGCACCTTGAGAATGGAAACAGGAGTCAGACATCTTATTTTATTAATATGGTTACAATCTTTAGTAGTAGTCTACAATTTATGCACACACATAAATACTTGTTTACATTGAAGATATGATTTTATACCAGTGTATAGGATTCCATCAATTAAAATGCATCATTTTGAAAGACAGAACACTATCAGGGAATTTTTTTTTTTTTAATTGATATTTCCATGGCGCTCCTCTTACCTTCTGGGTTCCTGCAATTCGCTAAACGTGATTTACTGCATCACAGGAACCCGGATGGTAAGGAACGAAAAGGTAATACCTCTATTGAAATGAAATTTCAATATATATTGCATTAAGAAGTGTGAGTTTGGGCTAGGCCACACTGCTGCGTTTTTTTTTTTGCGTTTGCACTTTTTCATATCATTAAACGCGGCAACGCACCAAAACGCCCGTTTTCGGGTGCATTGCAATTGCGATTTGCGTTCCGCATTTTAAATCACATTTTAAATCGTAAGATTTTGTTGCGTTTGCGCTTGCATTTTTTCATTAGGTATTGAAAACGCATGCGCAAACGCAACAAAATCGCACATGAATAATTGCATGCGATTCCGTGTGCGATTGCGTTTGTGTTTAAAGTATGGCCATGCCCTTTAACTCCTTTTTAGCCGATAGTGGCCCGAATACATCTCCCTGCTTGTACAAATTGATTTCAACAACCATATTATTAACATGTAAATAATTTTTTTTTGTACAGTAATTAATACTTAATAACTTGTCCTTGCAATTTATCCTATATAGGAAAATCAAACTTATCACTACCTTGATCTGCTATCTCAATGGCTTATAGAGACGGTAGAAAGAACCGTCGAATGTAAGATCGGGAGAAGCGGTTCCGGCAGGATCGAAGGAACATCGGGTGAGCGCTCGGTCGGGTAAGTAAAATCTTATAGATGTATGGGCACCTTGAAAATGGAAACAGGAGTCAGACATCTTATTTTATTAATATGGTTACAATCTTTAGTAGTAGTCTAACAATTTATGCACACACATAAATACTTGTTTACATTGAAGATATGATTTTATACCAGTAGTATAGGATTCCATCAATTAAAATGCATCATTTTGAAAGACATGAACACTATCAGGGAATTTTTTTTTTTTCTCTTTTTTTTTTTTACTTTTTAAATTGATCTACCGCAGAAGGGTAGTTTCACTGGCGCTCCTCTACCTTCTGGGTTCCTGCAATTCGCTAAACGGATTTACTGCATCACAGGAACCGGATGGTAAGGAACGAAGAGGTAATACCTCTATTGAAATGAAATTTCAAATATATATGCATTAAGAAGTGTGAGTTTGGGCTAGGCCACACTGCTGCGTTTTTTTTTTTGCGTTTGCACTTTTTTTCATATCATTGAAAACCGGCAACGCACCAAAAACGCCCGTTTCGGGTGCATTGCAATTGCGATTTGCGTTCGCCTTTTAAATCACATTTTAAATCGTAGATTTTGTTGCGTTTGCGCTTGCATTTTTTCATTAGGTATTGAAAACGCATGCGCAAACGCAACAAAATCGCACATGAAATTGCATGCGATTCCGTGTGCGATTGCGTTTTGTGTTTAAAGTATGGCCATGCCCTTTAACTCCTTTTTAGCCGATAGTGGCCTGAATTACATCTCCCGCTTGTACAAATTGATTTCAACCAACCATATTATTAAACTGTAAATATTTTTTTTTGTACAGTAATTAACACTTAATAACTTTTCCTTGCAATTATCCTATATAGGAAAATCAAACTTATCACTACCTTGATCGCTATCTCAATGGCTTAAGAGACGGTAGAAAGAACTTTTAAATGCAGGACATGATAAAAATACTTTTAAATATATTGCATAGACCATTACCAGACTTAAAACGCGGAGGAAATAGATCAAAAATTGTATTACACTTACTGTCTACTGGAACAGAACACTTAACTCAGTCAGCCCCATGCCTTATTGGTTTGTCCTTTAAATGTTTTCTAGATGAGAGATAGGAACCAGATATATTGAATACACTAAATGGAGTTGCCATGCTGTTCTATTATTTGATTTAAAATATACTGGTGTGCTCTTTTGTTGTTTTATCAAGCTTCCTAATTAACACATTCTGTATTTCCGTACCTTTTATGTGCTGTTATAGCAGTGTAATGTTTGGTATACATATGCATATATTTATTGTATCTACTCAGAGGTTTTTACAAGGTGGGAGAGTATTCTGACAAGGTGCTATAGGGTTAATAGTTGGAGTAAGTTTAGTTGACCTCTCCTTTAGGATTATGTGGCCACATATGTTAGTCTTAGTTATACCATGGGACTAGGATAATTCTCCAAGGTTTTTAAACTGCACGGAATATGCACTTTGCTTTGTATGCTTTTTAATAACGTATATTTAATATTATTACACTTCAATTGCAATGTTTTTAACTACATTTACACTGTATGCTCTTTATAAATTCAAGTTGTTTTGATTTGCACTGTCAGTCTCTAGGTGGGAGGTACTTTCAATATCACATGATCTTCACTTGATTAATTGCACATGCTAGTAAATGTGCAATTATCAACAGCAAATAATGTTGCACTAGTGTGGCTTGAGAAAGGTGCGGGACCGAAACGCCAATATGTGTTTTTTTTGAATAAAGCACTTTATATTAAAGTCCGATGTGTGCACCTGAACCTTTCTTTTTTTTTCTTTGCGTGTTTGTTATCAGGAGCACCAGGGCATTTGGAAGTCATTGGAAGTCATTGAAGCTGTGCACCTGCTCTGATATATATATTTGATTCCGTAGAAGGAGCACTCATAGGGCTTGTTGCAAATAAATATTACATTGCTTTTTTGTATCAATGTGTTTCGGCTACAATTCAAGCCATCCTCAGGATACAAACACTCACAAATACGTGCACATTAAAAACTTGGTTCTCCTCCCCTTGGTGTCAAGTCACTCCCACCATTTACTAACCCTAGTGCTGCTAGAAGGAATTAGTGAATATACTGTATTAAAAGGCCGGCTCTTTTCCGGTCAGAAATGTGACCAAATAAAGTGCTCAAATGCCATATATAATAAAAAAGTAATAAAAAATTTAAAGTATAATAAGCTTTACCCCAATAAACCTTCATCCATAATAGGCAACGCTAGATAAAATAAGTGCTCATCAGTAAAAATTGTGATAAAGATAAAAGTTAAAAACATATACCAGTGCATTAAAATGTAGATAATACTAATATATACACAATCACAATTTGTTTCAAAAAGGGAAATGTATCTTAAACAACCTAAGAACATTTACTAGATATAGACACATAAGTTGCTGGCATCTAAACTAAACTAAACTACTGCGCCATCCGATAAACTAAATGCCACAGTGGAAGCTCCTCTCAAGACGCATAGATAGAAAGCTAGTACCAGCTCCAAGAGGACATAGACCAGCTTATAATGCTGTCTAAGTGTTAAATTATAAGTGCCAGTGTCAGAAAGCTATTAAAACTACAGCACCTCTGAGAAACATCTAGAGAAACATTATAGGGAGAATTGCCATTGAGCCTTTTGGTGCTAGGGTAGTATGCTTTTTTTAATCAAAGCTTCCCTCTTTTTTTGTTGAGTGTTGTCTGCTCTTCTTTCCTTGTTTCCTCTTTTCTTTTGTTTTCTTTTGTTCTTTCCCTTTTTTTTGTTTCTCTTTTTCTTTTTTTTCTTTTTTCCCTTTTCTTCCCTTTCCTTTACTCTTTTTGTCTTCTCTCTCTCCGTTTCCTTCTTTTCTCTCCATTTTTCCGCTCTTTCTTGCGTCCCTCCTTTTCTTGCTTCCTCTACTTTTTCTTGTTGCTCTGTCCTTCTCTTTTTCCCTGTCTCTTTTCTCTGCTCTGTTCCTCCTTTCCCATCTCCTTATTTTCTCCCCCTTTCTCTCACCTTGGTCCTTTTTTTGTCATTTCCCTCGTTTTTTCTTCCCCTCTTCTCTTTGTTAGTTAAACACACAAAACTGGAGATTATACTCCTTCTTCTGATGGAATGGATGATAGCTAAGCGTGTAATAGGGTGTTTTTATCCGTTGGTTTGGCAAACAGGCTAGTTTGGAAGCCCTGTGTGGTCTTAGTGATCCTCAAATGCAAATAGTCCACTGTCCATTCATGTGCCACCATTGTAAATTTGACCTCTGGACCTTACTATTAAGGCTGTTAACAATTGTATACATTCATCATAAGGACCATTCCAGAGATAATAAATCGTCTCTATATCGGCGAAAGATCAATAGCTTGTGGCCAAATTCAGGAAAACAAACCGAGTCTCGAAGTCCTCCATATTAGGTTAGTGAAAGAGGGTCCAACATTAGAACCCATGGCAGTTCCAGCTATTTGATTGTAATATCATCTCAATTGAAAATTTATTCTCCAGACAGATAATAACAGTTCCATAAGAAACTCTATCGGGGTTGCTTGTGCCCCTCTCGAACCAAAGCCTGTCTACACACTTTAACTCCCTCCATTTGGGGAATGATGGTGTATAGGCTTTCAACATCCAAGTCACATATCATATGACTTTATTTATATAATAAAAGTCACTGTATGATGTTTGTATGTTTCAGAAAAACTTCCAAACGATCGGGACAATTTTCATGAGACTTGGTATACTTTATGTTTGAGGAGCTGGAAAAAGCACAGGCTACTTTACAACTTATCTGATGATTCAGTTAATCAAGTTAATTGAACACCTTCCAAATATCACAGATTGTTCAGGGCAGTATAATGCTTTGCTTCATTTTGTTCTGTTGTTGCTGTGATAGGAGGAAAGAGCTGTCAATCAGTGAGGAGCAGCAGACCATGTGATGTAACATACTTGTGTCTCTTTCCCAACAGACTACTGAATCCCCCTATTAAAGGCCAGGTACAAACTCTTTTCACTCAAATTTCTTTTCCATGTGTCATTTTTGCAAGCAAATTGTATTTTCTAGCAGACATTGTGTGTCAATAATTCAATTTGATCGATAGCAGTAAAAAATAAATTAATGTGAGATGTTGTACCCCATTTTTAAAGGGGAATTTGATGTGATTCGCGTTAAATGGCAGTTGATGCAATATGCGCTAAAGGGGAAGTTGATGCGATATGTGCTAACAGGGAAGTTGATGCAATACATGCTAAGGGAATTGTGATGCAATATGCGCTAAAGGACATTGATGAGATACGGACTAAAAGGGGAGTTAATGCGATACGTGCTAAAGGGGGGGTTGATGCAGTATGCACTAAAGGGGAAGTTGGGTGCGATCACTTAAAGGGGAAGTTGGTGTGATAACATTTATGTTAAAGTTGTGGTGATATGATATGCGTTAAGGGGAAGTTGGTGTGATGTGCCTTAAGGGAAAGTTGAGGTGATGTGCATTAAAGGGTAAGTTGGTGTGATACCCTTAAAGGGAGGTTGTTGTATAAGCCTTAAAGGGTATTTGATGTGATACACGTTAAAGGGAAGTTCAGTGATACATGTTAAGGGTAAGTTGATTTGTTACACTTTAAAGTGTTTAATATCAACTTCCCCATTAACTTTAAAGCATATCATATCTTTACAAGTGGTACAATACCTTACAACACCACACAATAACCCCCCAAATGTCGTGAGGTATGTTAATTATTAATTAAGAATCCTGCATTGTGCAGCGCACCTCGAAGTTTCCAGATTTGCGCTCAGCTAACCCACAGTGAGTTTGAATGGGTCGGGTCAAGTTTGGTTGGAAAGCTGCGGTGGCAGGTCTGTTGAATTTTGGATGCAGTTCAGGCTGGATCCTTAGGAAAAACAGGCAATGCCAGGTACTCTGCTAGTGTGTATATATTATTAGAAAAAGTGTGCCCGTTGGTGCACAGTGGAATTTGTGTGTGTTATGTTTTTTGATAAATGTGGATATAGAATCTTTATATAATTGTTACCAGCATCCAGATGTTGCTATGATGGAGATTTCTGGGTAATTTCCATATTTCAACAGCAGCTCTCAGGAAAGGTATACCTTTAAAAGGCTTTTACAGCATTCCACAATCAAGCTGAAACAGTCTGTAGTTGGCACTCTGGTTTTGAATTTAGCTTAAGGAATGCTGTTATAGCCTGTATAGCTTTCCTGAGAGCTGGAATGGAAAGATGGAAATTACCCAGAATCTTTGTTGCTTTTTGCATATACTGAAAGCCTTATTCTTACCCTATCTTATTTAATTGATTAGTGACTTCTGTCAATAGACATTTCCCACTGCATAACCAGAGGCCTGCACTACCTGATGAGAAAAACTGGTCTGTAGTTGGTGCTCTGGTTTAGTATTAAGCTTGTGGAATGCTGTAAAACCTTTGTAAATGTATAGCTTTCCTGAGATGGGCGGGGACATGCAAAATATCTCATTCATACCTATAGCAAATGCATTGTCCAGATGTAATACATCTATGGTGTAGAGCAGGGGTGTGTTAAACGTGTGACCTTTAAACATGTTTGAAAACTATAAATCCCCCCATTCTCTGTTTGCAGTAGGTTTCTTATGAATGTCCTGTAGCTAAAGCATGTGTCCAGATGCAATACAGCCAATGGTTTAGAGCAGGGGTGTTGAACTTGGGACCTTTGACATGTTTCAAAACTACAATCCCAGCATTCTGTTTGCAGTTACAGTAGTTTCTTCTTAATGTCCTGTAGCTAATGCATGTGTCCAGATGTAATACAACTAATGGTATAGAGACAGTGGTGTTAAACTTGGGGCCTTTCAATGTTTGTAAACTACAACTCAAGCTTCCTCTGTTAGCAGAAAGTTTCTTCTTTATATCCATTGGCTAATGAATGTATACAGATGCGATACAGCTTACTGATATAGACATGGGTGTTGAACTTTTCACATGTTTAAAAAAAACTACAATTCCCAGCATTTCCGGGATGCACAGAATACTGAAAAATTTAGTTTTCATACATCTGGAAACCAATATTCATACACCCTGGAGTAAGCCATTTTCCTGACTTACAGACATTAAAATCTCACATTCGTGCTTTAGCGATTCCCACCCAAGGGTGATCCATCTGCCTTTTCCTTACATCCTAGCTATTACACATATTGGATTGAAGGGATTAAATGGGTCACTTAAGGCGTGGAGTCATAAACCTTCCAAACTTTTCCTTTCATATTCCACCTACCTGACAGCTTTAATCCATGGAGTTTAAGTGGAATAAACCTGCAGATCTGAGAACAGACGTAGACAATCCTGCTCACTAGGTGCACCATTGAGCAACAACCTGAGACCCTATCAGGATCAAGATTAAGCCTCATTGGATGTTAGTAAAATTACACTTTCTTTTAGTGTCTACATGGAGACCCTTTAGCACTTTTAGAGGTGTGGCTAAACCTTCCATTTTGAGTTTTCCATGTCATTAAAGTAATACTTTATTAATTGTATATCATTTGTTTTGTAATTCAGTAGTTAGTAGCGTACTATACTTTGTACACTGTTATTTATTATAATATATAATATATATATTTTATTTAATAATATTTTATTTAAATAGTGATAATAACACACATATATACATATATGGGGGGCACACATGGGACTATTGTACATCTGTCATGAACCACGATCAAACTGTTTCAGCCACACATTCGGCTGTCTTCAGGATGAGTGGATCAATTGTTTTACAACATCTTTTTTTTTCCCTTTAAATTGTTTATTGAAATCAATTCAAGTAACAATGACATCTGTAATCAATGGTACAGTCATAGGTTAATCATAATGGTACATTTGTTACCGTTTAATTCTTATACCAATACAGAGTAATTATACAGATGGTATAACAGGGGTAACTTGGAAATAATGTCACTTCATGCTATGGCTTAGTATTCCCCCAGGGTTGATTAAGAGAATGCGTGAGGCCTATATTGTGAGTGTTATGGGTTGGGGGGGGGTGTCTCCTGGTGTGCTTGACATTGTATTAAACTTGATGTGTTTGGTCATTTCATCCTCCAGTTCAGATTTTCAATAATCATTCCATATAGACCAGATAGATTTGAACTTGTTCACATGCCTCTTTGACATAAATTAATCTGAGCATGGGCAGTATTTTATCTATCTTATTAATATGGTTACAATCTTTAGTAGTAGTCTAACAATTTATGCACACACAAAATAACTTGTTTACATTGAAGATATGATTTTACCCGTAGTATAGGATTCATCAATTAAAATGCATCATTTGAAAGACATGAACACTATCAGGGAATTTTTTTTTTTTTAATTGATATTTTCCATGGCGCTCCTCTTACCTTCTGGGTTCCTGCAATTCGCTAAACGTGATTTACTGCATCACAGGAACCCGGATGGTAAGGAACGAAGAGGTAATACCTCTATTGAAATGAAATTTCAAATATATTGCATTAAGAAGTGTGAGTTTGGGCTAGGCCACACTGCTGCGTTTTTTTTTTTGCGTTTGCACTTTTTTCATATCATTATAAACGCGGCAACGCACCAAAAACGCCGTTTCGGGTGCATTGCAATTGCGATTTTGCGTTCCGCATTTAAATCACATTTTAAATCGTAAGATTTGTTGCGTTTGCGCTTGATTTTTTCATTAGGTATTGAAAACGCATGCGCAAACGCAACAAAATCGCACATGAAATTGCATGCGATTCCGTGTGCGATTGCGTTGTGTTTAAAGTATGGCCATGCCCTTTAACTCCTTTTTAGCCGATAGTGGCCCGAATTACATCTCCCTGTTGTACAAATTGATTTCAACCAACCATTATTAACATGTAAATAATTTTTTTTGTACGTAATTAATACTTAATAACTTGTCCTTGCAATTTATCCTATATAGGAAAATCAAACTTATCACTACCTTGATCTGCTATCTCAATGGCTTATAGAGACGGTAGAAAGAACCGTCGATGTAAGATCGGGAGAAGCGGTTCGGCAGGATCGAAGGAACATCGGGTGAGCGCCTGGTCGGGTAAGTAAAATCTTATAGATGTATGGGCACCGAAAAGGAAACAGGAGTCAGACATCTATTTTATTAATATGGTTACAATCTTTAGTAGTAGTCTAACAATTTATGCACACAATAAATACTTGTTTACATTGAAGATATGATTTTATACCAGTAGTATAGGATTCCATCAATTAAAATGCATCATTTTGAAAGACATGAACACTATCAGGGAATTTTTTTTTTTTTAATTGATATTTTCCATGGCGCTCCTCTTACCTTCTGGGTTCCTGCAATTCGCTAAACGTGATTTACTGCATCACAGGAACCCGGATGGTAAGGAACGAAGAGGTAATACCTCTATTGAAATGAAATTTCAATATATATTGCATTAAGAAGTGTGAGTTTGGGCTAGGCCACACTGCTGCGTTTTTTTTTTTGCGTTTGCACTTTTTTCATATCATTGAAAACGCGGCAACGCACCAAAAACGCCCGTTTTCGGGTGCATTGCAATTGCGATTTGCGTTCCGCATTTTAAATCACATTTTAAATCGTAAGATTTTGTTGCGTTTGCGCTTGCATTTTTTCATTAGGTATTGAAAACGCATGCGCAACGCAACAAAATCGCACATGAATTGCATGCGATTCCGTGTGCGATTGCTTTGTGTTTAAAGTATGGCCATGCCCTTTAACTCCTTTTAGCCGATAGTGGCCTGAATTACATCTCCCTGCTTGTACAAATTGATTTCAACCAACCATATTATTAACATGTAAATAATTTTTTTTTGTACAGTAATTAACACTTAATAACTTGTCCTTGCAATTTATCCTATATAGGAAAATCAAACTTATCACTACCTTGATCTGCTATCTCAATGGCTTATAGAGACGGTAGAAAGAACTTTTTAAATGCAGGACATGATAAAATAACTTTTAAATATATTGGCATAGACCATGTACCAGACTTAAAACGCGGAGGAAATAGATCAAAAATTGTATTACAGCTTACTGTCTACTGGAACAGAACACTTAACTCAGTCAGCCCCAATGGCCTTAATGAGTATTGCTCTTTTAAATGTTTTCTAGATGAGAGATAGGAACCAGATATATTGAATGACACTAAGATGGAGTTGCCATGCTGTTCTATTATTTGATTTAAAATATACTGGTGTGCTCTTTTGTTGTTTTATCAAGCTTCCTATAATTAACACATTCTGTATTTCCGTACCTTTTTATGTGCTGTTATAGCAGTGATAATGTTTGGTATACATATGCATATATTTATTGTATCTACTCAGAGGTTTTTACAAGGTGGGAGAGTATTCTGACACAAGGTGCTATAGGGTTAATAGTTGGAGTAAGTTTAGTTGACCTCTCCTTTTAGGATATATGTGGCCACTTATGTTAGTCTTAGTTATACCATAGGGGACTAGGATAATTCTCCAAGGTTTTTAAACTGCACTGAATATGCACTTTGCTTTGTATGCTTTTTAATAACGGTATATTTAATATGATTACACTTCAATTGCAAATGTTTTTAACTACATTTACACTGTATGCTCTTTATAAATTCAAGTTGTTTTGATTTTGCACTGTCAGTCTCCTAGGTGGGAGGTACTTTCAATATCACATGATCTTCACTTGATTAATTGCACATGCTATGTAAATGTGCAATTAATCAACAGCAAATAATGTTGCACTAGTGTGGCTTGAGAAAGGTTGCGGGACCGAAACGCCAATATGTGTTTTTTTGTGAATAAAGCACTTTATATTAAAGTCCGATGTGTGCACTGAACCTTTCTTTTTTTTTCTTTGCGTGTTTGTTATCAGGAGCACCAGGGCATTTGGAAGTCATTGGAAGTCATTGAAGCTGTGCACCTGCTACTGATATATATATATTTGATTCCGTAGAAGGAGCACTCATAGGGCTTGTTGCAAATAAATATTACATTGCTTTTTTGTATCAATGCGTTTCGGCTACAATTCAAGCCATCCTCAGGATACAAACACTCACAAATACGTGCACATTTAAAAACTTGGTTCTCCTCCCCTTGGTGTCAAGTCACTCCCACCATTTACTTAACCCTAGTGCTGCTAGAAGGAATTAGTGAATATACTGTATTAAAAGGCCGGCTCTTATTCCGGTCAGAAATGTGACCAAATAAAGTGCTCAAATGCCATATTATAATAAAAAAGTAATAAAAAATTTAAAGATATATAAGCTTTACCCCAATAGAAACCTTCATCCATAATAGGCAACGCTAGATTAAATAAGTGCTCATCAGTAAAAATTGTGATAAAGATAAAAGTTAAAAAACATATACCAGTGCTAATTAAAATGTTAGATACATACTAATATATACACAATCACAATTTGTTTCAAAAAGGGAAATGTATCTTAAACAACCTAAGAACAGTTACTAGATATAGACACATAAGTTGCTGGCATCTAAACTAAACTAAACTACTGGCCCATCCGGATAAAACTAAATGCCACAGTGGAAGCTCCTCTCAAGACGCATAGATAGAAAGCTAGTACCAGCTCCAAGAGGACATAGACCAGCTTATAATGCTGTCTAAGTGTTAAATTATAAAGTGCCAGTGTCAGAAAGCTATTAAAACTACAGACCTCTAGAGAAACATCTAGAGAAAACATTATAGGGAGAATTGCTCATTGAGGCCTTTTGGTGCTAGGGTACCTAGCTTTTTAATCCAAAAGGCTTCTCACTGAAGCAACAGTCATCCCCTCTCTGTTACATTAGGGACGTTTGCTATTTGGTCGATTGCCATTCATTTAAATGTAGCTAAAGAATGCCCTCTTTCTTTAAAATGTTTTGCTACCGACTGTTCGACATGTTTATAATCCTTTAAGATGTCAGGGCGTTTATTAGCCTCCTTTGATGTCAAGGCAGTTCTATGGGTTCCCTACGTAATACATGGATCATGGAGGTTGGGGCTGGGAAAGATTAGTTTTTACAAAGATATTTCTCAAATTGCAGGCCCTCCTATATGCAAAAATTGGCTGACTATGTTTGAAAGGTAAAGCATTGTCATTGCTAAGTAGCTCCCAATGTTTCCTCACGCTACTTTTAATGACCTTACTTAGCGGGGAATACTGCATCGCATAGGGGATCTGATTACTCCTGCTGTCATCTCCCTTAGTAGTGCCAACATCATGGTTCCTATATTTGTCAATAGCAACACCACATTGTTTGCTCACAAAATCAGGATGATAACCACGTGTGATACATTTTTTTGTCATTTCACCTAGTTGTTTTTCTGCCACTGCTTCATCAGTATTGTTAGTTAAAACACACAAAAACTGGGAGATTAATACTCCCTTCTTCTGATGGAATGGATGATAGCTAGAGGCGTGTAATAGGGTGTTTTTATCCGTTGGTTTGGCAAACAGGCTAGTTTGGAAGCCCTGTGTGGTCTTAGTGATCCTCAAATGCAAATAGTCCACTGTCCATTCATGTGCCACCATTGTAAATTTGACCTCTGGGACCTTACTATTAAGGCTGTTAACAAATTGTATACATTCATCATAAGGACCATTCCAGAGAATAAATAAATCGTCTCTATATCGGCGAAAGATCAATAGCTTGTGGCCAAATTCAGGAAAAACAAACCGAGTCTCGAAGTCCTCCATATATAGGTTAGTGAAAGAGGGTCCAACATTAGAACCCATGGCAGTTCCAGCTATTTGATTGTAATAATCATTCTCAAATTGAAAATAATTATTCTCCAGACAGTATAATAACAGTTCCATAAGAAACTCTATCGGGGGTTGCTTGTGCCCCTCTCGAACCAAAGCCTGTCTACACACTTTAACTCCCTCCATTTGGGGAATGATGGTGTATAGGCTTTCAACATCCAAGGTCACATATCTATATTGACTTTTATTTATATATAAAAGTCACTGTATGTATGTTTGTATGTTTCAGAAAAACTTCCAAACGATCGGGACAATTTTCATGAGACTTGGTATACTTATGTTTGAGGAGCTGGAAAAAAGCACAGGCTACTTTACAACTTATCTGGTGATGATTCGAGTTAATCAAGTTAATTGAACACCTTCCAAATATCACAGATTGTTCAGGGCAGTATAATGCTTTGCTTCATTTTGTTCTGTTGTTGCTGTGATAGGAGGAAAGAGCTGTCAATCATGAGGAGCAGCAGACCATGTGATGTAACAATACTTGTGTCTCTTTTCCCAACAGACTACTGAATCCCCCGTATTAAAGGCCAGGTACAAACTCTTTTCACTCAAATTTCTTTTCCATGTGTCATTTTTGCAAGCAAATTGTATTTTCTAGCAGACATTGTGTGTCAATAATTCAATTTGATCGATAGCAGTAAAAAATAAATTAATGTGAGATGTTGTACCCCATTGTTAAAGGGGAAGTTGATGTGATTCGCGTTAAAGTGGCAGTTGATGCAATATGCGCTAAAGGGGAAGTTGATGCGATATGTGCTAACAGGGAAGTTGATGCAATACATGCTAAAGGGGAAGTTGATGCAATATGCGCTAAAGGGAACATTGATGAGATACGAGCTAAAAGGGGAGTTAATGCGATACGTGCTAAAGGGGGGGTTGATGCAGTATGCACTAAAGGGGAAGTTGGTGCGATACAACTTAAAGGGGAAGTTGGTGTGATACATGTTAATGTTAAAGTTGTAGGTGATATGATATGCGTTAAAGGGGAAGTTGGTGTGATGTGCCTTAAAGGGAAAGTTGATGTGATGTGCATTAAAGGGTAAGTTGGTGTGATACGCCTTAAAGGGGAGGTTGGTGTGATAAGCCTTAAAGGGGTAGTTGATGTGATACACGTTAAAGGGGAAGTTCATGTGATACATGTTAAAGGGTAAGTTGATTTGTTACACTTTAAAGTGTTTAATATCAACTTCCCCATTAACTTTAAAGCATATCATATCTTTAACAAGTGGTACAATACCTTACAACACCACACAATAACCCCCCAAATGTCGTGAGGTATGTTAATTATTAATTAAGAATCCTGCATTGTGTCAGGCACCTCGAAGTTTACCAGATTTGCAGCTCAGCTAACCCACAGTGAGTTTGAATGGGTCAGGGTCAAGTTTGGTTGGAAAGCTGCGGGTGCAGGTCTGTTGAATTTTGGATGCAGGTTCAGGCTGGATCCTTAGGAAAAACAGGCAATGCCAGGTACTCTGCTAGTGTGTATATATTTATTAGAAAAAGTGTGCCCGTTGGTGCACAGTGGAATTTTTGTGTGTGTATGTTTTTTGATAAATGTGGATATAAGAATCTTTATATAATTGTTACCAGCATCCAGATGTTGCTATAAGGAATGGAGATTTCTGGGTAATTTCCATATTTCAACAGCAGCTCTCAGGAAAGGTATACCTTTAAAAAGGCTTTTACAGCATTCCACAATCAAGCTGAAACAGTCTGTAGTTGGCACTCTGGTTTTGAATTTAGCTTAAGGAATGCTGTTATAGCCTGTATAGCTTTCCTGAGAGCTGGAATGGAAAGATGGAAATTACCCAGAAGTCTTTGTTGCTTTTTTGCATATACTGAAAGCCTTATTCTTACCCTATCTTATTTAATTGATTAGTGACTTCTGTCAATAGACATTTCCCACTGCATAACCAGAGGCCTGCACTACACTGATGAGGAAAAACTGGTCTGTAGTTGGTGCTCTGGTTTAGTATTAAGCTTGTGGAATGCTGTAAAAGCCTTTGTAAATGTATAGCTTTCCTGAGATGGGCGGGGACATGCAAAATATCTCATTCATAGCCTATAGCAAATGCATGTGTCCAGATGTAATACATCCTAATGGTGTAGAGCAGGGGTGTTAAACGTGTGACCTTTAACATGTTTGAAAACTATAAATCCCACCATTCTCTGTTTGCAGTAGGTTTCTTATGAATGTCCTGTAGCTAAAGCATGTGTCCAGATGCAATACAGCCTAATGGTTTAGAGCAGGGGTGTTGAACTTGGGACCTTTGACATGTTTCAAAACTACAAATCCCAGCATTCTGTTTGCAGTTACAGTAGTTTCTTCTTAATGTCCTGTAGCTAATGCATGTGTCCAGATGTAATACAAACTAATGGTATAGAACAGTGGTGTTAAACTTGGGGCCTTTCAAATGTTTGTAAACTACAACTCCAAGCTTCCTCTGTTAGCAGAAAGTTTCTTCTTTATATCCATTGGCTAATGAATGTATACAGATGCGATACAGCTTACTGATATAGAGCATGGGTGTTGAACTTTTCACATGTTTAAAAAAAACTACAATTCCCAGCATTTCCTGGATGCACAGAATACTGAAAAATTTAGTTTTCATACATCTGGAAAACCATATTCATACACCCTGGAGTAAAGCCATTTTCCTGACTTACAGACATTAAAATCTCACATTCGTGCTTTAGCGATTCCCACCCAAGGGTGATCCATCTGCCTTTTCCTTACATCCATAGCTATTACACTATTGGATTAGGAAGGGATTATATGGGTCACTTAAGGCAGTAGGAGTCATAAACCTTCCAAACTTTTCCTTTCATATTCCACCTACCTGACAGCTTTAATCCATGGAGTTTAAGTGGAATAAACCTGCAGATCTGAGAACAGACGTAGACAATCCTGTCACTATGTGCACCATTGAGCAACAACCTGAGACCCTATACAGGATCAAGATTAAGCTCATTGGATGTTAGTAAAATTACACTTTCTTTTAGTGTCTACATGGAGACCCTTTAGCACTTTTAGAGGTGTGGCTAAACCTTCCATTTTGAGTTTTCCATGTCAATTAAAGTAATACTTTATTAATTGTATATCATTTGTTTTGTAATTCAGTAGTGAGTAGCAGTACTATACTTTGTACACTGTTATTTATTATAATATATATATATATATATTTTATTTAATAATATTTTATTTAAATAGTGATAATAACACACATATGTATATACATATATGGGGGGCACACATGGGACTATCTGTACATTCTAGTATGAACCACGATCAAACTGTTTCAGCCACACATTCGGCTGTCTTCAGGATGAGTGGATCAATTGTTTTACAACATCTTTTTTTTTTCCCTTTAAATTGTTTATTGAAATCAATTCAAGTTAACAATGACATCTGTATATCAATGGTACAGTCATAGGTTAATACATAATGGTACATTTGTTACCGTTTAATTCTTATACAAATACAGAGTAATTATACAGATGGTATAACAGGGGTAACTTGGGAAATAATGTCACTTCATGCTATGGCTTAGTATTCCCCCTAGGGTTGATTAAGAGAATGCGTGAGGCCTATATTGTGAGTGTTATGGGTTGGGGGGGGGTGTCTCCTGGTGTGCTTGACATTGTATTAAACTTGAGTGTTTGGTCATTTCATCTCCAGTTCAGATTTTCAATAATCATTCCATATAGACCAGATAGATTTGAACTTGTTCACAGTGCCTCTTTTGACATAAATTAATCTGAGCATGGGCAGTATTTTATCTATCTTTGTTTTCCATGTCTTAAGCCTTGGGGGGTTAGGAGCCATCCATGTAAGTATTATAGTCCGCCTGGCATAGAAAAGAGTTTCTCTGAGGAGAGGGAGTTGATGTCTATTCCAGACGTCAACCTCTGGGATTCCCAGTAAACGTAGTTTGGGATCAGATGGGACTGTGGTTCCAAGTATTTGGGATAGGTGTGCAGTTACTTTATTCCAGAATCTGTGTACCTTGTTGCACGACCAGATCAGATGCCAGAAATCTGCATTGGCATTGTGGCATTTGGGGAATTCTGAGCTGAGGGAGGGGGACATGCGTGATTTTCGTAAAGGGGTGATGTATACTTGGTGTATTATATAAAATTGCATTAATTTATTAGGGGCCGATGGTCATACTTTAAAGGAATAGTTCACTGCAATAGTGAACTATTCCTTTTCTACATTGATTGAAGCCAGGGAGGTTAAGGAGCTATGCCTTACCTCCTGTTCTTCAATCAATGTTTGGATAGCCAGGAACGAAGTTCAGAAAATCTTACCTTTTGCGCGATCCAGCGGGGCCGCTCTGACAGTTTCCGACTGCTTCCTGCTTCTGTTACGCTATAACGTGCATGGCGGATAATGCACACTATAGCAGAACAGAGGTAGGAAGTGTTCAGGAATTTCAGAGCGGCCCCGCTGGATCGTGTGAAAGGTAAGATTTTCAGAAGTTCGTATCTGGCTATCCAAACATTGATTGAAGAACGGGAGGTAAGGCATAGCTCCTTAACCTCCCTGGCTTCAATCAATGTAGACAAGGAATAGTTCACTATTGCAGTGAACTATTCCTTTAATGTGGGATTTGGCCAGATCTTTTCAATCGACCTCTGTTAGTGTGGGAATAAGTGTTAGTGTGGGAATAAGTCTGGTCCATTTACTAATAATGGTGTTTGTGCCTTCTGTGAGTTGTGCATGTAATAGGGATGTGTAGGAGTTAGGTATTAAGCATCTTTCTCCATGGCACTTTATCATTCTGATAATTGGATGTCGTTTTACTGGAATTGTTGATGATTGGAATTCTGCTATAAGGAAGTATCTGATTTGGAGGTATCTGAAGAGAAAGGTGTCCGGGGTGTTAAAAGTTTGTTTGAATTTGGTGTTTGGGATCAGTTGTTGGTACAACATTTTAAATGTGCAGAGTGAGACACCTCCCCATGCTGTTAACCCTAGTGCACCTCTTCATCAAGACATACCATTAAAAAAGACTGGTATGTTAGCTATTCACAGTCTATAACCAATATTTGTTGTTTTCAATTAGATCAGCTGGACTTGAAGTTTAGCTCTTGAAGATGTTTCGCTAGTCATCCGACTGGTTTTCTCAATTTAGAAACTTCTGAATTGAGAAAACCAGTCAGATGACTAGCGAAACGTCTTCAAGAACTAAACTTCAAGTCCAGTTGATCTAATTGAATAAAACAGATATACCATGACCTGGATGAATGAGAACGTTCACAAGCATATCCATAACCAATAAACTTTAATGATTAAAAACACTTTAATTGACAAATGCAATAACCTCTTAACTGCCCCCGTATGATCATAAAACATTAATTGAAAAACATTGATAGCATTAGGGGTGGTTGGAATATAGATGTCTTCGATGGCATCTCGGAGTCCCAGATGGTTTGAGTACCCTGTATAAGATTGTAGTTCCGGGCAGTCTGGCAGCTTCAATCAGGCTAACTCCGAGTGGTTTGGTAGACGTGAGCAATAAGTCTCATTACCAGTTAACTTGGTTGGGATCAATGTGTTGTGAATATTTACATAGGGGCACTTGCATTTGTCTATTTAAGTGTTTTTAATCATTAAAATCTATAAGGTACAGACGGTGAACAGCTAACATACTGGGTATTTTTAATGTTATATCTTGTTGAAGAGGTGCACTAGGGTTAATAGCACGGGGGTGGTGTTTCACTCCACATGTTTAAGATAATGGAAGACCATTGAACCACGGATCCTGAAGACAACTTTATGTGTGGCTGAAACATATAGATCATGGTTCATATAATATGTGGGAAAAAGTGCATACTATATTGGAGGCACCAGCACCCGGACATGACAGAAGAGAGTGCGGCAGCAATTGGTTACATTTATACATTTATATATATATATATACATCCACATACAGTCTTCCGCACTCCTCGCTTCAAAAGCAACTGCCGCGGTGCTACTGTCAAATATATATGCATAAAAGGTAGGTAACCAGAGCACTCAGCGGTCTTGGTGAATAAAACAAAATAATTTTATTAGCACATATGTGTTAATGTGCTAATAAAATTATTTTGTTTTATTCACCAAGACCGCTGAGTGCTCTGGTTACCTACCTTATGCATATATATATATATATATATATATTTATTTATTTTTTTATTATTTTATATTTTTTTAATTATTATCCTGATCAAATGTAATCAAGTCAAGATTATAGCACAATACGGTTGAACTACTGATGGACTGGGATTTATTTTTTCCTCAGAACAATGCATCTGAATCATGCGTTGAGATACATGCACTTGGAGAACAAACCACAGAACTAAATCAGTTTCATCACCCTGATGAATGTACCTGACAGTTTTTTTTAAAATCCTCCTGGAAGTATCACAGCATGAATATGTTCAATATATCATAACAACCGCATTAGGTTTTGTGATATACATCATAATATAAATAGCACTATTACAGCACGGCTTGGGAACCATTAAATCATTTTTAAATCATTGTTACATTCCATTAGTGTCATTGGTGAAACTGCATAATAGACTTTATTACAAACTTAGTAGCCCATTGTATTTAATAACCACTTCTCTTTGATGTGGTATCACACTTAATGATTCAAGGTAGATAAAGGATACTTTTATTTTGATGGGTGATGGAAACCACAGATATTCACCTGTATTGATACAGTACTAAAAATGATTATTAAAGGGGAACTAAACTTAATCTTTTTTAATCCTAATATAAAAGCTTTTCTACCCAGAACACCTATACAGGTTTATTTTCTAGTAAATTGCATTTACATACATGAACAAAGCAGATTCTGTAACTAAGAAGGCTTCCGTATTGTTGCCAGTACAACTCAAAGCCCATGTAGTCTTCAAAGAGCTTTGTGAGCATGTGCTCACACTCCCTGGCCCTACTTTTCACTGTATAAGCACATATTTTCTATACAGATGACTTCAAACCAATATGGAAGTCCCTGATAAGACTTTGAAAGCTGCTTGTTACCCTGCAGTGTATTTCACAGCCAGCATGAATTGCTGACAGTCTTCTAGGAACAATATAAAATAGCCAGCTGATTTTATATTGTGAATGCTGTGGTGGCTCAGAAGTCTAAAGCACTCATTTTAGAAACACATGGCCTATAAGGTCACAGGTTCAAATCCCCAGATCTAATTAGGATTTTTTTTGTTTTCTTTTTTCCTCAAAGTTTGATAGGAAATAAACTGCAAAGATTACTTTTTTTTGTATTAAAGGGTATGTCCACCCTAAAATTAATTTTTTAATATAAGATTCCCCCTGCCAGCCCAGCCCCAACTGCTATATTTATATGTTTAGAAAGCTCTCCAAACTCTACTTACCTCCCCTCTTTCCTCCGCCGCGCTCCCGGCCCTCTGCTTGCGAGAAAATGCAAGCAGAGGGGCGGGACTGGCAGTCGCGTCTGTGATTGGCTGAGCGGCAGCCAATCACGGACGTGGCTGCCGGCAGCTCATTTCGGCAGAGGAAAGAGGAGAGGTAAGTAAAGTTTGGGGAGCTTTCTAAACATATAAATATAGCGGTTGGGGCTGGGCTGGCAGGGGCAATACTATATATTAAGGGATTTATGCTAGGGGGAGGGAATCCTGAGAGGGAGGGAGAGGGAGGGGGAGGGAGGGGGAGAAGGGCTGCAGTACGCATGCCAAACTTCTCCCGGAGGCCAGGTAGGAGGCAGAGTCCTATATGGACTCTGCTATCCTCCTGGTGGGCAGTTTTTGGGACTTTGGGGGGGGGACTACAGGAGAACCATATGGAGCTGGGATGTGAGGTAAGGATTAAACTACACTACATGATGGGGCCAGTAGTTGGGGGGATTATAGTTTTGGGGGTGGACATGCCCTTTAAATGCAAAGCAGTATATTGAAAAAGTAATCAAAACACAGTCTCTTTAATGTTTTTGAGAGGCAGGATCTTCTGTAGCAACCAATGAAGACAGGTCTCTATGCTGTAATACGATTAGCTGTCATAAATAAGGAAGCAGCTTTCTTGTTTTGATCTGTGCCTCAGAGAGCATGTGCAGTGTACTGTGTTAATTTAGAATTCCACAAAACAAAGAAGTTGATTATGGGAGCTGACCCTAGTATCCACAGCCACAACCAACTAACAGCCACAACAAAGGGAGAGGTGTAAAACAGCTTGTTGTATCATTGTTAATGTGCTCTATTGGGACAATGTTGTTAAGAGACTTTAGTTCCTCTTTGAAAGATCATTTTTTAATAGAAACATACACCTACACACATATAGAATATAAATAGGTAGATGTGGTAAACCCAAAGGACACAGGCTAAGCTGTGAAAAATAATGTGTTTATTCAACCAGCTGCACAAAAACACAACATGTTTCGAGCGACAAGCGCCCTTTATCAAGTGTTAACAAAAAGTGAAGACAGTGCCAAAGTTATAGTATCCAAACAGGAAGTTAGTTTTAACAGACCCTCCCATCTTTTTCTTTACTCTTTTGAGAAGGAAAGGTCAAGTAGTCCAAAAGTTCAAAAAGTGTTTGTATATAAAAGTCTGTGAATAAATTCATGGGAGAAAGTCATCATAGTGTCCAACTCCATATCCATATTAAAATACCAAATTATTGCATAAAATATTAAATATAATCCATAAAAGTGATATGCGCTATTATAAATGTGCTATTAAAAATGTACCACCAGGAAGTTACCGCTAGAGTAGAGTCCAGGAAATATGGGACCCCGGTATGAGGAGCTATGACACACGCTGGAGGAGACCACATATGCGGAGGGAGATAAGGAGCCACCACTTACCAAACATACATGATCGAAAGGATTACAATCTGGATGTACAAAACAACTCCAGCTTCAGCAGTAGCGAAGAGATTTATCCGGACACCCCTCCACAGCCTTTTTTAGAAGACCGGAAAGTCCAACAGGAAAGAAGGGCCAGCGGTCAGGGGCACTTCTAGGGTTTTTGCTGCCTGAGCCAAACTTTTGAATGCTGCCCTTGTTTATTTCCAGGAAGTGCGCCGCCGCCACACTAAAGTGGGTGTGGTTTTGTTGGTGGGCGCAGTTAAATTTTACGATTTTGAGCTTCCTATCACAGGTATTTAAACAGTTCCTCAGAGTCAATTATGTAAATTACTAGAAATAGATATTACATCCCTTTCTCAAACTGCCACTACCATATTGCTCCTTTCAGGTTTTTGTTGCTCAAATCAAAATAACTTGTTTTATAGCCTGTGCTATACATGTCAGTTCAACTGTTACAGTACATTAGAAATGCCATACTTTCTGTAGATTTTAGCCAAAAGATTTGTAAGTCTGCCACCACGTCAAGGTGGCAGCTCCCTAACTAACATAACTAGTATAACCTAGCTTAACAAACTAACTAAAGCTAACCTAACCATATAAAATGATTTTAACAACTTCATATCTGTTACTAGGGAAAATTCTATAAGAGACATTTAGGTAAATCTTTTGGTCCAAACCTTTCAATACTATGAAACAAAACTAAAGTAGGTACAAAAAGTAGAATTCTAGTGCACAAACAATTCTAATTGCATATTGGCTACCTCCATAAGGTTACTACTACAAACAGTCTGCTAAACCCTGGATAAATAAAAGCAATTAGTTCAATAAGTTGGCACAATTATTTTAAGCCCAGTCACCACGTCAAGGTTGCTTTCCTTAACTGGGTCTAAACTAGGAACAGCTCAAGTGCGAACAGACCGTAAAACACTAATTTTACTATATCATTATTATTTCAATGCAACTAGTAAAAACATTATGTTAAGATGTATTCATTCTTATCTGGTGCCGTCTTCAAGTCCCACCATAACCCCATTATACCCCTAAATAACCCCTCCCTATAGAGAAGCATCACCAATATCTCCCAGCAGCCCCCATGACCACATAATACCTCTAACTAACCCCTCCCTATACAGACCCATCACCAATATCTCCCAGCAGCCCCCATGACCACATTATACCTCTAACTAACCCTCCATCTACAGACCCATCACCAATATCTCCCAGCAGCCCCAATAACCACATTATACCTCTAACTAACCCCTCCCTGAGTCCCTATACAGACCCATCACCAATATCTCCCAGCAGCCCCCATGACCACATTAGACCTCTAACTAACCCCTCCCTATACAGACCCATCACCAATATCTCCCAGCAGCCCCCATGACCACATTAAACCTCTAACTAACCACTCCCTATACAGACCCATCACCAATATCTCCCAGCAGCCCCAATAACCACATTCACATTATTCCTCTAACTAACCCCTCTATATACAGACCCATCACCAATATCTCCCAGCAGCCCCAATAACCACATTATACCTCTAACTAACCCCTCCCTATACAGACCCATCACCAATATCTCCCAGCAGCCCCCATGACTACATTATACCTCTAACTAACCCCTCCCTATACAGACCCATCACCAATATCTCCCAGCAGACACCATGACCACATTATACCTCTAACTAACCACTCCTAGACAGACCCATCACCAATATCTCCCAGCAACCCAATACCGGACATTATACCTCTAACTACCCCTCCCTATACAGACCCATCACCAATATCTCCCAGCAGCCCACATGAGCACATTATACCTCTAAACGAACCCCTCCCTATACAGACCCATCACCAATATCTCCCAGCAGCCCCCATACCTAAAATAATCTCTCCCTCCCATCCCCCATCAGTAGGCCATATGATATTCAAACACTACTCCTCCCATGGCTCAGTGTGCCTAATTGTAGATGAGGCCCTGCCAGCGGTGCAGAATCAATACCCACTCCGTTCAAGGATGGAAATGAGGTAAATAACCTTATTATCAATATTTATGACTATGTTTTGCATAGGGATGAAATGTCTGAGTTAAAGCGCATCTATAGTGAAAAAAACACATTGCCCCTTTGCAAAGTTAAATTCATGTACTCTGTGCTGCCTTAATCCTATCTCTGTCAGTAACTCTGTTTAACCATGGTGTCAGATCTGTGTGCAGCACTCCCCCCTTCCCCTTCCACTCTGTTACCTCCTCCATGTCTCAAATCCGGCTAACCGACAAGCTTATCATGTGCAGTAGGAGTTAAAAGTTCAACATCCTGAAAAACACACCCATGCACAGTGGCCAATAGAAAGCAAGCTGTCCTGGAGACAGGGAAGAAGGAGAACAGTACAGTTTACCATCTCTCTCTTTCTGACCCATCATCAATCAGTGAAAGCTATTCAGAAGGGGGGTCAAGTGCAGCCTTATATCTACCATCAAAGCTACCTCTTTCCCCCTGCTAATGCTATTAACTCTATGTTTATTAAAGAGCAGGGAGGGGGGATCACGTCACAGGGATTTGATTGACAGTCCAATTAGGAGTAGAGGAATGCAATCACATATTCTTCTAACTTGTGTATCTCAGGACAGAGAGGGAATCTGAAAAAAGTGAAGACACTGTAGGGGTTGTGGGGAATTATATAACACATGGAAAGAAAGAAAAAAAAGTTCATTTGTTCCCTCATATGATGTTAATTTTCTGGATTTGGAAATTGATTTTTCCAAATTTATTAGAAACCTTAAGTTAAAGGCTTTATTTAAAGATCAAAATTGAAACATGGAAATATTCCAGAAAAAATCTTTTATTCCTAACATTAATAATGTATCTATAGATGAATTTGAACAGGTGGTAACTAGAGATGTTCGAAACTGTTGAGTTTCGTTTCGTTTTCGAATTAAAATTTTTTTTTTAGAAAGTTCGAGTTTCCATTTTCGAAAATCGTCTACTTTCGACTTTCAAAAATCGGCTACTTTTAATTTTTGAAAATCGGCTATTTTCGTAAATCATCTACTTTTGATTTTCAAAATCGTCTACTTTCGATTTTCGAAGATTGCTACTTTCGATTTTCGAAAATTGCTACTTTCGATTTTCGAAAATCGTCTACTTTCGATTTTCAAAAATCGGTTACTTTTAATTTTTGAAAATCAGCTATTTTCGTAAATCATCTACTTTCGATTTTCGAAGATTGCTACTTTCGATTTTTGAAAATTGCTACTTTCGATACAAAATTCAAAAAATTTGGGAGTTCCAAAAGTTTTGTCAGGACTTCGAAACCCTCAGATTCGATTCGAAACTGGGTTCTAATATAACCCACATTACATCTCTAGTGGTAACACGTGAGGTCCATAAAACAAGGAACACAAATAGCTATTTTTTTAATCTCACACAGGGAGAAAATCAAGCATTAAAATCACTTATAAACAACACTAAAATTGTTGTTAAACCTGCGGATAAAGGGGGAGCCACAGATATTATGAATAGAGACATGTACATCAAAGAGATGGAAACACAGCTTAACATAACTGAACATTACTTGAAACTGGACTATGATCCAGTATTTGAAATACAGAGATAAATTGATGACATCACACGGGAAGCCTGGAAAAATGGTATAATTTCTAACACACTAAGGGAATACCTTACAGTGGAACATCCACGTACTCCAGTGCTGTACATACTACCCAAGGATATCCACCTGTGTTAAAGACAGTACTGAGCTATTGCAGAAGTTTGCTACACTAAATATACCTGACGATGTTCTTCTATGCAGTATTGATGTGGAGAGTTTATATACATCAATCCCCCAACAGGAAGGGATTGACGTTATTGAAGAGGAAATATTACACACCAACCTGCAGCATACATGTATTTACTTCCTATTGGATTGCCTTTCTATAATGTTGAGAAAGAACTATTTTAGGTTCAATAAGGATTATTATATGCAGCTCCAGGGTACTTCAAGGGGGGTCAGCCATGGCACCAGCATTCGCGAACATATTTGTAGACAAGCTGGAATTACAAGTTTTCCTTAACAGTGGGTACAGAGAAAATATACTACACTATTGGAGATATGTAGATGATATTCTTATTTTTTGGAAAGGAGAGGAATCCACATCTATAGAAATGGTAGTTGGAGCTAATAAGAAACATCCAACTATGCGGTTTACATGTGACATTAAAAAAGACTACATCAATTTCTTGGACATGGAAATTTCCATACATGGGCATAAAATATGCACTTAACTATGCACCACTGATAAGAACAACATATTATTAGCGAATAGCTTTCATAATCCACACATAACAAAAGCCATCCCTAAGGGACAATTTATGAGGGCCAAGAGGATCTCCTCTACTGAGAAATCATATGAGGAGGCAGCCAGTACTCTAGAAAATAAATTTGTGGATCGGGGATATAATCCCAAACATATAAAACAAACAATAGTGAGAGATGATACACTAAGATATACAACAAGGGACCCCAAAAATAAAGGAATACCTTTCATAAGCACGTATTGTAAGCGCATAACCCGCGCATCCGACGCTGATATGCACTAACCATTAGCAAACCAGTTAGCATCTGAGATCTGAGTTAGCATCTGAGCATCTGAGATCATAAGATCTGATTAGCACCATTTTTAAAGTGAAGACATCTTGGATATAAAGTAATACCTTTTATTGGATAACTAAAATGATTTCATCTATGGCTAACACGGTACAATTCTCTACTACCACCATTTTTAACAATAAGAACTTTTATTGATTCTCCCTGAGTGTGTTTAACCTATGGCTCTACCATACTTTCCTCTGATGTAATTTGAGATTTTATTCCAGAAGAAAGACATACGGTTAGGCCTTGACCCCTCTATACTGTTCCAAAATGGTAGGATGCACTTCCACTTTTCCTGTAAATTGATTCTAATGACAATGCATGTGATGCACATCAAAAATGGTGATTGCATGTGTTGCCAAATCGCAGCACAGTGCAGATAGTGGGGCATGGAAAATTACCATGTAATTGTGGTGTTCATGCAATGCGCAAGGCAGATGTGATCTGAAAAACGGATCGCCTTGCACACATTTGTGCATAGTAGTAAAAAAAATTCTGTACATGCTATTTTAAGACCAAAAGATGGAATTCACACAAAAAGCTGTTAATTACTCAGAAGCTTATTTGCAATGCCAATGATAAGTAAAGGCTCTAGTGACCACAAAATCAGCTACACATTGTTCTCTTTGGTGGAAATTTACCATTAGAGGAGGATTAAGTTCCCCCATTCCCATAGTTAGTTAATTATATGTTCAGCCTTTCTCTATTTCAAAACACTGTAATTACTTAAGAAAATATGTTTACTAGATGTTCAGTTTGCTTGCTGGTTATTTTTCTTGACAACCGAAACCAGAACATTAAATCCCATTGGAAACAAATACAAATCATGAAAAGAAAGGATTGTGTATTTATTTTCATAATAGAACTGCTTGTAGTTGAAAAAATATGTACCTGTCAAGTTTTCAACAGCTAGCTTCTCGCTAGGGAAGCACGTAATGCCGTTGTGATTTCAAAACCTGGCTGACAATTCATGTTTAAGTAGTAAAGACAAATCAAGTTTATACTTTATCCCCCCCCCATTGGCAGTCAAACATAACAATCAGAGATCTAAATGCTACTTTGATGCACTATTCAATTATTAAGTGGTATAGTCACTATAGAATAGATGATGGGCGTATACTTACAGAACTAAAAGGTAAACAATTTTCAGCAAAGTGGATAGCTACAAGGCATCAGGTAAATGACCACATTTAAATTATACATCTTAATACATTATGGATTATATTAATATATTTTAAATGTGTTTTTAAGAGACTTTTTAAAAATGTTTGTTTTAGATGCTACAGTGAAATGTGTTGTAAAATGCATGTTTAGCACAAGAATCCCAATATTAGCCTTATAAGATTGATTTTGTTAAGTCATTAACACTTTATTGCTAGTTAGTATGACACAGTCAAGCAGTCTAAATACTTACAAAGCAAATTAATTGATTTGCCAGTACCTTGCAGCTAATCATATCACCTAGAGCAACATTTCTTGATGGAGTGCTAAATTGTCTTTATTCGTTGCGCTAATAAATGGAAAACATTTCAGACTGAATATCTATTCTCATAAATATTCTCATAAACACACTCTCTATAATGTGTAAATATTTTTGCTTTACAGAAAAACATTGGGACTTAATAAAAATGAGCGCATTGTGGATTTTTGGAATGAAATCCACCAACAGCTTACAAGTTTCTGCTTGTAATAGGAAAAAAAAAACACAGTTTCACATCACAAGCATTCACTGCATTTAATAACAAATATAAAAGCACAAATTTATTAACGTTTACTTTTGTCACAGAAATATTTCTTCTTTTTACTAAAAAAAAAAATATCCCATCAGTATTCTACTTCATATTGAAATTTTTTGATACTAAAATGTAATTAAAAGAAATAAAATACACATTGACTTAGTTACAGTTTCTGGCCTTTCTGTGATTTCAGTAAATTATAAATTATGCAGTCAATGTAGGCCAACAAAAGAAGACATCTTCAAATCTCAGTCAAAGGTAATTACTTAAGTCGGCTGAATGTTCCCTTTTCATAGAGTGTGATCTCTCTTTGACAGCTCACACTGACAGATGACCTTCTCAGCAACATTCTTATCCTTCGGATCATGAACAGTGTGCTTCTCTCACTGAATATCTCTATATATTTGTGACACTAAGCTTTCAAATACAGCTATTGACAAATCAGAACATCAGTCTTAAGTACTGGTCTTCCTATCACTCACAATAAAGTAGCTATCACTTGTGGTGTTGTAGAGCAAGCACATCTCTGAAAAATGAGCTCTCAGCAAGTGCTAATTTGACACAGCTCGCTTGGCTTCCCATAATTGCTCTGTCATTGTCAGTTGGCAGTTCGGGCTCATTCCTAGAAGCTGTGCCGTACAATTGGACACAATTATTCCCATTTACCACAACCATTATGGCACTGATGTTGCCCAGGCCGCATATTGATATGCCTCATTAAACCAGGGAGCAGGCTATTAATGAACATTGTTAGTATTTCTCTTAAACTCTTTTGCCTCTAATAAACAGTCAGTGTTCCATGAAGGATCATTGCAATCTCTTTGATATGCTATTTATTATCATATAAGAGAATGAAGATCTGAAAATAGAAATTATACAGTCTGAGACAGAAAGACATAGGCACACTTAAAAATAATATTATAAATAACGGAAGATCTCTGACATAATTTCCAGTTTGGACATCCCATCATTAACCAGATGACCTCCTCTATCCACCAGCAGACATAAAGGATAAACATGATAACCTTTATCAACCTAATCACAGCATGTTTTTCAAGGTTTTATTAACTCAGATATATCTTCTTAACCCTCGCCTTCCTCCAGGTCATGTTACAAAATTCACACAAAATGATTTACCCTTGGGTCTTCAATCTATTGTGTCCAGCTAACCCCAGTGTGCATTTATATTCAGAGATAATTATGTGTTGATCAGAGAAGTCAGCCCCTGTCACCCTTGTAGCAGGCATACACGCAGTGTGACATAGGTGGTAACGATTGCATATTCCTGAGCTGTCATGACAGGGACAAGGGTTTTATTATGTGTCACTTTGCAATAGAAAATTATCATTTGAACACAACAGTAATAATGAATCTAAAATTTAAAAGCAAATGTATTGTTTTAATATTTTGGAATGTTTAGTTGATTTTATGTGAATGTGTACACATCCCATCCTAATCACAAAATGCCTGTTCCTTTTAATAAACTGAGATTGCTTAATAATGTGTGTTTGCAACAAAACTATTTTAACTTTTGTCTTAAAATGAGAAAACGGTCTAATTTATATTCTACTGCTGTGAGTCTCTCTAAATATGACTACCACTGTGAAACATCTCTAGGCGGTGTCTTTGAAAATCAAAATGGTCACAAAATCCCCTTGATTTTAAGTTTGCTAATCATTGATGTCAGGAGGGCTGGCGTTTCCCTTTAAGGACATGGGTATTTTAATGATGGCTCATTCTATAGTATTATCAGGAGACAATTATGAATGTGCCATAAAAAGTATTAACATGTTGTTTCTGCATATTTTTAAGAGCAGAATATAAGTTTTGTAAAAATATCTATGTGACTATTTTGATGCCTATATTAAAAGTTCTAGCATGGAAGTATTAGCTAATCCTAATTTTTGGACTCCCGGGTACTTAGCATTTAGAGTTAAAATGTGTTCTCATTATCATAAATGAAATGATTAAAGGTCATTGTAAGAATATGAGTTTGCTAGCACATTAGGCATAGTAGTCTTTGGATTGACACCTTTTGAATCCCTGAATGAACATATTAAAAAAACAATGATTTTAAAACAGGATGTTTAAATGTTGTATACAGATTTTGTACATTTAAACCCAGCCTTGATATTTACATTAGGCAGCATTTAGGAGCCGAAGCCTTTATGAAAAATGCTGAGAACAATTTAGGAAACCTAGTAAAATAATACTTTATAAGTTATTTAGAAAATAAAAAAAATACAATGGATTTTAAAAAAATGAACACTGAGCTTATAATAACATGCTCTTTACCTTTTACAAACCATAAGTACCATTATATACTATAAAATGGCTCTGTGTTAATTACGTCAGTCTCTGTTGGAAAAGGATCTTGGGGTTTTGGTATATAACAATACATAAATGTAGCAAGCAGTGCCAGGCAGCAACAGCTAGAGCCAACAATATATTGTCTTTATAAAGAAAAGCAAGATTTCAAGGGAAAAATATTATTCTCCCTGTTAACAAAGCACTGGTAAGGCTTTGGAATATGCAGTGCAGTTTTGGAATCCTGTGTACAAAAAGGACATATTGGAAATGGAAAGGATTCAGAGAACAACTAAATGAATAAGTAGACTGGGGGAGATTGAACATGAAGACAGATTGGATAAGTTACAATTATGCACACTTGAGAAAAGGCGCTTGTGTGGGGATATGATCACTGTGTATAAATACATTAATGGTCCATATAATAAACTATCTGGGGCACTGTTTAGCAAGTGGACATTCCTTAACACTGAAAGAAAAGAAGTTTAATCTTCAAATTTGGAAAGGGTTTTTCACTGTGAGAATGGTAAAAATATGAATCTGTTTTCCACTGAACATGGGGATGGCAGGTTCATTAGATAGTTTTAAAAAAAATGGATGAGTTACTGGTATTGATACATAAAGTTGGAGCTGATCCCTTTTCTAGTCATGAAGGAACCTTTTCCCCCTTCCTACAGTTTTTTTTTTGCCTTCCTCTGGATCAACTGTTTGGCAGGAAATGTGGGTATTGCTAAGTATGTCTATATTCAACCTCAATTACTATACCACTATACTTTACTTTGAGCCTTTCAACATGAAGCATTTATGCAAATCAAAAGAAGACTTCAGATGGAAGCAAAGGATTATGGTTACTAGTGCTGGCCATACACTGTACTGATATTAGATCTGGTTGTCCAGCAGCTATACCTACTGACCTTCCTATAACAATCCCCCAGCCTGTATTATTCATTTTCAAATGAAATTAGAGCTGAATGTCAATCAAAAAATGATAGGCCCTGGTGGTTGTTAGAATGTTGTAGCTATATCGGCAGTTACAATGACTAATGGGTGGTCATGATATAATTTCCTACATGCAGGTATATGCAAACCAGTTGAGCATGTTGTTCAGAAAAATAGGGCATCCATGACTCATATTTCCTTAATATAGTGCTTAGGGTCAGATGGTCAGATATGGCATCACTTGCAGTAGCATACCATATTGATTGCTTTTAATGACCTCTTTATTGGTAAGGACAGTATTTTTATTTCTACATTTTTCATTTATGGATATGTTTAAAAAAAAACAAAACCGAAAGATCATTAAATCTTTTTCAGAAAAAAATTACAGTATATATTCAAGTATAAACCGAGGCTTTCAGGCTGTAAAATCAGCTCGAAAAATTTTATACTTGAGTCAGTCACTCATTTAAGAAATGCGGGCACCGCTCCATCGCTCCCTCGCTGCCTGTACTGATGCTGCTGGCTGACGTCACTGCCCGGTGCTGAATAGTGACGTCAGCCGGCACATCAGTACAGGCAGCGAGGGAGCGAGCGAGAGGTGGCTGCATTTCCAATGTAAGTGACTGAATTTGCAGATTGCTAACAAATCATTGAAGGATGTCCACAGAAAGGAACCCACTTACAAGTAAGCACGTTTAACTGGGAGGGGAGGATGAGGGTACAGATGTTTGGAAACTACAACTCCCGGCTACTAAAACTGGGAGTTGTAGTTCCCAAACATCAGGAGTGCCATGGAAGGAGGCTTTAGTTATCTTTTAAATTGACGGCAGAATTCTCATACAGTAATAGCCAAATCCATTATGGCTATCACTGTATGGGACTACTGTCCATTTAAAGGGCAACTAAAGCCTCAAAACAATACAGAATCAGGAGGAGAATGGTATCTATTGTTGCCTTCTGATTCTGTATTTTATGAGGCTTTAGTTGCCCTTTAAATGCACAAAAGAATTCCCATACTGTAGTGTCATACAGTAATAGTCATACTGGATTTGGCTATTACTGTATGGGACTACTGTATGGGAATTCTGCTGTCCATTTAAAGGGCAACTAAAGCCTCAAAACAATACAGAATCAGAAGGCAGTAGTGGTCATATTTTCTACCCTCAGTTTATACTCGAGTCAATCACTTTTACTCCTTGTTCAGGTAAAAATAGGTACCTTGTTTTATACTTGAGTCGGTTTATACTCAAGTATAAAAGTATATATATATATATATATGGTCCCGTATGTAACATTTGTGCAACCCTGAACATAAAATACAACACAAAAGTTTAACTATTCACATTATGCTGATCAACCACCGATCATCAAATCTATCAAACGAGTGTATTTGGTGACTGCTGGTTTTACCATTCAATGTCCCTGAGATGTTTCGTGTCTGGACCCTTTATTTTTTGATCGCAAGTCAATAGAATACAGTAGCAGACAGACTGTAGAAAAATGCAGGATTTTCTCATGTTTAAACCTTTGGCTAAGCTACAGCCACTTTAATCTGTCTGTCATTTCAGGCTTGGTATTGCATGCTTATTCATTTAAATAAACATACATACTCTGACGCCTAACTGACTACATACATTAAAGGATCGACAACACCATGACATGGATTTCAAACTTAAAATACTGTAATTGTAAAAAGTGCCTGTTTTTCTTCAGAAGCTCTGGTATCTTTATAGCGCTATATATTATTTATAGCTGTCAGAGAAACTTCACAGGCGTTATTACAGCAGTAAGAGACAATTGATAAACAATGTAGAATTCAGTAGAACTCAGTTTGAGAATAAATAGGGGTCAACTGCACTGCTTGGTTCTTTACACACCTACTGAGTGAGAAACATTATTATTCAAAACACTGTTGCTATGGCAAAGAAATATTTTATTTTCTCATTATTGTTAGAACTCATGTTAGAATCATATGTCTATTAAGTGTTTCCTATTTTGGTTGGCAAACACCCCTTTAACTGAGGGTCAGTGTCATTTCCACTTCCTCTAACCTCTGTGCAAAGCGAAAGTAATAAGGGTTATACGTTCAGTAATAGTAAGCTAATGTTAAAGTTAACCCCACTGCAAGCTGCAAAGGCTAGCCGTATCTTTACAATAAAACAACCCATTTGCCTTTCCCATTTGAACTTTCGAAATTTCGGTCCATTTTCGAACTTTTTTCCCATTGACTTTAAAGTCAATGGGAGTCAAATAGTTTGAAATGTTCGAATGAAATACAATTAAAATATCAATGGTAACTTAATGTAAATGGCTGTGGGACCTGGGAAATGGTCTGGGGAACTTGTTTCGAATATCCAGGACTTTCGAAAAATCGATTTTACTCTCACTCGTGCTACTTATCATCCCATAAACGACTCGTGGATTCGAGAATTCGATATTTACTTGCGTATAGGTATAATAGACATTTTACTCGCGGATTCGAGAATTTGATATTTACTTGCGTATTGGTATATAGACATTTTACTCGCATATTCGTTAATTCGATATTTACTCGCGTATTGGTATATAGACATTTTACTCGCATATTCGTTAATTCGATATTTACTCGCGTACTGGTATAATAGACATTTTATTTGCATATTCGTTTATTCAATATTTACTCATGTATTGGTATAATAGAAATTTTACTCGCATATTCGCGTGCCTCGAACGTTTCGATAATTATCGAAAGTCGAGAAAATATCGAAAGTCCGAGAAATCCGGGTCTGGATAATTCAAGAAGTGGAGTCCATTCGAACTCGAATAGTTTGGCTCGAACTCGGGTTCAAGTTCAAGTTCTAGTCCATCTCTAATGAATAGTTACAGTTTCCCCAAACAGAAAGGTGATTCATTGACAATAACAGAGCTGCCATATATTGTATGTTTGTATTTAAGTGTAACTTATATGTTGCACAAAAGGTAACAATATAAAAGTAAATAGAATTTTAATTTAAAACAATATACATTCCATTCAAGTGGAAAATGTTAAAATGATTTTTAGCTTACCTTTAAAAAGTTTGTTACTAGTATTTTACGGAAACAGTCCAGGTAATAAAATGATCTGTGAGCATTGATCCTACTATGTCAGGGATAGTAATACACTGGTACATATTGTGGGGGACAAATGGTGGTGACAATTAAAATATCTTTTACTTTAAAGTACAATAAAATATCCAGTATATGGCCCAACACTGGATTCCTGCGTATGGTAACTAACGGGAAATAATTAAACCACATCAGGGCGATGAACCGAGCGCCGATATAGGCAACCCGATGCAAACAGCCCGAAGATGTTATATGCCGATATCTGCGCTCGGAACATCGCTACCTAGTGCTTTTCTATTCCGGCACTTTTAAAGCCAGCTATTAGCTGAAGTTTAAAGTGCCGTAATAAAATGCAGATTTCGGCATATAACATTGCTTACGAAAGATATAACATTGGTTAGCGTGACTTAAACTCCAAAACAGGAGTGGTGCACCCATTGGTGCATCGCCCTGCATATGACTATGGCTGGCTTTAAAGCACAAGTGCCCAACCACTGCTAGGAATTAATATTCAACCACTGACAAAAAAAAGGAGCCATATGAACTTCTCCAACTCTACCAGTGACAGCCATAAATCCACTGACAGACAAAGGGTACCTTGTTGGGTACCCCTGCTTTAGAGTAAAGGCCCAAAAAGTTCTCATGCACCATTATTAAATTACTAAAACCTTAGCTCAACATTGTTCCAAAATTCTGTGTGTGTGTGTGTTTGTGTTGTTGTTTTGGTTTTTTTGCTTGGTCTACAGTGTTGAAAATAATGTAATTGAGATTACTGCGATTGTTCTGCTTGTGACATACATTAAAACTTTATGGAGAATAAAATATCTCGGCTGTCTAGATCCAAAGCAGCAGCTTTTCATAATTTAAAACAATTTGCTAATTGAAACCAATTACTTTCTATTCATTTCTAGAAAGGAGAAAGGGTATGTTGTTAACCATACTTCAGCTTCATATTAAAGCATGTACAAAACAGGTATGTTTTACTCCACAACGTCATATTCTTTTTATTTCAAGCCGGTGATTATTTCTGAGTACTTTTGTGACCTTTGATTAACTGGCAAAGGTTGGGTTCATTTCAGTCAATTTCCAATCAATCAAGCAAGGTTAACTTCACGTGCCACGGTAGGAAATGAAACAATTACCTACAAATGTTATAGATATAGCCCATTAAATATAAAAGTCAATAAGAAAAAATGGAATTTCTACTAAAATGTAGTAACTGGCTTCTGTGTATGTTAAATGGTTTGGTGGTTAGCTATTTGAGGGCTATTCACATCTTCATACATAGTAACAAAATAAAAATATATGGCATGTTTAATGTATTTAAGAACCTGACAATATCTCAGTGAATTATACTGTCAGTAGTTAAATACAAGCCAGGCAAAAGTACAACACAAACAATCTTGGTTAGATCACATCTGTCACCCTGTATAAAGGGTCATAATATGACTCATCATACCCATCTTGTTTTTAAATAACCATCCATTTTAGTTCAAAATAATCTATACTTACCTCCACCCACCCTCCATTTTTCCTATCTTCAAACTTCTAAACTGCTTGCTTCTCCCTCCCGGGCTTATAGAGGCAGAGCAGAGCTTGGCAAACCAGTCAGGGAAAATTCAGGTAAGTATTACCGCTGATTGTTTTCCTTTAATTTAGATCCATCCCCTTAAAATTAGTTACAAAGTACAGTGAAAAATGCAGTGTTAAGGTCCAAACACATGTACGATTCTTTAGCCAATGAACGAATCCCGGGGCAAAGAGAACTCGCGTGATGAGCAGGCATTTCGTCCGATAATCACACATGTGTATGTGTTCGGTTGGGCGTCACTCATCAATCTGCCATGGATCAACGAACGACACCCGACCTATCAGCACGTGCAATTAATAGCTGAAATGGACGATGGTCGCCCATTTGCTTCGCGGTTGGGGGACTTTCCCCCGGGGCAAGATAGTATGCGTGCACGAGGCTTTATAAACAACGTTTATCTTATCCTCCCATCATTTGGGACTTACTAAAAGACAACAGTAAGCCCTTGGCTTATTTGGTCCCATGTGCTCTCCATCAGTAGACATAATTCTCCCAAACAGCACACACTTCTTCCAGCCCATATACAGACAAACATGCAGACAAATGAATCTTATGCCATTGTTCACATCAAAAATACTATATTCACAATCTGCTGTTATCCTGTGGAAAAGGTTAACCAGCTAAGTCTTACCTCCAGTTCTTTTATTAATTAAATAGGAAAATTGTTAAGCGATCTGGCACCTTTGTTCTAATAGTTCCCGACTGTATCTGTACTCCCCTAACCATATGGGCAATGTTTCACTAAATATGCCATACTATTGGTTGCTGTGGTCTCACTGGTAAAATACATCTTTTTATGATAAACAGATGTTCAACCTTGACCAAAGAAGGTGCATATATATACCTACCTACACACAGTACATTTGTTTATGTTTATCATATCCTCCCATCCTTTGGGACTTACTAAAAAACAGCAGTAAGTATTTTGTCCAGATAAATAAATAGGTGAAACTATTTGGGGGAGATGCAATACATTTCGCTATCGCAACCTACGTGCACTCGTTTCCACAATGTATTAATCACTTTGCGACCGTAAGCACATTGAGAAAATGCTAGCGATAAGTTGCGACCTTTTGCGCGTATTTTAAAGACACCATTGAAGAGGCGGTAATTGTGGCGCAAAAACTGACGCAAAATTTATCGCATCGCTTTGCGCTGCGAAAAGAAAGAAAAATTGCAACATGGTGCAGGCAGTGCAAAACCTTGGCTAACATGTTAGTACATGGGTTAGCGTGATTTTAGCGCTTATTTTCTCGATAGCGTGGGATATTGCATCTCCCTGTGAGTTTCAAAGAGAAATAAACTACAGATTCAAGCTTAGCATAAATGGTGAAATATTATTGTTCAGGCAGTGAAGCTCAAGGTTTTGGTGAAACAGATCACATAATGAAGTTTGACACCGTGGCACTCTAAGTACATGCTTTATTTTATATGTGCTATAAAATAGTTATTTAATCCTATAGAATGCCATAATCTTATTTATCAGATGAGCAAGTTTCGGGGACACGTATGATTTGAAACCAACACCATTATTAGGAACATCTTTTGCATTATTTTGAACTGCAAAATAATATATTTCCCAATATCTGTTAACATGACATACATAAATACTGCAGACTTGGAACCGAAATCCAAAAGCCCACTACACTCATTATTTATTTTGCTGCACAACTTGAATTTCCATATCAAATCCCCTTGCAATTCTGTAGGTATGTTAAATTTCACCTCCTATGCACTTAATTAAGCACTTTAATTAATTTCATGAGGTACTAATTAAACTAACAAGGTGTGTTTCTAGTCAGATTCAACAAATGCATGGGTATATTTTATGACATCTAAAATGCACACTGCCATCATCCTGAATTAATTAAGCTTCTCATATAGAGCAAGCAAGATATTGTCTTGTATAAAGAAGTGCATAGATACAATGGAGAAAAAATATAATTCTACCTCTTTAAAAGTTTTGGCAAGGCCTCATTTGGAATATGCAGTGCAGTTTTGGAATCCCATATACAAGAAGGACATTGTAGAAATGTAAAGGGTTCAAAGACAGACAGCTAAGGGAAATTAAAGGGCATGTCCACCCCAAAACTAAAATTTACCCCACTACTGGCCCCACTCTGCAGTGTTAAAAAATCCTTACCTTACCTCTCTGCCAGGGGCACTTCTAGGGTTTTGCTGCTTGAGCAAAACTTTTGAATGCCGTCCTTTGCACCCTGCCGTGTTAAAGTGGGTGTTGCTTTGTCCATGGTTGTGATTTTGACTGTGGCTTTGCTGGTGGGTGTGGGTAAATTTTTACGATTTTGAACTTCCTACCACATAGGTATTTAAACAGTTCCTCAGACAGTCAATTAGCAATAATGTAAATGACTAGAAACAGATATTACATCCCTTTCTCAAACAGCTTGTGTTGCTACTACTATATTGCTCCATTCAGGTTTTAGTTAATCAAAATAACTTATTTTGTAGCCATACTTTCTGTAGTATAAAAGATTTTAGACGAAAGATTTATAAGCCTATCACCACATCAAGCCCTAACTAGCCTAACAGACAAAAGCTAACCTAACCATATAAAATGGTGAAGTGGAGTTGAAGCAACTTCAAGGTACCGTGTATTGGAGTCATACTTCTTGAACACGTTTTCCGGTTAAAGGGATTTTTTTTTTCACCATTGCCTTTCTGATGCCTTTCTTCTTCAGTGCAGAGGTGCCGACTGAGACAAATGTCTTACTCTGCCTTATGGTAAATGTGGCCCTGCTCTCTGCTCTAAATGGTTCTCCTGCAATGTCTGTCCAAATTCCTAGAAAGTGAAGACCAGGAGCCTGTCTGTCAGAGAAAAGTTTCCACCTCTTACCTTTCCTCTGAGAGGTTTTTGGCTTGCACAGCCAATCACAGACGTGGCTGCCGGTCTGGCCCCCTGCAATTTTTTGCAACTAGAGGGCCGGATCAGAGCGCCAGGGGATAGAAGCTTGGTAAGTGCATTTCTGATTTTTTTGGGGGGGCAAATGAACATGGAAAACTACACTACAGCAAAAACTTGTTTCTAGGTGAAGAAACCCTTTAAAGGATCTTCAATATGCAGACACGTTAGTCAAGTAAGGGCTATTTACACTACAGTAGAGGCGATTGAATGGGGATATGATCAGTTTATAAAATACATTAATGAGCCACAGAATAACATTTTTGGTGCAGTGTTCACCAATAGATTATATCATAAGGACACATGAACATCCTTTAAGATTAAACAGAAACATTTTTGAAACTCTGTTTGAACAGATGTTATGGTAGAATTATTGGATATTTTCAAAGGAGAGCTGGATAGGTTTCCTAAATTGTATCTCCACCCCCAAATCTAAAAATTCACTGTAGGGGACTACCCTCCCCAACCCTAAATGCTATATTGAAATCTTTAAAATCGGACCAGAAATGTACTTACCCACCATAGTTCCCTCAGCCTCTGCCTCTTCTGATTCTTCCTGGAAGCTCCACAGCACATGCCAGAGTCCTCAGGGAGGACAAAGAAGATGCAGATACCTGATTACACCCTACAAACTGGGTCAAATTTTAAGTTTATTAAATTTCAGGTATCAAAACATAAGTTTTTGATGATTCAGGGATTCTTCCAATTGCCATTTCAGTTTTCTTTTTCCAGATCAACTGTTAAGCTGGCCTTGCACTACTTACCTTATGACATTCCTGCAACATTTTGACAACCAAACGTAATTACGATAGCAAACATGATCCGTTTGGAAAACCAACATTGAGCAAATGCAGTGTGTATGAGCATAAAGGGGAGCTTGAGAAGTGACAATCAAGTTCAGACTGGGATATTTTTATTAATTATTTCTAATAAAAGAGGGCTAAGTAGGAGGTAGGGATTCCCTATCCCACTTCCCCCTATAAGTAACAAAAAATGTAAAATTATTTTATTTGAATGTATAGTTAAACATTTTTGTTTTTTGAAAATTTCATAATGGAACTTATTGAGACAAAATGTTTGGTTTTGTTGCTAAATTTTGATCCAAAAAATCTGGGGTGCCTTTCAACAGTGAATGCTGGCATCAAAATGTACTGATATTTTGCAGATCAGCTGGTCATTTCAACATATAGAAAATCATCTACGCATTGCCTGCATGCGATCATAAAGACCTGTTAGGGCTAGGCCACACTAACACTGTTTTAGAGCATTTGTGTTTGGGATTTTGGAAATCGCGGAAACGCATAAATTCCTGCGTTTGCGTATGCATTTGCGTGCACTATCTTTATGCAAACACATGTGTTTTTATAATATTTAATTACAAAAACGCATGCGCAAATGTGGCGCAATGCGCACCAACGCTCAGAAATCGCACACACAATTGTGTAATCGCACACGCAATCATGAGCGTGTAATAACGATCATGATTGCGTGCGCGATTTAAGGTGCCCATACATCTATAAGATTTTACTTACCCGACGAGCGCTCACGCGATGTTCCTTTGATCCTGCCGGAACCGCTTCTCCCGATCTTACATTCGACCGACATGCGATCGCAAAATGAATGGGATTTTGCGATCGCATGTCGGCCGAATGTAAAATCGGGAGAAGCGGTTCTGGCAGCATCGATGAACATCGTGTGAGCACTCGGTCGGGTAAGTAAAATCTTATAGATGTATGGGCACCTTAAGTCCTTTGTAGTGGGGCCTCAGCCTTAAAAGGAAAACAAATAACAGACAAACAGGGTTATTCAATAAAAGTTCTTATCGGTTAAAATGGTGCTAATTTTGTCCCAGCCAATCAGATCTTTTTTTAACATTTGAAAGCTAACATCTGATTGGTTGGGGCAAAATTAGCACCATTTTAAACGATAAGAACTTTTATTGAATAACCCTAAAAAATATTTTTGTTGTTCCCTAATTGAAGCATTTGCTTTGCTATCTAAAAACTTAAATTAAATTGGACATGTAAGAGAGCAATAGCTCAGACATGTCAGTTTGATCAATACAAAGTAGCAAAATACTCAGTGTGGAAAATGATTCCTAATTCCATTATCAATAATTTGGGCTCGCTGGGAGAAAAGAGTCAATTGATGCATTAACCTCTACAGCGCTGATACTATGATTAGGGATCACTGACATGAATCACAGATGGACCTATCTAGATTAAATTGAATAACATGTTACATGTTTATCTTTTTTTCCCCTATTTTATCTTGTTTTAAGTTTAATTTGACCGAAATATAATCATTTAGGGTTTTTTTAGTTTCTTTTTTAGAAAAAGGTTTAATTTGTAGTTTCAAATGACAAATTAGCAGATCTGACATTATTTTAGTGATAGCTAACCAATTTAGCCACAGGCATTCCTCGCAGAAATGGTTATGCATATTTCAAGTAATCATATTTTCCATTAGTCTTGAATAGAAGTCGGACATATTGACATATGCATATCTCATGCCAATTTGTTCCTTGTAAAACTTGGCCATGATAAAATGGTTAAGTAAAAATGTTTTTTTACAATGTATATTTTGTGCAACAGAGGAAAATCGTTTTTTATATCTCTTTGAAATGAAAGATATACCGTAAAGTACAGACTATTCATAGCCTTTAACATAAGAACTAAAACTACATGCATCCCTTGGCAGCATGAGAGCTGATCCCCTTATCTCTTAACCATGTAACTTATGTTATTTCTGGCTGATTCTCCTTAGCAAGTTGACATAACTTATCAATAGTTAGTATAAATATATACTGAATATATTCCCATAGCCGTGAGACTCCTCCTCGCAAACAAACTATCCGGATTCGCATTGTCAAGAGTCCTCCTCACGCATGCGTACAAACTAAAAGCCACACACACACGGATTCACGGACGCACATAAGGCCTTATATATATATATATATAATATGTAGGAAGATGCAGGCACTCTCTTTTAGCTGTACATGTGCAGGGTGCAGCCTGGAGGGTAAAGTAGATACTGTAGTAAATCGATGAATGGATGAACACACTCCTGGGTCTTTTTCAAAACAAAACTGTTTTTGCAACCTGTTTTCTATGCTCAAATAAACAGTTTTGTTTTGAAAAAGACCCAGGAGTGCGTCCATCCGTTCACATCGATATGATCTATCTATTTATCTATCTATCTATCTATCTATCTATCTATCTATCTATCTATCTGTCTGTCTGTCTGTCTGTGTGTCTGTCTGTCTGTCTGTCTGTCCGTCTGTCTATCTATCATCTATCTATCTATTTATCTATCTATCTATCTATATATCTATTATCTATCTACTGTATCTATCTATCTATATATATATATATATATTAGGGTGTATATTGATTTCTACATTGGAAGGTGAATGATATATGGCTGATTTTACAAATCCGTAAAAATATATAGAAATGTATCATATGTATGGCTAGATCTACTTCTGAAACACTAGAACATTCAATATGTCAATACCACAACAAGTCATTTGTGTTCTTTGTATTTTGGCCATATGGTTAAATAATTGAGTGTTAGATTAAACAGGAGAACATTGTGTAAATAATTATATTCAATTACTGTATATATCCGAGTATAAACCAACCTGATTATAAACCAAGGCACCTACTTTTACCTTTAATAAGGAGTAAATGTGATTGACTCGAGTATAAACCGAGGGTAGAAAATAGGACCACAACTGTTTTTGATTCTGTATTGTTTTGAGGCTTTAGTTGCCCTTTAAATAGACAGCAGAATTCCCATACTGTAATCCCATACAATAATAGCCAAATCCAGTATGGCTATTACTGTATGGGATTACTATATGGGAATTCTGCTGTTCATTCAAAGGGCAACTAAAGCCTCAAAACAATACAGAATCAAAAGGCAACAATAGATACCATTCTCCTTCTGATTGCTTTAGTTGACCTTTAAATGGACAGCAGAAGTCCCATACAGTAATAGCCATACTATATTTGGCTATTACTGTATGGGAATTCTTCTGTCAATTTAGAAGGCAACTGAAGCCTCATTCCTTGGCACTCAAGATGTTTGGAAAGTACTGGAAAGTACAGCTCCCAGCATGCTTTAGCTGCACGAATTACTGTACTTCCCCCCCCCCCTTCTGAGAGTCCCCACAGTTGCGTTCCCCTACCTGCTCTGGTTCCCCTGCAGGCTGCAGGCTGCTCTGGATCCTCTTCTCTGCTCCAGCAGCCACATGCGCGACATTCCTCTGCTGGCTGATGTCACTACTCGGCGCTGGCCTCACTTTCTGGCGCCGAGTAGTCCATAAGAGGATGCGGAGCGTGCACCGGCCGGAGCAGGTAAGTGTTTGACTCCAGTATAAACCGGTACTCAATTTTCAGGCTATTTTTTTAGCCTGAAAATCTCGGTTTATACTTGAGTATATACGGTATAAATATATTTATTGCAACATGGAGGAAATCTCAGGATACAAAAAAGGGCAATTTATGTAGAAGTACATAGTGCATGTTACATTATGTAAAGTACCTACTAAGTCTGACACATGCCCAATTACAGTGAAGATACATGGTTTTAAAGTTGTCCCATGGGGGCTGCCATCTTTGCTCCTCGTCCTGTACCCACATGGTATTGCACATGCCCAAAGCCACACCTAAGGAAATAAGAATAAATAGCAAACTCATCTCTATTTTGCATGTATACTTACTTAGCAGAACTAATGGAGCAGAACTAATTAATAAATAGTAATGCACTTTCATGTGTGCTAAAAACTTCCTAAATCCCGTTTAAACTGAATATTTTAAAATATAGTTACAGTGGCATATTCTAGGTAAGCAAAGTAACCCTTTTCTGAGAAACATTAAGGTCTAAGTCACTTGTTTTGTGTGTCCCACGTTAAAACATATCCTCCAACAATTACTTTAAAATGTGCTCTGTAGCCCTGTACTTCTAAGGTTTTTGCTGCCTGAGACAAACTTTTGAATGCTGCCCTTAAATACTTCAAGGCGCATCACGAAGCACATCACCGTGTTAAAGTAGGTGTGGCTTTGCCAGTGGATATATTTTTGTCGGTGGGCATGGCTAAAATTTTACGATTTTGAACTTCCTATCACATAGGTATTTAAACAGTTCCTCAGACAGATAAATTAGCAAAAATGTAAATGTAGAAACAGATATTACACCCTTTTCTAAAACAGCTTGTGTTGCCACTAACATATTGCTCCTTTCAGGTTTTTGTTGCTCAAAACAAAATAACTTATTTTATAGCCTGTGCTGTACATGCTGGTTCAACTGTTCCAATGCATTAGAAACGCCATACTTTCTGTAGTATAAAAGGTTTTAGCCAAAAGATTTGTAAGCCTGCCACCAAGTTATGGTAGACTTTCAGCTGGGTCCTAACTAACCTAACGAGTCTAACCTAGCCTAACAAACTAACTAAAACTAACCTAACCATATAAAATGATTTTAACATCATATCTATTACTAGGGGAAAAAAATAATTTTTTCTTGACCGATCAAGGGAAAAAAAAAAATTCACCACAGACAGTCTGCCACCTTTCATCTTCAGTGCAGGGTTGCTGCATGAGACAAATGTTTCACTCTGCCTCATGGTAGATGTGGCCCTATAATTAGTTTGTTTTCTCTCTTTAAATGGTAATTGAGGATAATAAAGATTTTAGCAAACCCTGCACAGCACATTGTTTAGATTGTTAATCGTTTACCTCAACGTATACATTTTAATTTCCCTTTTGTAATTTGGTCAAGGGCCTATTTAGTTACTTGTTTAATAAACAATTAGGGCAGGAATTATTATTCCGCTACAACACATGGATTAACTCTCTTGGTTGATGGTTGAACTACAACCCCCATTATTCATTACTGTACAGAGTTACCAGAGTTACTTATGTTACCAAATTGCAATAACTATGTTATGTGAACACTATCAGTGTTCTACAGGGAGATTCAATAAAAATTCTTATCATTAAAAATTATGCTAATATTGCCCCAACTAATCAGATGTTAGTTTTCAAATGTTAAAAAAGATCTGGTTGGTTGGGGAAAAATTGGGCCATTTTTAACAATAAGAATTGTTATTGAATCTCCCTGTATGTCTGCTTAGGAATGCTGGGAAATGTAGTTTACCAATTAACCAATGGGTCCTACGCTACCATGTGTTGTGACATATTTATTGCTGCCCCAAATTGTGTAGTGAGGATGCTGAGAGGTGTTATTCAACCATCAAACAATGTAATTTTAACCATGCATTATTGTTGCATTCATTTCAGCCCTAAATTATAGCATTTTTAAAGGGTATCTCCACCTCCAAAACAAATATTTGCTGTTTTTTAGGGTACCCCTGCCTACCCCTAACCAACATGGTAGTCTGGTAAAAATCCCCCTGAAATTGACTTACCACTGCTTGTTCCCTTCCGCTCACTGACCCTGGCTCTCTGCTTGCCGGAAGTAGCAGAGAGAGGCTGGACCAGCACCCACATCTTTAATTAGCTTAAAGTCAGCCAATCAAAGACGCGGCTGCTGGCTATGCAGAGAGCCGAAGGAACGAACAGTGGTAAGTCTATTTCAGGGGGGATTTTTAACAAACTAAACTGGAGGTTGGGGGTGGGAAGGGGTATCCTACACTACAGGAAATACCCACTACACTTCAGAAAGTAACAAAGTAGAGTTATCCGGAGGGAGGGGGGGGAGGAAGAAGCAGGGACAGGATGAAACACAGACAGATCCTACTCTTCACTTTTTGGAACTTTAGACAGGCACTGCAGGAGAACCTAAAGGAGCTGAGGTAAGGATCATCATTGGTAAATGTGAGTAAAACCGTTCCCCGTGTTTTGGGGGGTTGCTCTGTTACATACTTAATTTTTGTAGGAAGGGTGGACATGCCCTTTAGGACTAAACTTTTGCAATGAAACCAATGCAGTCTGCAGCATGCATTAGACAATTACAAATGTGAGTAAAGGATAGAAAGTCCCTAAGGAACTAAGCACAAAAGGAAATTTAAAGAACATGATTGTAGGGCAAAAATGGAGATCCCTAACTGTTAAACTTTAAAAACTTTAGATGGATATATTATTATGATGAAACAAATGGTAAATCTACAATTAACTAAGTACAGTGTAATGTGTTATGTGCAGTATTACTAGCCTTTAAACATAAAGGTGGTTCTTCCACTGAAGTTCCCCTTTTAGCAGTAGTTGAAACAATTATGTCCCAAGAATTTAAAACTGAAATCTATTTTTTTTTACTTTTTACTTGTAGCTCTCTATGGTACTTTATAGACATAATCAAGGAAGAACAAAGACACTAGCAGAGAGATTCAATAAAAGTTCTAATCGTAAAAATGGTGCTAATTCTGCCCCAGCCAATCAGATATTATTTAACATTTGAAAGCTAACATCTGATTGGTTGGGGAAAAATTAGCACCATTTTTAATGATAAGAACTTTAATTGAATAACCCTGTAGGTGTTTCTCGGTTAGCAGAAATATCCATGGTTTAGATGCAGAATTTGAATAACGAGAATTGGTTTTGAAAGTGGAAATTTTGTTAATTATGTAAAGGTTATTAAATCTAAATAAATACAAACATAACCAATACATGTAGTGGGGAGTAATTAAATGCATGTTTCACTATGTGTGTTTGATGTTAATGTGTTTTTTCATTGTTTTCCACTAGGCTGCACAGAGTTAACAATATTAGATATATAGTGGAAGAGTTACTTCACATGAAACACATTAAAATGCAAGCAGTGTGGCCATTCGTTCTCATTATAATTAGACATGGCCGCAACTTGGAAGTTTAGTTTTGTTTTCGGATTTACCGATCACAAGTAAACCTGAAGATCCAATAATCTAAAAATGAAACTAACTTTCAAGGGGTTGGAACATATTTTTAAAGTTTACCGAACGTACAAGGTTATTTTCTGTAACCCTCGAAAATAACCTTGAACATACGATAACCCTCGAAAATACGATCAGCAATTAGTTTTGAGTTTCCAATCGTTTTTTTGAAGGTTTTTTTTTTACAGAAAACGTGGTAAAGATTTGTACAAATGTATTGCTTTAAAATATATATTTTTTAATTATTTTTCAAATTGTAATAAACTCATTAATGCACAGGTAGGAGTTAATACAATAGAAAGCCAATATGTTCCTAGCACCATCCATAGGCAATCAAATAAAAGTAATGCAGTAGCTGGTCAATCTTTATAAATATAAAATATATAGGTTATAAATAAATATTTAAAAAAAAGGGCTGCTGTGCTCATGAGACTTCTTGAAAATCCTACTCAGGGCATGGGAATCCCATCTAATAGGAGTCTATTAAAAGGGTAGGCAATCTGCTACCGATGCTAGACCCCTTACCATGCCTTTTATTTTCAGTTTTGTACAGTATATTCAAACAAGGGCTAGTGTAGGGCAGCACAGCCGGGTAGGCCAGAGCTGCAAATGACCTGTGTGTTTTGATGTTATGAGTCAATATCCCTACCTCCTATTTTTAACTGAAATCCCCAAACAAACACTTATAAGTTAGCTGCAAATGCAGCTCTGACAGCTCCTTCTGACAACTAAACCCACTCTTCCCAACAGACTCTCCTATCTCTACCATATACATGCATGTGTTCATTGCAATTATGTTAAAAATAGCAGTTTAGTTTAATTTCAAACTTGATTATTATCTTGAAACTTGCAAAGGCGGTAAACATATCAGCTTGGTTATAGTTTTGTTATTGAGGTCCTCGGTTAAGGCAGATGTTTTATAGGGATCAAATATTTCATACTATTATATTGTCACTGCACAGTAAGAAAGAGCTTTGGGACTGTGATTCAAAAGCCAGCAAATCTTTAACTAGCAAATTGTACTTTATTAGCCTGTCTCACTCTTAAAAGAGCCATAAGAATAGTGGTGAAGGGAACGGAAGTGATTTACTGATGGCAACAGGGGGTGCTCTCACTAGACTGAAGTACAGATAATTTCTCAAAGCAGTGGGAAAGGAATAACACATTGTCTCAGCTTTGCTCTATATGAAACCTTAGAAGTGCCTAATACCTGCCTCAAGCAATGGAATTAATATATTCTATTCTACATTTCTGCTATCTTCAACTGTGATAAATACTTAGAGATGTATTTTTAAAAGTAATTAACTTACAGCGCATAAGACTCAGACATTACACCGACAGCTCCAAAAACTGTTCTATAAATTGCCATAAATTCATACCACATTTTAATCATAGAATTATGTCTTTTTAAGCGGCAGTGCCTGTAGTGAACCAAAATATTCAATGCATTCAAATATTCTACTCATTATAGACTCCAAGAAAATCTTTAGGATCGTTTTGTAAACTTAGGAAAAGGATAACTGAGTTTGAATCCTATCCGAAAAACGAATGCAGATGAACTGGACACATATGTCACACAATAGGTGATTCAGAACAATATAGCACATGCTGTTTTATGATATGGAAAGCAATCAAATCTTATTTGCAAAAAATTCAGATCAATTGAATTTTAATGAGAAGCAGGTGCTGGAGTGTAGCATCCACAAAGAATCCTGGGAATGTTTAAAATTAGCCCCGTATTTGCCAGGAGACAGTTGGGTACATAAACTTTTTATTTCTTGATTCATGGGTCTGTTCGGACTGTAGATTGCTCTGCCATTCTGAGTTCAGCAATTTGAATAAATTATGCTGAAAATCACTTGGTGGTTCATTTTGTGTGAAATTATATTTTCGCTGGAAAGGTTAATTTTGAAGGGAGCTTGAATGGCTTGAAATTGTGCAGCTGGGGAGTCTGCATGTTCAGAAGGCAGCAGTTATTAAAAGCGATTGCATTTCCTCCCAGATTTCTCCTGAGACCAGAATCAGTGGAGATGTTAAACCTTGCTTGACACCCCAGTTGGATAATTGTGGGTGTGGGAGCTAATCAGCTGAAGATGTCTCCTCAATTTAAATCTTGTCAGTTAGTCAAGATTAGGGTTTCCTGTATTGAGCACCATTAGGTTATCTGCTTTTAAAGATGTCCACAGACCATAAATGTACAGTAGGAGAGGAGTGGGTGGACATCAAACACTACAAAAAAAGATGCTAAAACAAAACACTGAGACAAATGTCTTACAGAGTTATTAAGTAAAATGGAAGCAAAGTTAAACATCCATTTAATCTACGCACTTGTTTTCACAACATATTCTGCCGGCCGTGTTTGCTAAGCACATTGTAATCTTTTTTGTCTGTCTGTTACAGATGTAAATCATTCACCACTTTACTTTTCTTGCAGCTAGAAGGGAGACTTTTAATGGTGACTGTGTAAAATAATTGTAATATTTGACTTCAGAAATATGAAAAAAGCATATAGTATATCCCACATGAAAAGTTTTTTGTTTCCAGACAAGGTTTAGTTGTTAAGGAAACAGGTCATTTTAAGATATTATAAAGTAAATATTTTATCTAGGGAAAGTATGGAATTCATAATTTGATGGCACAAATGGGCAATAAAATGTGACAGCATGATCTCATTAGAAAAAGGAATTTTAGCCCAGTGTGATCTGAGTGACTATTTCCAAAATGTGCAGTGAATTTTATAGTTTGTCTGACTGGCACAGATCCATGCTCCTGCATTCCCCAATGGTAAATATTTGTAACAGATTTCACATTGTAACACAAGGGCTCCTTTCAGAGAGTAGGTCATGTAACATAGCAGAAAAAAATCAAGGCCAGGGCAAATAAACAAAAAGGCATGCCAAGTTCACCACTCCCATAGATTCCTAAACTTGGCTGTGCATACAAACTTCACTTGCTACTCATCAACATCAGCATTTATAGCCAGATGGTTATAAATTTACATTCTATAAAATTTTAGAGGATGTTATTTTTTCCACTTGGTTTGTTAAGTAAGTTTCAGTCTTTTTATTTTCTCATACATAACAGTTCTACTTTTTATTAATGATACAGTATCATATTCTTTCCTGCCTTTTAGTACACCTACTCAGTAACACTAATGAAACTTTCATAAAAAGCACCTAAAGCTTCTGAATACTCTAGATTTGGAAAGGTTTTCCATCTAAATCTTAGTTTAACTGTCCCTTAGCAACTCAATCTAAAAAGAGTACTTACAGCACTTAAATTTATAATGATGTTTTTTAATTTAAATGGAATTGTACTAAATATTTCTTTCTATTACAATATGGAAAAATTCAACCCACATATATATCGCAGAGTTTCAAGTCTTTATGTAGAATGCTATATTTATAAAATGATACACCATGAAATGTAAAAAATGTTTTTAACACAATATGTAAAGAGACATTTTTACTGAAAACTTTTCTAATGGATTTGT